>JBBCBC010000007.1:34879478-35290779 GCA_037126765.1 Stenogyne calaminthoides | reverse complement strand
GAATTTGATACAGCTGTCCTTACAGAAGGTGACATGCAAGTCACAGTTGAGAGAGAACTTGTGTCTCAAGCCGAAGAAGAGGACATGGAAGCACTCTTAGGCACGTACGTGGTGTAATTTTAAAATTGAAAACTTTACTCCTTTGCACTGAACTCATAGAACTTACTCAAATAAATTGTGAAATGGTCCCTCATTTTGAAGTTTTAAAAAGTCAAAATTAATACAAAATAACAACGTAAAACAGGTATTTTTTAACAGATTTGTATTTGACAGGGAGCAAGTATAAGCAGAGAGTTCTTTTCCATACAAGTGTGTGAAAACCTTGTAATCGATTTAGTGAGGGAGCTTCTGGATTGGCTCTTAAATATCAAACACTAGGAATGCTAATCTAGGTTGAAGGACAGAGGGGTTACATGTTTTCCTGCCTGAGAACCCTATCTTCTACATATTTTCTGGATAGTATATTTATTTTTACGTTTTAATGTCCTAAGATCATATTAACTGATACCAAGATATTGCAACTATGGAATGAAGGATGCTTCATTTAAGCATATCCCATTTTATTCAGTTTTCTCAAATATTGTACTGATGTTAGTGAGAATTGGATAACATGCAGTTATGTCATGGGTATTGGCGAAGCAGAGGCATTTTCTGAACGGTTGAAGCGAGAGCTTCAAGCCTTAGAAGCCGCAAATGTTCATGCAATTTTGGAGAACGAACCTTTGATACAAGAGGTAGTTTTTCATTTTCTTTGTGTTTGATCTTTACAAGTCCATATAGGTTTTAATTTGTCCACTTAGTTTGTACATCTCTCCTTGTTATATTTTATATGCCACAAAGAACTCCACCCCTGTCTTGTTAAAAAATAATGGTTATGAGATGCTGAAATGCTGCGTCGTGGTAACCCACCCTATTAATGTTTCCCCATTCGGTCTAGACTTGTCTTTTACCATAAAGGTATGGTGATAATTTCTAATAATCGAAAGAAAGAACTTGCAAATTAATGTACATCACCTTCTAAAAAAAAAAGTTGACAATTTTTGCTCTTAATGAATATGATCGTTTACAGGGCCATTCTTAGCAACCAATATTTTGTTTCTTCTATGCACATCCTACTAATATGTACAACATTTGAAGTTTTATTTTCACCTTTCAAGTTAGCAGCTGGAGTGCTATTCTGTACATTTATTTATACAATAATCTCATTTGCTTGGAATGCAGGTACTACACGGGCTTGAGATAGCCACTAATTGTGTTGAGGATATGGATGAATGGTTAAGCATTTTCAATGTAAAACTACGGCACATGAGAGAGGATATAGAGTCGGTATAGATCTCTCGATTTTTTTATACTTATATATGGTTTGATCTTATGATATAAGCTAGTTTAATGTGCTGATTTAGGTTATGCTTTCTCGTCCTTCTGAATTACGGCATTTTTGAGCTAAGATGAATGTGGTTGTTGATTGTTAAATGTTCAAAAGTTATTCTGATAATTACTCTCCTAATGGTCACATCCTGCAGATTGAGATCGGGAACAACAAGTTGGAAATGCAGTCAGTAAACAACAAATCCTTAATTGAGGAACTCGATAAGCTTCTTGAAAGGCTGCGTATACCTCCTGAGGTCATTCCACAATCCCTTCTTGATTGTTTGAAGAAATACTCATTGAAATTGACCCTTTAAATCTATTTCTAGTATCTAACATGTACAAACTAGGTATATTTGGTTATTTATTTGCTATTATCTTCTTAAATGCAGTACTCAGCATGTCTTATGGGGGGTTCTTTTGATGAGGCACACATGTTTGATAACATGGAATCATGTGAGTGGCTAGCCGATGCTTTATATCGTCTTGAAGTGCCCAACTTGGATCAGAGCTTTGCAAAAATGAGATCTGTAAGTAGATCATTTCACTTTCCTTTTTATACAATCTTATAAAAAGTATGATTCTGAAAATATTGGTCACATAAATGCGATGGATGGTAAATCCGTTTGAACCATTTGTTTTGGATGGTAAAGCTGGTTTTCTAGTACAAAATGAACTACGGGATTCCTGATTCAACAAGTTGAACCAGCCAGTCCAGTCAGTTCTCTTTTCCAGATTATGAGTTTCATTGATAATTCTTTTCTACAACACACACACACACACACACACACACATATATATATATATATATATATATATATATATATATATATATATATGCGACTGTTCTGAGCATTGGAATAACCCCTCTAATTGAGTGATTTCCCGAATCTCTTTGGGGGTGTTTTAAAAAAATTATAAGTGATCACTTATAATTGTGTGCAATTGAAGTTTTTTGTTTCTCTTTTATTAGATTAGATAAGCTGTCAAAAGTTATAAGCTAAAAACTGAAAAGGGGGCACTTTTGGTAGCTTATGAGCCTTTTTTATATATTATTAATATTTTTTGCAAACACTATCAACTTTTCTTTGAATTTTTTTACAAAGACTATCAACTTCTACTATTAATCAATTTTCCCATAATCACTAATTTCCAATCAATTATTCAAAGAATAATTTTTAGCAAACACCCCCTTTATTTATTAATCACAGGTTGCATCAAATCTGTTGATTATAAGATCATAATGACGTTCTACAACAACCGAAATAGTTTCTTTTCTTATATTCACCTGAAGTCATCCATGTATAATATTAAATTTTTCCATAGTATTCTAACTTAACAATCATAAAGTTAGAAAAACTTAGTATGTTAAATCACACCTCTATGTTGTCACTTGATTAACTACTCTGGGATTGTAGGTTTTGTGATTGTAGCCTTTCATAATGTCGATTTAATTACTTTTATTGATAATGGTGGAAAAATACTTACAGGTTAGAGAGAAGCATGCAGAACTCGAAAAGATGAAAAGCACTTATGCCAGAAGAGCCTCTGAGTTCCTGAGGAATTATTTTACTGGTTTGGTGGATTTCATGATAAGTGATAAGAACTATTTCTCTCAGGTACTGCTGTGAAAAATGCTTCCCAATTTACGATGACTAGTTTGATAGTCTGTTAAGGGAATTGTATCTTTTTTGGGTGTGACACTTGGATGTAACAGCGTGGGCAATTAAAGAAGCCTGATCATGCTGATTTACGGTACAAGTGCAGGACATATGCTCGCCTTTTGCAACACTTGAGGGTGAGAAAAGAATTCCATGGTAATGGAAATTTGTGTGTTTTTGTTTGCTAGCTTATGATATCCTGTCCTTTTATTATGTAACTGTAGGGTCTTGATAAAAATTCCTTGGGCCCTTTACGGAAAGCTTACTGCACCTCTATGAATATGCTTTTACGGCGCGAGGTGAGAGTAAATGTTTTGGCAAAAGGTCTTTCAGTTATTTTGCTTTGTTATTTTTAATTTTGAAATCAATCACATCATATGTTATCTTGTACTTAGGAAACATGAGATTGTGTGGAAAATTTTAAATAAATATTTTTATGGTAGTTATGGTACTACAGGAAATATAGCCTTTCTAGCTCTTTGCAGTAGTGTTTAGAAGTCATAAATCAGAGTATATGTGTGCAGTGCTTATGCCCCATAAAATTTTCCTACTTAGTAATTTATGTAATATATATATATATATATATATATATATATATAAAATAAAAAATATATATTTTATTTTTATTTTTTTGATGGAAGCAAACCAACATATTACAATACCAGTAAAAAAAGTAGACTGTAAGTATAAATTGAGTATCACCGCAAGAAGAAATAAATGGTTTAAGTGGAATTGAATGTATTACCTATTATTTTCTTGAGTATTCAAGTCTAGAACAAAATATCCTTACATAGAACTATACTCATAACTAGCTTAGGATAATTCTTAATCGCAGACAAAGCTTGAGATGAAAATATGGAGAAAAGAAACACGAAAATGTTGAAATAATTTCCTTATGGAATTTTAATGCAATATATACACTTCTAACATTTTAATTTGCCTGAATTTCTGATCCATATGCTTTCATGCAGTAGTAAGTATGTATTTAGTAGCAATTTTAAAAAAATGGTTCAACATTTCCATGTCAGGCTCGTGAGTTTGCCAATGAGCTTCGTTCTAGTACAAAAGCACCAAAGAATCCAACTGCTTGGCTTGATTTTACAGGCTATAATCAAAGTGCAAATAATGCTGACACTTCTACCATTTCTGAGACATATGCCAAAATGCTCACAGTTTTTATTCCACTCCTCGTAGATGAGGTTACTATCTGGCTGTTCAAACTCTGCGTGTCTATTCGCCAGTTATTTCTCTCTCTCCCCTAAGCTGTGTCTTCTTTTGTAAATTTACTTTCAGTGTTCTTTTTTTGCACATTTCATGTGCTTTGAAGTTGTAGCTTCTGTCCAACCGGGAGGTCAACCCAACGATAAAGATTCCACACCCAAAAATGATGATGACGATGATGATTTGGGTATCATGGATGTTGACGACAATAAAAAAACTGGTAACTTTTTATGGGTTTTCAATGTTTGCTTTGGCCGATTGGATGACGGTCCTAACTATGAATTTTGTAGAAAAAAAAGCCATGGATCTAGTGGCATTAAATGAATCTCTTAGAGATTTGCTTGATGGCATAGAGGTATGTTGGATATGAAATATGCAGCTATTATTTGTTTGTTACATGTTTGTTTTGAATTAACCAATATCCTTGTCTTCTCCATGTTAACTTTTTTTAGGAAGAGTTCTATGCTGTGGTGGATTGGGCACATAAGATTGACCCTCTTCGTTGTATATCAATGCATGGAATTACTGAACGTTGTATTTCTGATCAGAAAGCTGATGAAGCAGCATTTGTGCGAATTTTACTTGATGACCTCGAAAGCAGAATTTCTATGCAGTTTACTCGTGTAAGTTAAAAGGGAACATAAGGAAGCCGTATAATTTACACAGTAGATTACTCATAAGAAATATAAGTGAAAAGTAAATTTCATATATGCCTCTTAATTTCGTGGGAGCATTGTCTATTTTGGGTGTTGGTGTTAAATAACATAATATACTGATATGTCATGTTGCAGTTTGTTGATGAAGCTTGTCATCAGATTGAAAGAAATGAAGGAAAGGTTCGGCAGGTTGGAGTCTTGCAGTATATACCAAGGTAAGAAGACTTCAAATGTTTGTGTACATAATCTATGATTTGATTTAATGCCAGCTCTTAGCATTAAATTTTATTTTTAAATGTCTGTTTAGAAGTTCTTCTGCAGTCCTTGCAATAAAATGTATTTTAGAACCTGTTTGATAAAACGTATTACGTATAGAAACTTTTGGTCAGGGGTAGGACAAATGAACTAGATTAATAACCTGGCTAAATCCATATCACACTTTTCACTAATACTTTATGGTTCAAAAGCACACATAGTTCTTTATTGAAAACTTCGTTTCTTGACTTACATTCCTCAATTTAACTCTTTTACATAAATATATACCCAATGAGACCAAAAAAAGGCAAGAAAAAACATATATTAGAGTCGCCTCTCCAATATATTACCCCCCACCCTCAGTCCCAAAAATACTGTTTATAGAAGCTTTATCATATAGTTCTCCATTATGGTAAGAAATGGTACTCGTCCACTTGAATACAATTAAGAACAGGTGTAAATTTAAAGAGCCGATATCTTAACTTAACGGTCCAGCACAGTTTTCCATATGCTCACTAAAATGTTGATGGATCTTTTCTCTTGTATATTAACTAACAAAAATAGTTCACGTGCACATAATATGTGAAAATTTTCTAACTGTCGCATAAAGTTTTGATTGTTCTATGGATTTAGGATGTAGGTGCTCACTGTTAATTGACATGGACTTATCCTGTTTAGCTTTTGAATAGGTTTGCTACTCTTGCCACCCGTATGGAGCAGTACATCCAGGGACAGTCGAGGGATTTGGTCGATCAGGCTTACACAAAATTCGTGAGTGCTTTCAATATAGTTAAACAAATATCTTTGCAATAATTAAACTCTTTGCTGGATAGTAATTATTTTGTTTATTCCCTTTCCTTCTATACTCGGAGTTAGATCTGCAATCAGCTATATGATATCTACTTGGTTTGTAATATTTTAATTTACTCGATAAATGTATAAATGTGCTCTGTCAATCTGAACTCAGTCTGAATAATGTGATATATTTACCTTTTGAAAATTATTTTTCGTAAAGGTCTTCACATTTATATATGTGTGTGTATAACAATAGTATGTGTTTCCTACCTAAAAGGCCCACTTCTTTCTCCTCAAATAAAAATGAGACAAAAATGAAAAATGTATATATGAAAATGTGGATTTGCTTTACCTACTGGTAAAAACCTATATATTCTATGGGATAATATATATAAGTTTCCTTATTATGGTATTGGTTTGATTGAGATGTTTGTAAACATATTTGGCAGGTCACCATAATGTTTGTAACATTGGATAAAATCGCTCAAGCAGACACAAAATACACTGATGTTTTGCTATTAGAAAATTATGCGTCATTTCAAAACAGGTATAATGAACTTCTTATCCAAACTATTTTAATTAATTTATAATTTCTGTTTCTCAGTTCATTACTCTCAACCTTATTTCATTTTTTTCCTGTATTCATGTCCTGGTTGGAATATACAGTCTGTATGACCTGGCCAATGTTGTGCCGACTCTGGCAAAATTTTATCACCAAGCAAGTGAATCTTATGAACTAGCTTGTACACGTCTTATAAACACTATCATATACACAGTAAGTGCTCTCTGTCGTACTTTTTTTATTCATTCAAGTTCTTCATCCTTCCATTTTTTCAAATAAGTATTTAGATTACTTTCTCAAATGCAGCAATTTGAACGGCTATTCCAGTTTGCTCGTAGAATTGAGGATTTAATAACTACAATCCCACCAGAAGAGGTTGGTTTGCCCTTACTGTAAAACAGTTATTATTGTTATAAAGTGCTCTCTCAGTTCACTTCCTTTCATAAATGATCTTGTATCATATTCATGATAAAAAGTATGGAGCTTAAAGCTTTATCTCGCTGCTTCATACAACCGTATTCATTAAAGAATGGTTGAACAAATGCTCCAACGCATAACACTTTCTGTGTTTTTTGCATCTTAGACTCTTACATAAGCGACTGATCAGTTGACTGATAGTGTAGGAGTTTCTCAGATATTATAATTCCAGAAGTCTAAGAGAATCATAAATCTTTTATTCGCTGGTGTTCGTTGTAATAATCTTGCAGTGCTCTTTTACCTCTGTTTTTACCGTCTACTTTGAAGAGTTTAATTAATTTATCTGGGAGTAAAATATAGTATGGACAAATTTGCAGATACCATACCAGCTTGGATTGTCTAAAAGTGATCTCCGGAAGGCCATAAAATCAAGCTTATCTGGGGTACGTCATGCTGCTAACTTTTTTTAGCAGAACAGTCACTAAATTCTAACACATGTGTGTTTATGCAAAATGAGTGGTGGATATATACCAGGTGGGATTCGCAGGGGGGTGGGGCTGTTCACAACCAAATTTCCTCTATACCCACAGCAATTTGGTCAAACATACTAAAACGTACATCAAATAATTTTATATCATAAAAAATGTGCTTATGCTTTATAAATGTTGAACTTTTCATTTTAGCCTGTATTTCCTCTAATGAAAAAACAAACATTAGGCTTTGATACCATTTGAATGATTGAAAATTAGAAGAAAAATGCATTTAAAATGAAAGATATTATCTTTATAAAGCATAAGAGCACTTGTGAGTATATAAAGTCATTGGGGGAGTACGTTATTATATTATATTTAATCAAATTTGACAAATTTGGGGTGTGGACAGAGGAAATAGGGGTGCGAATCGCCCTGGCCGTTCACAGGGTGTAGAATGTATTCCACCGTATTTAGGACCTAGAAATGATCAGTATTTTCTGAAAAGTTTCCCTTTTCTAGGTTGACAAGTCCATCACTGCAATGTATAAGAAACTACAGAAACATATGCAAAGCGATGAACTGTTGCCTTCATTATGGGACAAGTGCAAGGTACATTTTGTTTATAAAACAACGAAGCATTGTTTATTCTTTTTGTGAAATCCATATATGCGTTTAATACGCATGGATCAGTTATGTACTGACGAACTTATAATGTTTTCATCTTATAATTGTTTATAATGTAAAGAGCTCAGTGATTTTGTATTTGTTGTCGTATTTCTTGTACGTAAATAAACATCCTTCCACTAATATCTCAATGGTATCGGACGATATTGCAGGCGGAGTTCCTTGACAAGTACACCAGCTTTGTCCAATTAGTTGTTAAAGTATACCCTGCAGAGAACATTCCTGCTGTCAATGAAATGAGAGATATACTCGCATCCATGTAGAGGAGCATCTCTCTGGTAAAGTTATTTAATTTATTCATTTATTTATTCTATTTATTCGTCTTTGTTTTCATTCATTTTTGGGATAACTTTTCGAGGCATGTCATAACACGCATGCTAGAGTCACAAATTGGGTAATGTCTCATTTCGATTTTGGTTGCTTAAGTCCTGTTTCTTACTTTTCACCTATCTTTCAATATTGATTTCTTTTGTGTTCTTACTTTATATTAAGATGCATACACACGTATTTATATTTTTTAATGATGAATTTGTTTCCATATTAAAACAACATCAGACTGTGCTTCAAAAGAGGAGGATGTACATAGTCCAACTATTGATCCTTTATTCAGAACCTTTTATTATCATAAGTATATTACAATCGGGTACAGATGTGACCTTCATGGATATATTGTATATTCCTAGCTACAAATAGCAGTGGAACCATCTTTATTATTGTTATACATATCCCAACTAAATACTTGAACTCGTTTAAAGCTCATCGCCATATAACATGCTTAAACTTCTCTATTGAAGATCCAACTGAATTTCAACTTCTGAAACCCATCCTTCTGAGATCTTTCCTCCGCCCGCGCCTGCAATTTCCGAATTCTGGGTGCTAAACCACACACATAATCTTGTTCTCGTCTCCCATCGCCTTGCAACCCCTCGAGCTTCTCCAAACCCCACCTTCCGACCAAGAAGTCCATAATATCCGCGTAATCAGTAGGCGTGTAAACTCCGAGCCCATGGGCCACGAACGCGAAATGTTCGAATAGCTGTGGGTTTTGGCCGTCGTACATTAAGTGAGCTGGCATTGTGATTTTGTTTCTCAAGAGCTTCCCTATGGCAAGCATGGTCTCATTCGGGTCGACCTCAATAAGTTTCGAGACAATTCTGACGTATGCCCTCTCGTGGCGCTTTTCATCAGCAGCGATGACACCGCATATGTTTGCGAGAACGGGATCTCCGCTCTCTTTTGCTAGCCGCGCCGTGTTGCAGTGCGATACGAACGTAGCACGCTCTTGAAATGATGTGTATACATACCCTAGATAAGGGTTGTTCTCCAGGCCAGGATTCTGTGAATACCACAGTATATAAGATTGTTAGTACTCCAGATTTGTCCATTCATTAAGAATGGCAATGGAAATGCAAAATATGCAAACAAGTTTCTTAATTTACATTTACTTAGAAAATAAGGGAATTACAATATACATACTAGGGAAAAATGTTTTTTAAGGACAGTAATTTGGGGGTTGTGTTTTAAGGACAATAATTTTATGAATTTGGAAATGTAGGACAATATGTTCTAAAATGTGTAGATATAGAACAATATGTTTTAAAATTTGTAAATGTAGGACAATCGAACCTGAATAAGCTCAAATCGGGTTGAAATGTCACGTGAGGTTTAGGGTTTTTTCGGGCATGATTGTCCCACATTTACATATTTTAAAACATATTGTCCTATATTTACACATTTTAAAACATATTGTCTTACATTTTCAAAACCGTAAAATTATTGTCCTTAAAACACAACCCTCTCTAAGTTATTGTTCTTAGAAAACATTATTCCCTACCTACTAAGTGCCTGTTTTGGAGCTCTAATTAATTGAATAGTCTGAAGCACTTTTTTTTTTTTAAAGCTGGTGAGACCCAACTTTTAAAAAAAAAATTGCTTCTGGTTAAAATATTTTTTTCAAAACAGGCCTTAAATAGAATTCCGAAGCCGGTGGAGTATATACCCGCAGGAAAAGGGCATGATTTTTTTAATTTATAGATATATTTATTTATACTCAAGAAACAAGATATAGACCAAAATTTTGTTTTATTAGTAGAAATAGTAGGTGGCCTAAATTTTTGTTTAAAATGTCCAAAGCGTGTGAGACCATTGTAATTGACTCCTGAATCAAGTTATTTATTCTCCTACTCTAATTGCCTAATGGCCCGATCAGATGTCACCCTACTTTTTCCTCTTTGCATAATCTCGTTCTCGTTTTTAATCTTTTTTCTCTTCTTTTTTTTGGTGGTTCTTGGCTTTTATTTCTGAAAAAGAATCCTTCTTAGGTTTCGTCTGTCATTTATGAGAAGATTTTGACAAAAATATTTCAATTACATACTTTTTACTACAAATTTTGACAAAATCTAGTGGGATACGAACTACCACAAATCATTATCCATTCTTTTTAAAATATTAAAGTATCAATGCTAAAAATTTATTTTTCCTTCTGAAAATAAAGAAAGGCTACTTCAATTTTACTGATGAAAGTTAAAACATTTAACAATTTCTGTTGATAATGATTTTCGTTCAAATTTATTTATTTTTTGTTCAAATTTTTTGTAATCAGTAATCAGAGTTAGGGTCGAGGGCGAAGGGCTTTTGTAGATTGTTTTGAGATATGATCCATTCTGTAAAGGATCATACTTTTTTTTATAAGAGTCTCTTTAATTTTAGATCACTTCTTCATATTAATTTTTTTTTTTACAAATTAATATATTTACTTTCTTTAATTCTCGAATTGATTCATATTTTCTATATTATTTTAAATAGTTATAAAGACGTCTCCTCATTGAAAATATTCATCTAAACTAACGCATTAAATAGATTTTTTTCTGCAGCGGATCCTTTCAAGTTTCAAACATCGGGCCAGCTCTAAAAATCAAAAAGTTACTATCATATTTGGAAGCAATTATTTAGAAAAAAAAAGCTATATATATAGGCTATAATTTACTTTCAATCTCATAGTGAATAGTGAAACAATACTTCGAATCTAAAAAATTCATTGAAAATGTTCTTAATCATACAAATCATATACACAAAAACTTGCATAACACGGTCTCAAATTAGAAAAACATCACAAAAAACATGCAAACATATCAAATCTCATGTAACGGTCTCATGCAAGACTTTCTCGAAAATATATACTAAAAAACATAGCAATTAAACTCAAAATGATATAGATAGATAAAGAATACTCTTACCATCCCAGCTCCAATCAAGTACTGCACTGTCCTCTCAATCATCAACATATCAACCCGGCCCGAAAGATAAAGATACGACCTAAGCAAATCACCATGCCTGTTCTCCTCAGCGGTCCAGGCCCGAGTCCAGGTAGCCCACGGAGTCGGGCTGGACCCCGTCTCGTCCCTCGTCCCGTCCGCAGTATTCAGCATCGTCTGGTAAGTAGGAACTGCATCCTCCGTCACCATGTCACCTACCAACACCACGAAATACTCATCAGAAAGCTCTTTCGCACGTTCACGTAGGGCCCGAACATCGTCCGTGAAGTCCTCAATGGACCGGGCCGGATCAGGGAGTAGCTGATTGGGCTGCCAGCACTGTTCCACGGGCTTAAGGAGTGGGAGTAGGTTTTCGGAGGCCCATGGTTCGAGTGACTTGAATAGTTCTATTTTTTCCGGTGGCATTGAGTGGGCAACTTGTTTCAGCTTTGGCGTTGCCACACCGGATGCGGCGGCGGAGACAGGTTGTGACCGGCGGTAAGTGGTGGCGCCGCCTTTTTGGATGAATGCATGTGGGGTGATGGTGGAAGTGAATTTGGCAACTCCTAGGGTTTGCATTATGCCTGGCTGTTTGTGTGTGTGTGTGTTTTTTGAATCTTTTTGCTGCAATATGACTTGTGTGTTTGTAGTTTTGATGGGTCTCTATTTATAAGAAGGAATATAGATTTTTTTTTCCATGTAACATTCACCAATTTCGACCTCGATCCTACTAATTTAAGGGTTTTATTTTAATTTTGTAATTTTATAAAATTTGACTTTTTCGTCCCACTGTCTAATTATCTGCAATAGCAGGTAACATGATTGAAAAGTTGAATTTAAATTTGTAAAGTTACAGAATCAAGATCATAATTTACAGATTTTGTAAAGTTACAGGACCAATATCAAAAACCGTAAACAGGTAGGACCAAAATCAAAATGAGTCAAAATTATAGGGGAAAAAAATAATTTTCCCTTATATGTAATTAGAGATATAACAATTCCGTCATTAATTAGGGGATTGAGTTTTTTTTTTTCGAACCAATTAATTAGGTAGTTATTAGAAAATGTGCTAGTGGTTTTTTATTTTACTTGATGTTGTCATTCTCCTAAGATTTTATATATCCCTTTTAAACAGAAAAATGTAATTTATTACTCCCAAATATCAGTGAGTATCTCCAAGATTATATAGTTATAATTATTTCAATTTTTAATGAACCCTATTGGAGGTGTTTGCAAAAATTATCTCTAGTGAAAGCGGTTAAATTTAGTGATCATAAAATAATTTTGTTTCATCTAGAAATCTGAATTTATTGATATTTGAATTAATTTATTTATATTGTACCTGACATAATAAAATATAACATGTTCGAGCAAAAGTAGAATTAAATAGAAGCATACCATTATCAGTTTAGATTTTAAGTTATAATTAATTAAATTAAGCGAACATATCAACTTTAAAACGGTTTCACGATAAGATAGAAGATACTTTTGAGCCCGTACACTGTTTTATGTATGGGACTGTTTCATACGATTTTTTTGTCTTTAAGATACAAAATATTTATAATTTAACTATAAAAATAAAAATATAAGTAAATTGAATGAATCAAAAAATAAATTTTTAATCTAAAAAAAAAGATTAATTATGTAATGTTGTACTCCCTCCGTCCTGATATAAGTTTCCTTTTTTTTTTTTGTTTAAGACAAATAATAATAAAATAATAAAAATGAAGGGTATTTGTGGGTATTGGGAGAGAGGAAAAATGTATGTGGAGTAATGACTGAAGTAGTAAGTGACATTCTTTATAATATTATGTGAAAAGTAAGGATAAAAATTATGGGTAGTGGAGTTAATTTTTCCATTTATAGAAACATAAAACTTATTGTGGGACAGATGAAAAAAGAAAGAGAGAAACTTATAGTAAGACAGAGGGAATATTATTTTTTATCAAAAAAATTATATATAAGGTGAATATTTCTTTCTCCTAGAAAAATTGTTAGAAGGTTAAGATCAATTCTAATAAGGAGCCGACTATCGACACCCACTTATTTACTTAATTCAACCACTACTTAATACACTCATATCATAATTTACTTATTTATAAAATTTACTTAATATACCCACTTTAAATTTACAAATATATCTTAATATAATATTTGATATGTTTATATTTCTTCATCAATTTCCTTTTATTTATGATATAAGATAATTTATGTTAAATTAAAATTTTAATTTCAATTGTCGAATTTAAGGTTCTAAAATATTTTCACGGTCTACGTCTTCCTTAATCCATCATTTTTCTTTGCATATATACATAATATTAAATTCATACTACATAACTTGTAGTTTAGAATAAGAAATGAATGAAAATATTCACATAAAATATTAAAAAATAATTCACATCTATATACTGAATTAATCAAACTAATTGAATATTTCAAGTATTTAATTTAAAATTAATAATATAAATATTATTTTCAATTCAGATACTTGGTAGTATCAACTATAATCTACAATAGATAAATGTGACATATTAAAAATTAAGTAATTGATGATTGAGATGTAAGTTAAACTCATAAATTATTTGAAGGATCAAGATTATTTTTTAAAAATGAATGGATACTATTTAAATAGTAAAATACCATATAACTCTTCATAATATTCTTAGAATTCTAAATAAAGGCTTTATAGAGATAGATGGTGATTCACCTTTAATAGATACAAGATTTTTTTTATATTTTTTACTGAATAATATTAGTGATTTTCATTGAACAATTAATTGTGCACCAGTTAAACATATATAAATACATAACAGTAAAATAAAAATATATCTTAAACATGAAAAATAATTAAAATTAAAAATCAATCATCATCATCAAGATCCAGCCCGGCCCGTCTTCAGTCCCCATAATATATATATATATATATATATATATATATATATATTTATTTTAAAAATAAATACGCATTTAGAAATAAGTTTAATATTTTTTATCAAATTAGAAACAAATTCTAAAAAAAAGTTGTTTTAAAAATAAAAAGTAAATATTATTTAAAAAATAAAAAATAAAGAATAAAAAATAAAATTCATCTCTACATTGCAAATAAATAAATTAGAAAAAAAATCATCGTTAAATTTGTCGTAAATTAAAAAAAAGAAAAAGATCTACATCGCAAATTGCGATGAATTTCATACCATCGAAAAATTTCCATTGTTAAACTCAGTGTTCTTTGTTGTGGCATGGGGAGAGTTTAGTGAAGAAAAAAAGTTCAGGTAAATACAACTATCATTACTTATTTGAGAAATAATCAGTCGGAATTTTGTCGGAATAAAAAAAATAAAAAAATTAACGGGTATTAAAAAGTTAGGCATCATGCAATGATATTGATCATATAGGCTTCAAAATTATTTATGATAAGAATTGTTTTAAGAGATCATAATATACAAAAAAAGTAGATTTAGGCCAGATTTTATATTTATGTTATTTGGGTGCATGTCTAGAGTTTAGCCAATAGCTAGAATTTTTTAGGATTTATAGAGCACGTAGCATCAAATTCTAATATAATTAATATCAATTCATATCAGGGGCTGAAAGCCTGAAACATATTAAAAAAAAATTAATTTGGAGTCGATTTTTTCTATATCGATCGATTTAAATAATGAAAAATGATTAATTTGGAACCTAAGGGCTAAGGCTAAAAGATAGAAGCTAAAAATATAGAAATCGAAAATATTAATTAAAATCATGTTTGATATCTTAAAATTTATATCCTTATTTATATGGAGTAATAATTTTTAATTTTTACATTATTAATTTCTTTTTCTACTTTTTTCATTTGTGTGAAATTAATTTTTTTTTTCTTTTTAAAATTGGATAAGTATGAATTATAAGATGCCAAACATAATTTTAAAATATGTAGATCCTAGAGTGATAGTAGTTTCTATCTTTGAGGTTCCGAATTAATTATTTTTTTGACAAAAAAACCTCATATGAGACGGTCTTATGCATGAGACGGGGTACAACTTAGCACAAATTACACCCTTCCCTCCCAAAGTGTTAAAGCGACAATGCCCAACTTTTGTCTCGTCTCACAATGAGACCGTCTCATGCAAATGCGCATCTTATATTTTATCTTTCGAATTAATATTGGAAAAAATTGATCCAAAATTGATAAAACTCCTTTAAAAATAAGTTTATGTGAATTAAGTTTACCTGAACTCACTAAAATTAATCTGAGAACATGTAATAATATTAAATATCATATTTAAATACAATATGTCTCAAGCTCTGTCTCATCTCATATGATCCTAATCGTTTCTCTTCAATTTAATTTCTTCGACTACACTAATATCTATTTTGGATGGTGGGATTAATTAATTAGAAGTTGTTGGGATATTTTAGTTTTGATGAATTATGCCAAAACATTATCAACTTGTGTTATTCAAGCTAACTTACAGATAACAAGTTGAGAGAGAACGAGAGAACAAGTTGAGGGGGAACTCAGAAGATGATCGAGATCAGACGAGGCTGCAGACGAGGTTGCAGACGAGGTTGCAGACGAGACTGATCGAGATCAGATGAGTAAGATGAGTTCCGGAGTTAACTGATGAGTTGTGCAAGTGTTTAGACATCGGTTTTGAGCTTGCACAGCTGCACTACTACACATTTGAGCTTGCACAGCTGCACTTGGACAGTCCTTTTTTCAAACAACTCTCAAAGCTATAGTTTGGAGAGTGGTTTTAATTAAAAAAAGAAAAAGAAAAGAATAGACAGCGGTTCAAAACCGTTGTCCAAGTTTAACACTTAGAAAGCGGTTGACAACCGCTGTGCAAGTGTTTAGACAACGGTTTTGAACCGCTGTCCAAGGGCATAGTTTGGACAGCGGTTCTAAACCACTGTCCAAGTGTTCGAATAATTAAATACGACCCAAATCGCGAACCAGGCTTATATTTTTCCCCAAATTAAATCGCGAACCTAGGCCGGGCCTCCTCCTTCCTCTACCCTAAATCGAACTCCGTCGCGCGTCCTCCCCTTCCGCCGCCGCCGTCGTCTTCCCATTAGCTCTTATTTCCCCAAATCGCGAACCAGAAGCCCTAGCCTCCTCCTCCCTCTCCCCCAAATTGAACCATCCGCCGCGCGTCCTCCCCTACCTGTGCCTAGAGAAAGGGGTCAACCGTTCTTACCTCCTGCTGCACACACCTTGTCCAAGAATGAGAGAAAATAGTTACTTCAGCTGCTAAAGGATGTGAAAGTACCAGGGGTTTATTCCTCCAACATACAGAGACTTGTATCAGATGATGGAGTGAGACTGATGAATCTGAAATCGCATGACTATCATGTCATCATGGAGACTTTCTTGCCTATTGCAATACGTTCTATCTTGCCTGAAAATGTGCGCATAACCATAATAAAGTTATGTTGGTTCTTCAAGACAATGAGTAGCAAGGTCATAGATCCTAGAAAATTACTTAGTTTTCAGAGGCAGATTATGGGGACTCTCTGTGAGCTTGAGATGTATTTCCTCCATCATTTTTTTTGATATAATGGTTCACCTAATGAGTTCATTTGGTACACGAGACAAGGATGTGTGGTCCCCTTTCGTATCACGATGGATGTATGGTGTAGAGAGATATATGAAAGTGCTCAAAGGATATGTGATGAATAAGTCCAGGCCGGAGGGATGCATTGCAGGACGCTATTTAGTGGAAGAAGCGAATAGTATCTTGGTCCGAATTTATTCCGAATGTCGATGCAATTGGACTTCCGAGTTACCACTCAGACACCAATAGGATGGATGGTGAAGGCATTACCGGTGGTCAACATGTAAGTGTTAGCATGGAGGAACTAACACGGATGCACTTGTGCGTATTCACAACACGGTCGACGTGCTTCCTTTTATTGACTGACAAGACATGCGATCACCGGTGAGAGAAATCCCACCGTAGATAGATCATGGATTGAAGTTGAGCACAATCGCACGTTTGTTGGTGGTTCAATGGTTATGTAGCAAATATGTTGTCACGGAAACAAAATCGATGAATGAAAGAGTTAAGTGGTTATCCGTAATGCCCGATAGACATGTGTATTCATACAAGTGTTATCTTAACCAACGGATACACATTTTATACCGAGAGATCATGATGCCACAAGTACTATGCGAGAATAGTGGAGTGTCCATTATCGCAAGCTCGCAGCGGATCAATCAAATACTACTTACTTTGACAGATTGTCATCATTTGGGAACTCGACTATATTGTTCACCGTCAACCAATCTTCGAGTGTAGTTGGGTGAGGATCCCTAACGGGGTCCAAGTTGAAAGTTCTCGAGTTAAATGACGCGTTGATTTGAAGAATGTGGGATCTGAGATGACCCCCTTATAATGACCAAATCAAGCTCAACAATTTTTCTATGTCCCCGACCCAGTTAATAAGAAATGGTCCATTGTGGTTCTGTCAAACAAATTTAACAATAGTTTCCAGATTAGCGACCATGTCGATGAAGATGTTGACACAATTGATGATCCTTTTCGAACTTCACTCATTCTGTACCATCTTTTGATGATCCTGCAAATCCACGTCCATACCAGAGAATAATTAGAGATGAGGATGAATATGGCAAACCGGATCTTGTTAACATTTATGGTCATGAACGAGAAAGGTCAACCAAAAAAGAAAAAAGAAAAACAAGTGCTAAAAAGAAATGTACGACTTTTTTGAATGTTGTTTCTTCTGCTATATTAAATGTTGTTTCTTTTGCTTTATTAAATAAAGTGAAATGGATCAACAGGTTCCGAGGCAACGAGATAATGAACATTGTGGACATTTTGTGTGTTGCTGTATTTAAGTGGTTATCCGCGCTTCTCTAACGAACATTCTTCTCAATGTAAGTCAATTTATCGATTTATTTAAATTAATATTGATTGAATAAAAATTCATACTATATTGATTGATTCGTTGTTTGCAGTTTGTCTATGAACGTGAGCTCAATTCTTACTCTAAGAAAAGACTGGAGAAATGGAAAAACGATTGGACGGGGTACCTTTACGATCGATTCTTATATTCATACGATATTGAGTGATCGTTGTTTGAAATTTTGGTAGCATGTAATTAAATTATATATTTGTGATGATATATATTTCATGTTTTTGGTGTATTGGACGTATGTTTATGATTGTATGTTTATTTATTTCATGATGTGTATGTTTATTAATTTATTTGATGTTTTGGTATATATATATGTGGTATAAGTTTTGGTTTATGGTTTTATTATAGGATTTTTGGTTTATGATTTATGGTATTGGACTTATATATAAGTTTTGGTTTATAGTTTTATTATAGGATTTTTAAAATATAAATTAAAAATTAAAAAAAAAGGTATTGGACAACGGTTAATAACCGCTGTCTATGTAACATAATAAACAAAATTATAAAAAAAAAATTAAGTTAGACAGCGGTTAATAACATTTGTCCAAGCACTATTTTAAAGCGGTTGAAAACCCATTTGTCCAAATCTTGATTCTTGGACAACGGTTTTTTATCTGCTGTCCAAGCTTGGACATTTGTTACTTGGAGAGCGGTTTCCAAGCCCAAATATGTAGTAGTGAATTGCGATGAATTTCATACCATCGAAAAATTTCCATTGTTAAACTCATTGTTTAGTGAAGAAAAAAAGTTCAGGTAAATACAACTATCATTACTTATTTGAGAAATAATCAGTCGGAATTTTGTCGGAATAAAAAAAATAAAAAAATTAACGGGTATTAAAAGTTAGGCATCATGCAATGATATTGATCATATAGGCTTCAAAATTATTTATGATAAGAATTGTTTTAAGAGATCATAATATACAAAAAAAGTAGATTTAGGCCAGATTTTATATTTATGTTATTTGGGTGCATGTCTAGAGTTTAGCCAATAGCTAGAATTTTTTAGGATTTATAGAGCACGTAGCATCAAATTCTAATATAATTAATATCAATTCATATCAGGGGCTGAAAGCCTGAAACATATTAAAAAAAAATTAATTTGGAGTCGATTTTTTCTATATCGATCGATTTAAATAATGAAAAATGATTAATTTGGAACCTAAGGGCTAAGGCTAAAAGATAGAAGCTAAAAATATAGAAATCGAAAATATTAATTAAAATCATGTTTGATATCTTAAAATTTATATCCTTATTTATATGGAGTAATAATTTTTAATTTTTACATTATTAATTTCTTTTTCTACTTTTTTCATTTGTGTGAAATTAATTTTTTTTTTCTTTTTAAAATTGGATAAGTATGAATTATAAGATGCCAAACATAATTTTAAAATATGTAGATCCTAGAGTGATAGTAGTTTCTATCTTTGAGGTTCCGAATTAATTATTTTTTAGATAAAAAAACCTTATATGAGACGGGGTACAACTTAGCACAAATTACACCCTTCCCTCCCAAAGTGTTAAAGCGACAATGCCCAACTTTTGTCTCGTCTCACCATGAGACCGTCTCATGCAAATGCGCATCTTATATTTTAACTTTCGAATTAATATTGGAAAAAATTGATCCAAAATTGATAAAACTCCTTTAAAAATAAGTTTTTGTGAATTAAGTGTACCTGAACTCACTAAAATTAATCTGAGAACATGTAATAATATTAAATATCATATTTAAATACAATATGTCTCAAGCTCTTTCTCATCTCATATGATCCTAATCGTTTCTCTTCAATTTAATTTCTTCGACTACACTAATATCTATTATGGATGGTGGGATTAATTAATTAGAAGTTGTTGGGATATTTTAGTTATGATGAATTATGCCAAAATATTATCAACTTGTGTTATTCAAGCTAACTTACAGATAACAAGTTGAGGGGGAACGAGAGAACAAGTTGAGGGGGAACGAGAGAACAAGTTGAGGGGGAACTCAAAAGATGATCGAGATCAGACGAGGCTGATCGAGATCAGATGAGTAAGATGAGTTCCGGAGTTAACTGATGAGCTGTGCAAAATTAGAAGAAAAGAAAAGCTAAGCCAGCTGATCAGATGACCAGATGACCTGGTCAGATGACCAGATCAGAAGAGGAGGTTGCAGATCAGAAGAGGTTCAGATCGGAAGAGAGAGTCGAGGAGATCGACGAGATCGAGACGTGATGAAGATCGAGATAAGCTAACCTCGATATGCTAACCCGATGTACTAATCGATGCGGATAAACCGATATCTTGACCTAATGCTATATCTTGATCGATCATGTGAGCGATCGGATCGAGTGAAGAAATCGATATCGAAACCGTAAATGCATACCAGATCGGTAGAAGTCATCAGAAGACAAGTCATCTGAAGTCATGTTCACTTAGAATCGAACGCCATCGATGATCGGTTAGCTCGAAAAGTTAGTGACTGATGGTCGATTGTCCGAAGTCGAAGAGCCAACTCGCCAGCCTTGAGTGTCAAGATGCCCGATCGCAAAGGTCCGGCCAAGAGAAGTCTCGAAATCAAGAATCCCGAGTCCAAGGAAGCCCGAGTTCGAAGAAGCCGAGGATCGATATCCTCAAGACTCAAGATCCTCAAGAATATAACCAAGTAGATTCAAATTGACGTGGACCAATGAGAGGAAGACAACCAGCCTGAAAAGCTGCAAAAGCTACAGAATAGTATGGATTTGAATGTGACTCCATCCAATGGTAACATTCAAATCCACATTATAAATACAAGTTCTTCATTCATTATTCGAGTGGAGAATGTGGAAAAAGATGCTACAGAGCCAAGAGCCACATACACAAAACATTCCCACCATAGAACACTGAGCAAGAAATACACGCATATATTCAAGAGTGTTCTACCCTAGATCTAAGCACAAATGTAATATCCTAAGCTTAGAGAGATTTTCTCATCCTTAGCATTGAGGCTAAACAAATGTAAGGGAAAATCTCACCCTAGTTGGAAACCAAACAAACCTTACCCAAATCAGTTTAATAGGTTAAGTTTGTAGGTGAGTGAGAACTCGGTAAACATCTAAGCAATCCCGAAAGGGAGGGTAGGAGATCCCGTGAGGGTGATAAGTCCCGTTTGAGTGAGAACTCGATAAACATCTAAGCAATCCCGAAAGGGAGGGTAGGCGATCCCGTGAGGGAGATAAGTCCCGTTTGAGTGTGAACTCGGTAAACATCTGTTGGGTGTTGGACTAACACGTTAAACTAAGTCCATTTGGTTAAGTTGGTACCCCTTGTGAAAGGAAATAGTGGATGTAGGAGTTGGACTCCGAACCACTATAAAATCGTGTGTTCTTTACTGCTTTATGTTCTTACTTGCCATATGCATTTGATTATAAGCAAAACACACATCGTTCTTAAAAGCAAAAAAAAAATTGGAATCACCATTCCCTCACTCCTGTTTTATATGCATTACATGATTTTTCCGCATTACATTGGTTTTTCACCGGGACCAACACCGATGAATAGGCACATGCGTTTTTGGGCGTAAAAGTTTTTTTCAGGTTAACTCATAGACTATGGAATTTCTCAGTAACTTCCTATCTGTGTTTATATATATATATATATATATATATATATATATATATATATATATAATACAATTGTATGTTTCTATATTAGCTAGTTGCATGTTTCTATGATTTCTAGTTGCATGGTTTAATATGAACTAGTTGCATGTTTTTGTGTTATCTAGTTGAACTCTTGGTAATTAGCTAGTTGCATTTTTATTTTATTTTTTTGCATATTTTTGAATGATATAGTTGTATGTTTTTATATAAGTGTGTCCTTCTTTTCGTCCAATTTTTAATTTTTTTATTGAACTAATTTTTCATCAGTTTCTAAATTTGACAATTAAAAAAAGAAAATAAAAAGCAGAAACAAAAAATCCGGCAAATAAAAAAATACTCCTTATGTCCTACTATAAGTTTCTCCATTTCTTTTTTCATCCGTCTCACAGTAAGTTTCCCGTTTCTATAAATGGAAAAAGTAACTCCACTATCCATAATTTTTATCCTTACTTTTCACACAATATTACAAAGAATGTCACTCACTACTCCACATACAAAGAACCTTGCACCTATGCCTTTGAAAAATAAGGGATCAATCACTAGGCTACATCTAAACATTGTGAAATTTGCGCCACAACAAAAACTTAAACTAGAAAATGCTACGCTTTTTTTTTAATGGGTCAATTATGTACCCGAATGTACCGTGCACTTAGGTGCACATGAAACTCACTTCTTTATTCATGTTAATCCTTTATTTCCTAATAATGGGGGTGCTAATAACCGGGCCCTTTTAATAAAGCATTTATTGGGCCTTACCACTCGGGCCAGTTTCATAAATATGAAATGACCCATATAGAAAATGGGTGATACTCAATTATACCCTGCAACTGAATTACCATTAAGGGCTTGTGGCCTTTTTCATTTTATTTACTTTTTTTTAAAGACAAAAACTTGTGTGAACCCGAGTTCACCGTGAACTCGATTTTTTTAGTATCACTGTTATGTACAAAAACTCTCACTGTTATGCATAAAAACTATCACTGTTATGCACAAAAACAATCACTGTTTAGAAAATGTTTTATATTTTTAAATAGTGAATTTTTTTGTGTATAATAGTGATAGTTTTTATCCATAAGAGTGATAGAGTTCATATATAGATCTGGTTCACGAGAGTGTTACTCTTTTTTTAATAGGTTCATTTTAAAGGCACACTTACATGAAAATGTATTAGAGTGAAATAAAACATAATTTAAGCATAACTTTTTAACACTTTAAAAGAAATGAATGTTAATTTATATTAAATTGTAGTCCGTCTTATGCGAATTTTTGTCAATGACTTTATTGTTGATTTATTTTTGTCTCTCTACCACTCTTTCTCTTTCATTACTCACTACTGTCTTTCTCTATTTACTCAATATTTCACTTATTACCAGAAAATTATACTACAATGTGAATTACATCGTCAGTAGTGATCGGTTCACTACAGCTGGATTAATAATCGATGATTCAAAGAACTGTATATTATAGTTGAATGTAAGTCTATATAGCTAATTATAATCTCCCCTTGTCCTTTTTTTTAGTTAAAAGTAATTATAATAAATACATGTTGTAGGGAGAATTAATCCGACTTGGTGGAAGTCGGAGGTTGGACCACCTTATGGTTAACACATTATCCAACCCTGTCCCGCTGGAGCAAGATTTGAGGCGACTTCGGGGGGTCGGTAAGTCGCTGGGAGTTTGTGAAGCCACGCAGGTCGCGGAGGTGGCTTGGTGCAGCAGGGAGGTCGCAAAGCGACTTGATAGAACCCGGAAGTCGGGACCGATTAAGTCCCGAGCTTAGTTGAAGATAAACATGGAAAAGACTCGGGTAGTTAGTGAGGCGGATTTCTCGGGATATAACCGGGGAATGTGTATCTGTAAGCGCGACTTGCGGGACAAGAAGGGAAACCCTAGTTGGTCCACGAGGAGAAGCCCATTAAGACTGTAACCCTAGTTCTATGTCTATAAATATTACTTGTAATGTACGTTGTAAAGGATCGAACTCTTAGAATCCTAGGCAGAAATAATACAGTAATATCCTGGCTTGGAGCCCCCAGACGTAGTCTATTTTCACGGACGAACTGGGTAATCAAATCGTGTGTTGTTTATCATTCTCGCTATTATATTAATCGGAGTTCTGTTAAACTACTTGTTCGTCCATCGGTAACAAACCGGGTACAACATTTGATGCCGTCTGTGGGAACTACAATTCCTACGAAATCACTCTGTTCGAAGGAAAACCCATCTCATCTCTGATCAATACCGATGGCGAGCAATCAAGCCAACCTGAACGGGCAAGATCTGGATGCCCGCGATGGGAACGAAGCCTCCATGAGCTCTCAACGCTCCTGCTCCCATCGCAATAGCCAGCCAGGCTCGATAATGACCCCTGACTGGTGGAACCTGGTGCAGACTCCAGAGGACGCAAAAGTTGTGATGGCTGTCCTCCACAAAAAACGCCTCGTGTTTGATGACGAGGACGTGCAGCCTCCCCTCAAAAAGGCCACCCAGGAGGTCGGACCCTCGAAAAACAAGGAAGCACGGGCCCGAAAGGGGCATTCGACAGGCCAACTAGCCTACGATCCGGCTAGACACGCCCTGGTCCGCAATCGCCAGCTCCTCAGAAGGCCGGCAGGGTCAAAAAAACGTGTTCGACCGACTTGGCGACCTGGGGGTCCAGAAAGCCCCAAGGATTGTCGAAGACGAGGCGCAATCCGAGGCTTGACGAAAGCGATCAGTGGAAACCGCGACCTTGCCTCGCTACCGATATCCACCACAGCGACTACTTGAGGATCGACCATGCATTGGCGACCCCCCGCAAAGCGACCGACCATCGCCGATCTTTCGCCCGCCCGCCTTGACGTTCAAGCAACTAATGGAGCACATGGAGAATCGTGAGCGGGCGGTGATCGGGACCACTTGCCTCGTATCTCCCGGACTCCCAGCTCGAACTCGTCACCTTAAGCGGCTACCAAAGGAAGATTAATCTCGCGACCTTGGATCGCCATAACGATGAACGCGGACCCAAGGGTTCATAAGCGAAATATAACTCGTCATGGCCTCTATGGGCTCAGCGTCTGCGACGAATGTCCGCTTTTCTCTAACCTGGGCGGCCGGGCCCACCAATGGTTCACCTCCTGCCACCCTGTCGCTTGGACACTTCCGAACAACTCGCTCGCCTATTTGACACACTTCTCGCCAAGCGCCCATCGACCTGCGACGGCGGCGCTGATGAACACCCGGCGGGGGGGATACAGAGTCTGATCGGTCCTAAGTTGAGAGGATCTACAAGCTGATCTTGGAAGGAGATCCCATTGGGGATGAAGCAAAACTGATGGGGGCTATCTCCGGCCTCAAGAAGGGGAAAAAACTCTGGCGGCGCATGAAGGCCGATTACTCGACTAGCTACGCCAATTTTTGGAGGCGGGCTAGCGACCTGATACACACAGCAGAGCTCTTAGAATCCCGACTCTCCGAGGCTAAGAAGGCCGCTGAGCCCAAGAAGAGTTCAAAGAAGGCCAGCTCGCAGTACAAGCCACCCGAAAGCTTCAAGCCATTTGAAGAAAGCATTCCGGTAAAGTTGATGGATGCCCTGGGCATGACCCCCGGGTACATTTTCACCCAGATCCGGGAACGGGAACTGCTACTCCCGCCTCGCCCAGTAAAGAGTAATGGCAAACAGAACCCAACAAGTATTGCCACTTTCACGAGCAGACCGGGCACTATACCAGTGAGCGTAAGGACCTGTTTCCCTAGCTCTGGAGATTGTATGAAGACGGCCTGCTTGACGAGTTCGTCAAGCGACCTCAGAAGAATGGCGATCAGGCCCCGAGAGGTCGCCAACAAGGAGAGCGCGCCCACAGGAACAACAACCAGGGAGCGGGGCAAGGGGAGAGACCTATCCCACCCTTGCTAGAGAAAGCGGGAGATCGAATGATACACACTCTCTCTCCCCTAGGGACGGTCGGGGGGCTAGCCTCCAGCTCCTCCTCCAAGCGGAAGACGAAAGCTGAAATAAGGGAGATAGAGAACGCCAGGAAGATGGTGCTGCCCGTCCTGGCCGTGGGTGAAGAGTCCAGGACTATTGAGTTCGGAGAACAGGACAAGGCTGGGGTAGTCTATCCTAATGTCGATCCCCTGGTGATTCGAGCCAACATTATGGGGACTACGGTGTCCCGACTTCTGGTCGACGGGGGGGCCTTCTGCAACATCCTTTTCAAGAAAACCCTAGACCAGCTTGGGGATTATGATGCCTATATCACCCCGTGCGACCACGTCGTGAAGGGGTTTGGTGACGCTACTGTAAGGCCCACCAGGATGATCCCACTGGCCGTCGAGCTGGTCTCCACACTGAATAGCGAAGTTAGGGCGACTAGGCTGTTAGATTTTCTAGTAGTCGACCTCCCCAGCTCCTATAATGGTTTCCTGGGGAGGCCTTTTGAACATGGATTTGAGGCTGCGTCCTCTACTTTCTATTTCTGTGTAAAATTCCTCACCAAGAGTGGGTTGGTCGGCACCGTTAAGGGCGACCAAGCCGATGCTAGAGGTTGTTTGATTTACTCTTCGTCTCTTTTCAATTCCACACCAATACCTATCAAACAAATGCTTGTAATAGATAGCAATGAACAAGATGAGGAATTAAATCAGGAAAGAGCAAGCAAAAAAAGAACCTACAGCGACCTCGATCCAAGAATAGGGCATGAGCCCGATGAATTCCTGATCGAGGCCGAGATCAACGACCCCCAACAAAGGGGCCCAAGGGCCATCCCGGGGGAAGAACTCGAGAAAGTCAAGATAGATCCAACTCGCCCGGATCTGGAAGTCATTATCGACTCCAAAATACCTGACGACCTGAAGGGGGAAGTGATAGACTTTCTAAACAAGAACTTGGATGTCTTTGCCTGGTCGCACAAGGACATGGTGTGAATAGATCCGGAAGTCGCATGTCACCGACTTCACATTGACCCATCTAGGAGGCCACTTGCCCAAAAAAGGCAGAAATTCGGCCCCGAGAAATATGCCGCTTTAGCTGAAGAGGTAAAGAAGCTGCTGGATAACGACCTGATCATGCAGGCCGACCAGCCGCAGTGGGTGGCCAATGCAGTACTGGTGAAAAGTCCAATGAAACCTGGCGGTTGTGTATCGACTTTACCGACCTCAACGAGGCCTGCCCAAAAGATTTTTTTCCCATGCCGCACATCGACCACATGATAGATAACACGGCCAGGCACGAGATGATGTCATTCATGGACGCTTTCGCGGGCTATCACCAAATAGCCATGCACGAACCAGATCGACAACAAACCTCCTTTCTGACCGAGAAAAACCTATATTGCTGGAAGAGAATGCCTTTCGGCTTGAAGAACGCAGGGTCAACCTACCAAAGACTGGTCAATCATATGTTCGCCGACCAGATCGGGAAGTCGGTAGAAGTTTATGTCGACGACATTGTTGTCAAAAGCTTAAAAAGAGAAGACCACCTGTTTCACCTTGCGCAGACATTCGACATCCTCATAAAATTCAATATGAGACTCAACCCCAAGAAGTGTAACTTCGGAGTGGAGTCGGGGAAGTTCTTGGGACACCTAGTCAGTAAGCGGGGCATCGAGGCAAACCCAGGGAAGGTCAAGACCATATTGGATATGGGGGCACCCCAAAATGTGAAAGAGGTTCAGAGACTCACAGGATGCCTGGCCGCACTAAGCAGGTTCATCTCCCGGATGGGGGACAAATGCAAGCCGATGTTCGACACGATCCGTAAGAAAGCAAAGTTCGAATGGACACACGAGAGCCAGGATGATTTCGAAAAAATAAAAACCTACCTGGCAGATGTGAGCATCTTGTCCAAACCCGTCCCGGGAGAGAAGCTATTCTTGTACCTCGCGGCCTCGGAGACCGCTTTGAGCGCAGTGCTGGTCCGAGCAGAGGGCCAGATCCACATGCCCATTTATTTTGTGAGCCAGACTTTGAATGAGACGGAGCAACGCTACCCATCGCTAGAAAAGCTGACATACGCATTAGTCATGAGTGTGAGGAAACTGAGGCCTTACTTTTTTGATCACCAGGTCGAGGTTCTCACTTCCCTGCCACTGCGAAATGTGCTCCATCAACCAGACACTTCAGGCCGATGTCTCAAATGGGCCATTGAGGTTGGGCAATATAGTGTGACTTATGCGCCACGACCTGCAGTTAAGGCCCAGGCTCTGGCCGATTTCTTAGTGGAACTTACATTCCTTTCTGAAGCGGAGAATTCAAGCGTTCGCCTTTGGGATCTGTTTCAGATGGGTCGGCGACCTCTCACAAGTCGGGGGTCGGCCTAGTCCTAATGAGCCCTGAGGGGACCTCATTCCAGAACGCCATTACCTTTGATTTTCCCGCAACGAATAATGAGGCCAAATATGAGGCGCTCATCAGTGGATTAGAAATGGCAACTGCCATGGGCGTCAAGAGATTGCAGGTCTATACCGACTCCCAGCTCGTGGCCTGCCAAGTTTTTGGGGAGTACGAGGCCAGGGACAATAGAATGGCAGCCTATCAGGAAATTGTAAAGACACTGTGCCTGAAGTTCGCACAGATCCATGTCAAGCTGATACCGAGAGAGCAGAACTCATGAGTCGATGCTCTGGCATGGTTGGTGACCTCCGAAGGATCACCAGACATGAAAAATCACCGTAATGACACTTCCCCACCCATCCACCGCGCAAGTAATTGTGACAACATTAGAAACCCCGGTGTCGAACTGGATGACACCCATCATGGAGTATCTGATAAGCGGCCTCCTGCCACCCGATCGCGTCCAGGCTCGGCGATTGCGATTCTGAGCCGCCGCGACACATAATGATCATGGGGGGAGTTATACAAGCGAAACGGCATGCCCCTACCGATGTATTACCCCCCGAACAAGGTCAAATCATTCTCCCTATACACGGGAAGGGCATTACCACACCTGGGAGACCACCACAAGACCAAGGAGGATTTTTTGGCCAACCTTAAGGGCCGATGCCATCATTTTTGCCCGCAAATTCCACAAATGTCAGATCTATGCTCCCTCCATCAAAATCGCACAAGAAGAGCTCACAAGCATCCTCAGTCCTTGGCCTTTTGCAAAGTGGGGGATATACATCATTGGGCCACTCCCAATGGCCCCGGGATCGGTCAAGTATGCCCTGGTAGCGGTGGATTACTTCACAAAATGGGCCGAGGCTGAGGCATTGGCAACCATAGACCAAGATCATGTCATCAGGTTCATATGACGAAACATTATCTGCAGGTTCGGGCTACCTCAGGCGATCATATCAGACAATGGAAAACAGTTCGATGGTATTAAGATCGACGCCTTCTTCAAAAAGTGGATGATCACGAAGTTGTTCTCTACCCCATACCACCCTCAATCAAACGGCCAGGTCGAGGTCGTAAACAAAATCATAAAGCACACGCTCAAGGCCAAGATCGAGGGGGAAAAGGGAAATGGGATAGCGAGCTCCCAGATGTGTTGTGGTCTTACAGAACGACTTGCAGAAATTCAACAGGTGAAACCCCTTACTCACTAGCTTTCGGAACTGAGGCAGTTGTGCCCGCGGAAGTCGACTTCCCGACCTTCCGAACCAGCCAGATCACTTTCGACCATAACGACGAGGCCCTAGAAAGGAACCTTGACTTACTCAAGGAAAAGCGACTGGAGGCTAACATGAGAAATGCCAGATACAAGCAGAGGTCTGAGAGATATTACAACTCTAAGGTGTGACTTCGACGCTTCAATATCGGAGACCTGGTGCTGAAAAAGATACTAAGAGACTCAAAAGGTGCCCTCGGTCCAAACTGGGAGGGCCCATTCCGGATATAGAAAGTCCTACCAAACGAGGCATACGAGCTCGAGAAAGCGGATGGGACCAAGGCCCAATACCAATGGAATGCAATTCATCTGAAGAAGTATTATCAATAGATTTACACCTTTGTAATGATCATATCGTTGTAAATAAATACTGTTGGTGACATTAATTCTCTATTCTGTTCAAAAGAAGAAATTCCCTGTGTAGATACCAAGCGGGTCACACAGAAAGCATATGATCGATAACATGCAGATCGCATGAAAGACATGACTGATAACGTGCGAACTCGAGGTGTGACTTTAGAGATACTGGAGGCGAGATCGCCACCTTAGAGGTGTGGTCATCCCCCGACTTTATAAGACGACTACGCAAATGTCCAAGAAATAACTCGCATAAAAAATAAGACGACAAGGACTAAGCAAAAGTCGCATAAGGAAATCAAGTCAACACAAAGAGGAATTAAAAAGAAGAATTTCATTATTAAAGACCCGAAGGTCGGGGAGAACCCCATTACAACGGACCCGGAGGTCGATAAAAAGAAGCATTCCAATACAATACATTTTTCAGAATCGAGCTAGCAACTTGGTCTATATTGAGGAGTTACTTGAGCTAGCGACTTGGTCTATACTATGGAGCCACTCGAGCTAGCGACTTGGTCTGTACTGCACTGCTATTTAGGTAGCGGCTCTTGGATGCGGAGGTCGCTGAGGAAGATGCTGCAAAACTATCAGAAAATGATATTTTAACATCCAAGAAGTGTCAGGACTTCCCGCGTTAAATGAACACGAGTGTCATACATGTGGTGCAAAAAATTAAAGGGATTGTGAAGGGCATTTTGGCTTGATCGGATTCGCATATACAATAAAAAAATCCCTACATATCGGAAAATGCCCATCACCACTAATTCCGTCATCAAGATCGACGCCCAAAGCACAGAGGGCCCGGAGCACCTCCATCATGGCGGCGGCAGGTCCGCCACCCGGGTGGCAGCAAAGTTTGGCAATGGCTGTATGGTCATCCTCCGATGAAGGCAACATTGGAAATGGGGGGGAACTCAGGGATGGACCGAATGCCATAAGCCGCGAGTGTGGAGCAGGAGAACCTTGTCGCCGGAGGACGTTCTAAAACAGGGGGTTCGCCGGAATCGCCCATAACCAAAGGTTGGGGGTGATAAGTGGGGAGGTCAGAAGAGATAAATGCAAGTTTTACATCTCAATACCCTGCCCTATTTATAGACGAAAGACGGGGGTCAAGTTGCAAATTTCATCTCTCGAGGGCCCCATAGAGAAGTCGGCGGCGCACGTGCAGCGCGTGGGCAGAACGCGACCTCTGGTTGGTCTAATTTATGGTGCCCGGCACCACCGAATACCCAGATAATCATTGCAGATCTGTCAACCGTCACATCGATTCGGGGAATCGAGGCAACGTTTCGCCTCCCCGAGGAGGAGATGTCAGCGTAGACACACTTACCGAGTCTGACCTGCCTGTTATACGGGGAAATAACCCGACTTAAGGAAGGCTTGGGGTAGGGTGATCCCATATGTAGCTTGTCATCCGACTCCAGGTGACTTTGGAGTTTCGGGAGGTCGCCAGCGGCCTGACGTAGCAAGAAGGTCGCGGAGCAACTTTAAGGAGCCGGAAGTCGTAGTCAAAGCGGTCACAACTTCAGTTAGAGATATATATGGACAAGATTCAGGCAGTTACGGTGAGGCGGATTTCTCGGGATGTAACCAGGGAAAGCATATCCGTGAGCGCGACTTGCGAAGCAAGGAAGGAAACTCTGATCAGCCCACGAGATAAAGCCCACGAAGACTGCAGCCCTAGATTTATGTCTATAAATATCAATTGTAATGTACATTGTAAAGGATCGAACTTTTAGTACTCTATGCATATATTATACAGTACAAATCCTGGCTTGGTGCCCCCAGATGTAGTATATTCTAAAGACGAACTGGGTAATCAAATCACTTGTCATTTATTGCTTTCGCCGTGGTATTGATTGGAACATTACTAAATTGTTTGCTTGTTTGCCGGTAACAAAACCGGGTACAACAATTGGCGCCGTCCGTTGGAATCACAATTCCTGCAAAATCACTTTGTTCGAAGGAAGACCATCTCATCTCTGATCAATACCAATGGCGAGCAATCAAGCCAATCTAAACGAGCAAGATCTGGGCACCCGCGATGGGCACGAAGCCACTATGAGCTATCAACGCTCCGGCTCCCATCATGCTCGCCAGTAAGAACCGTTGATGACCCCTGACTGGTGGAACCTGGTGCAGACGCTCGAGGACGCAAAGGCCGTGATGGCCGTCCTCAATAAGAAATGTCTCGCGTTTGACGAGGAAGATGTGCAGCCTCCCCCTAAGAAGGCCACCCAGGAGATCGGACCCTCGAAAAAATAGGTTGCTCAAGCCCGGAAGGGGCATTCGTCGGGCCAACTGGCCTACGATCCGGCCAGACATGCCTAGTCCGTGTCGCCCGACTCCTCGAGGAAGGCGGGGTCGAGCAATGTGTTCGACCGACTTGGCGATCTTGGGGTCGGCAAGCCCCGAGGAACGTGGAAGATGAGGCATAATATGAGCCTCGTCATGCTGAGCAAGTGGAGCGTGATCTCACCCTCGCACTGAACCTCCACCACAACGACTTACCGAGGGGGTCGACCGTGCATTGGGGCGACCCCCCGATGGTAAACGCAACCACTGACCGCCACAATGCTCAGGTCGCAGCGCTAACCCGCACGGTCAAGCAATTGATGGAACACATGGAGAGTCGAAATGGGCCAGCGGGGACAGACCTTTTCCTCGCCGTCCCGGACTCCCCACTTAGAACTTTGGTCACCTTGGAGGCAACTCAAAGGAAGATCAATGTCGCGACCTTGGATCGCTACAGTGGGAACGCTGACCCAAGGATCCATGTAGCGAAGTACAACTCGTACATAGCTTCTATGGGTGCCACTGATGCAACCAAATGTCGGCTGTTCTCTCTAACCCTGAGCGACCAGGCTCACCAATGGTTCACCTCTCTGCCGCCCTTGTCAGTGGACACTTTCGAGCAACTCGCTTGCCTATTCTTAACTCATTTCACCCTCAAGACTGGCGCCCGACCTGCGACGAGCAACAGAAGAACAACACCCAGGGGATACTTGAATCGATCACCCCTACATTGAAAGGATCGACAAGCTGATTTTGGTAGGAGATCCCATTGGGGATGAAGCAAAATTGATGGGGGCTGTCTCCGGCCTGAAGAAGGGGACCAAACTCTGGCGGCGCATGACGACCGAGTACCCGACTAGCTACGCCGACTTTCGGAGGCGGGCTAGCTACCTGATACATACGGCGTAGCTCTTGGAATCACGACTATCTGAGACTAAGGAGGTCGTGGAGCCCAAGAAAAGTTCCAAAAAGTCTTCCTCGCAGTACAAGCCATCTGGAAGCTTCAAGCCTTTTGAGGAAAGCATTCCGGTGAAATTGATGGATGCCCTGGGCATGACCCCCGGAAACATTTTCACTCAGATCCGGGAGTGGGAACTGCTTCTCCCGCCCCGCCCGATGAAGAATAATGGCAAACAAAACCCCAACAAGTATTGCCACTTTCATGAACAAACCGAGCACTATACCAGTGAGTGCAAGGACCTGTTGCCCCAGCTCTGGAGATTGTATGAGGACGGCCTGATTGACGAGTTCATCAGGCGACCTCAGAAGAATGGGGACCAGGTCCCGCGAGGTCGTCAGCAAGGAGAGCGTGTCCACAGGAACAACAACCAAGGAGCGGGGCAAGGGGAGCGACCCGTCCCGCCCATTAGGAAAAATCGCGGGAGATCGCGACGATACACACTCTCCCCAGGACCTGGCAGGCGCTAGCCACCAGCTCCCCTCCAAGCGAAGGATGAAAGCGAAAAATAAGGGGAGTTGGAGAACGCCAGAAGATGGTGTTGCCCGTCCCTCGGCCGTTAGGGAAGAGTCCAAGATTATCGAAGTTTGGAGAACGCGACAAGGCACGGGTGGTCTACCCCAATGTCGATCCCTTGGTGATCCGGGCCAACATCATGGGGACTATGGTGTGCCGACTCCTGGTCGACGGGGGGGCTTTCTGCAACATCCTATTCAAGAAGACCCTCGATCAGCTCGGGGATTACGATGCCTATGTCACCCCGTGCTACCACCTCGTGAAAGGGTTTGGCGGCACTACTGTGAGGCCCACCGAAATGATCCGATTGGCAGTTGAGCTGGTTTCTACACTTAATAGTGAGGTTAGGACAACTAGGTTGTTAGACTTTTTAGTAGTCGACCTCCCCAGCACCTACAATGGTTTCCTGGGGAGGCCTTTTGAACATGAATTCGAGGTTGCGTCCTCCACTTTCTATTTTTGTGTAAAGTTTCCCACCAAGAGTGGGGTGGTCGGCACCGTTAAGGGCGACCAAGTTGATGCGAGAGGTTATTGGATTTACTCTTTGTCTCCTTTCAATTCTGCACTAGTACCTATCAAACAAGCACTTGTAATAGATACCAATAAACAGAATGAAGAATTAAGCGAGACAAGGATAAACAGGAAAAGAACCTACAGCGACCTCGACCCAAGAATAGGGCACAAACCTGATGAATTCCTGATCGAGGCCAAAATCGACGATCCCCGACGAGATGGCCCCAGAGCCATCCCGAGGGAAGAGCTAGAGAAAGTCAAGGTCGATCCAACTCGCCCGGATCTGGAGGTCATTATCGGCTCCAAGATAACGAACGACCTGAAGGGGGAAGTCATTGACTTTCTCAAAAAGAACCTAGATGTCTTTGCCTGGTCGCACAAAGACATGGTGTGGATCGATCCAGAGATCGCATGCCATCGACTCCACATTGATCCATCCCGGAGGCCGGTTGCTCAGAAGAGGCGTAAAGTTGGCCCTGAAAAGTACGCTGCTTTGGCGGAAGAGGTGAAGAAACTGCTGGATAACGACCTGATCATGCAGGTCGACCAACCACAGTGGGTAGCCAATGCAGTATTGGTAAAGAAGTCCAACGGGACCTGGCGGTTATGTATCGACTTCACCGACCTCAATGAGGTCTGCCCTAAAGACTTCTTCCCGATGCCACATATTGATAACCTGATAGATAATACAGCCGGACACGAAATGATGTCATTCATGGATGCCTTCGCGGGCTACCACCAAATAGCCATGCACGAACCAGACCGACAACATACCTCATTTATGATGGAAAAGAACTTATATTTTGCTGGAAGAGAATGTCGTTCGGCTTGAAAAACACAGGGGCAACATACCAAAGGCTGGTCAACCACATGTTTTCCGATCAGATAGGGAAGTCGGTAGAAGTCTATGTCGATGATATTGTTGTCAAAAGCCTAAAAAGAGAAGACCACCTGTTTCACCTCGCGCAGACATTCGACATCCTCAGGAAATTCAATATGCGACTCAACCCCAAAAAGTGTAACTTCGGAGTGGAGTCGGGGAAGTTCTTGGGACACCTAGTCGATGAAATGGGCATCGAGGCAAACCTAGGAAAGGTTAAGGCTGTACTAGATATGGGGGCACCCCAAATGTGAAAGAAGTTCGAGCTCACGGGATGTCCGGCAAGACCGAAAGGTGTTCATATCACGAATGAGGGACAAGTGTAAACCAATGTTCGACATGATCCGTAAAAAGGCAAAGTTCGAATGGACGCCCCAAAGCCAGGACGCTTTTGAAAAAATCAAAACTTACCTGGCGGATGTGAACATACTGTCCAAACTCGTTCCAGGAGAGAAGTTGTTCTTGTATCTCGGCCGCCGGAGACCGCCTTTGAGCCGCAGATCGGTCCGCGCGAAGGTCCGGTCCACCTGCCCGTTTACTTTGTTAGCCAGACATTGAACGAGATGGAGCAACGTTACCCCTCGCTAGAGAAGCTAGCGTACGCATTAGTCATGAGCGTGAGAAAGCTGATACCGTATTTTTTCGACCATCAGGTCGAAGTTCTCACTTCCCTACCACTGCGGAACGTACTCCACCATCCGGATACTTCAGGCCGATGCCTCAAATGGGCCATTGAGGTCGGGCAGTACGGTGTCACCTATGCACCACGACCTGCCATCAAGGCTCAGGCCCTGGCCGACTTCTTAGTAGAGCTTACGTTCCTGATAGAAGCAGGAAGTCGAGCAACTTACCGTGGGTACTTTTCGTAGATGGGTCGACGACCTCTCACAAGTCGGGTGCCGGGATAGTGTTAATGAGTCCTGAGGGTATCTCATTCCAGAATGCCATTACCTTCGATTTCCCCGCAACAAATAATGAGGCCGAAGACGAGGCCCCCAAATCCGCCTTCGGAAACGCAACAGCCATGGGGGTCAAGAGATTGTAGGTTCATACCGACTCCCAGCTCGTGGCTTGCCAAGTTTCGGAGGAGTACGAGGCTAGGGACGACATGATGGTAGCCTATCAGAAATTAGAAAAATGACTTGTGCATGAAGTTCGCACAGATCCATGTCAGTCGATCTGAGAGAGCGGAACTCGCGAGCTGATGCTTTAGCCAGGTTGGCGACCTCCGAAGGATCACCAAACATGAAGGATGTCACCATCACGACACTTCCCCACCCATCCACCGCGCAAGTAACCGTAACAACATTAGAAAACCCGGTGCCGAACTAGATGACACCCATCATGGAGTACTTGATAAGCGGCCTCTTGCCGTCTGATTGCATCCAAGCTCGGAAGTTGCAATTACGGTCCACCCGATACACAATGATAGGCGGGGAGTTGTACAAGCGAGGCTTCGACATACCCCTACTTCGATGTATAACACCCGAACAAGGTCAAGTCATCCTGCGAGAAATACACGAAGGACATCACGGAACCACGCGTTGGGGAGTCGCCCCCAAAAACCACAAGGCGGGGATATTTTTGGCCAACCTTAAGGGCCGCTGCTATTGTCTTCGCCCGCAAATGCCACAAATGTCAAATCTATGCCCCCTCTATCAAGGTCGCACCTGATGAACTCACGAGTATCCTCAGTCCTTGGCCCTTTGCAAAGTGGGGGATAGACATCATTGGGCAACTCCCAACGGCCCCAGGATCGGTCAAGTACGCCTTGGTAGCAGTGGATTACTTCACAAAGTGGGCCGAGGCCGAGGCGCCGCAACCATCGACCAAGATCACGCCATCGATTCATTTGGCGCAACATTATCTGCAGATTTGGATCGCCTCAGCGATAATATCGCATAATGGGAGGCGGTTTGGCCGATGCGAAGGTCGATGCCTTCTTCAAAAAATGGAAGATCACAAAGCTATTCTCTACCCCGTACCACCCCCAATCGAACGGACAGGTCGAGGCCGTGAACAAAATCATAAAGCACACGCTTAAGGCCAAGATCGAAGGGGGAAAGGGGAAATGGGCTAGTGAGCTCCCAGATGTATTGTGGGCGTACAGAACAACCTGCAGGAATTCAACGGACGAAACCCCTTATTCACTAGCCTTCGAAACTGAGGCAGTGGTGCCTGCGGAGGTCGAGGTCCCGACTTTCAGGACTAGCCAAGTCGCTTTCGACTACAATGATGAGGCACTAGAGAGAAACCTCGACCTACTCGAAGAAAAGCGATTAGAGGCTAATATGAGAAATGCCAGATACAAGCAGAGGTCTGAGAAATATTACAACTCTAAAGTACGACTTCGACATTTCAAGGTCGGGGACCTAGTACTGGAGAAGATACTCGGAGACTCAAAAGGTGCCCTCGGCCCCAATTGGGAGGGCCCGTTCCAGATATCGAAGGTCCTACCAAACGGAGCATACGAGCTCGAGAAAGCAGATGGGACCAAGGCTCAATATTCGTGGAATGCAACTCATTTGAAAAAATACTACCAGTAGATTCATGTCCTTGTATCGATCAAGCCGATGTAAACAAGTATTTGTAGTAACAACAATTCTCCATTCTTTTTGAAATGTATGATTCCTGTGTAAACCAAGCTGGTCGCATAAAAAACATATGATCGATGAAATGCATACCACATGAAAGACATGATCGATAACATGCAGGTCGCATGAAAGACATGATTGATAACGTGCGAACCCGAGGTCCGACTTTAGAAATACTGGAGGCGAGATGGCCACCCTAGCGGTGCGATCATCCCCCGACTTTATAAGACGGCTACGCAAATGTCCAAGAAACAAGTCGCATACAAAATAAGACGACAAGGACTAAGTAAAAGTCGCATAAGGACATCAAGTCAACACAATGAAGGAATTAAAAAGGGAAATTTCATTAATAAAGACCCGGAGGTCGGGGAAAACCCCATTACAATAGACCCGAAGGTCGGTAAAGAGAGCATTCCAATACAATATATTTTTCAGCGACTTGGTCTATACTACGGAGCCACTCTAACTAGCGAATTGGTCTATACTACATTGCTACTAGGGCGGCACCTCTTGGACACGGAGGTCGCTGAGGAAGATGCTGCAAAACCATCAGAAAAGGATGTTACAACATCCTTGGAGTGTCAGATGCTGCAATGGGGCTTTTCGTGTGAGCAAGCACGAGTGCCATCTTTACGACGCAAAAAACTCAAGGAATTGTGAAGGGCATTTTGGCATGATCGGATTCACATTAAATCCGCATCGCGTATCAAGAGGGACCCATCACCATTAATCTCGTGCCCCCGATCGGTGCCCGAGACACTGTGAATCAGGGGCCCCACCATCACGGCAAAGCAATGATCCATGCCGCCGCAATGTTAGAAAATGGCAATGGTTGTATGGTCACCCTCCGGTGAAAGCAAAATCCGAGATGGAGGAGCCGCAAAGATGGTTCGAGTGATAGAAACAACGAGCACAGAGCCAGAGAGGCTTACTGTCAGAAAGGGTTTTAAAATGAGGAGATTGCCGGAATCGCCCATAGCCGGAGCTTGGAGCGAAAAGTGGGGAGATCAGAGAGGGACAATATGAGTTTTCAGTGTAAAATGCCCGCCCTATTTATAGATGGAGGGCGGGGGTCAAGCTGCAATTTCCAACTCTCGAGGGCCCCACAAAGAAACAGGTGGCGCACGTGGGGCGCATGGACAGAACGCGACTTTTCGTTGGGCCAATTTATGGCGCCCGACGCCACCTAATACCCAGTCCATCATTGCGGATCTGTCAACTGTCACACTGATTTGGAAAATCGAGGCAACGTTTCGCCTCCCCGAGGAGGAGATGTCGGCGTAGGCACATTTCCCGAGTTCGACCTGCCAGAAGTTGATAAGTTGTACGAGTTCAAGTCAAGGCTCCAAGATGAGCTTGCGACCTCGACTTGGGGGGAATGAAATATGGGAGTTTATTTTACATAGTAAGATAAGTACCAGACCAAAACATAAAATAACTTCCATTAATAGAAGACCCGAAGGTCGGGAGAAGTACATCATAAACCAAAAGCCCGAAGGCTAGTACAACGGAAAAAGGAAAAAAAAACAAAAGGGTAGTAGAGTTGCAATCTCAGTCCTTCTCAGCTGGGGCAGTTGAGGTCGGGGTAATGACCGTCCCGAAAGGAGGCTCCTGCTGCTTAACCACCGGTGGATCGACTTCTGAGCATGAGATCCTCTCCACGACGGGCTCGGCAGGCATGTCAACAGTTGGAGGAACAACCTTCGACCTCGGTATCTCCTCCCTGGTGAGCTCGGCGGGATCAGCAACAGTGGGGGGAACAACCTCCGGGCTCGTCGACTTCTCCGCCAGGAGCTCGGAAGATGTAGCATCCGGAAGGTCAACCAATGGAGAGTCAGGGAGAGGGCGCACGATTTGCCCGGGATCGGGAAAGAAGGAGAGATCGATGCCCATATCATCCAAATCTTGGATATCCAACAGAACATCGGGGACCAGAGGGTTGTCCCGAACATACTCCTTGAGATCAGCAACTAGCCCAGTAAGGTCGCCGGAAGGGTTAGCCTGGTGACATATTCAGATGGCGCCCGCAAAGGCCATCACATACGCAAAATTAGCGTTCATCTCTTCGGTGACCTTGAACTGGGCCTCCCTAGTGTCCAGCTCCCCTTTGGCCCTGGCCAGTTCCTCCCTCAAATCGGCCTCCACCCCGACCGCCCTCTTTTCCCACTTTGGGTCATCTTATTCTCGACCGCCGGTCGGTCTCATAGCCGACTTTTCTCCTCGGCTAAGACGCCCTCTAGCTAACAAAGCGACCCTCAGGTCGAGATCCATGAGAAGATGCTCCCCGATAAACTTAAAGCCCTTTCGAGTCTCGGTCGCGCTAAGATCGATCAAACTCGACGGATACGAGCACAGGACTCCGCACAGAGATCTTTGAGCTCGGTTTTAGCTTGGGCACTAGTCCTCTCCAAATAAAAGGCCGCCTTGAGAGTGTGAACCATGGCCGAGTACATATTGCCCGTCATTTGCTGATGATGGGCGTTGTCATGATCAGTGCGCGTCCACGCCCGGGGCATGTTGTGCATGATTCGGGAAATGTACCCGGCCACTTATTGGGGAAGTCGGCCGAAGTAAGGGGAGGACTCTTGAGGAAGCTAACCACCTCGGGGCAAAAGTCGGCAAGGCCGAGTTCGGGGCTGTAAAGGAGAGCCGAATTATCAGAGTTATGAAGATTAATGTAAAAAAAAAAGGATCAGAAAAACCATTAAAGAGGACTTACTGCTCACCGCCCTCCTCCCGGCCTAAGAAGAAGTCATCATCGTCGTCTTGACCTCTCCTCTGGTAGCAAGGTAGGCTAGCGAGTGGCGGGCGGCGAGAGGCCGGGTCGAAGTCTCGACTTTGATCGAGGTGGACTGATCTTTCTTCCCCAGCCCCCTGTTGATTTCGGACTCGTACGTCGAGATCTCCTCCCTCACTTTCTTCCGAGCGTGCCCAAAAGTCGGCGGAGTCGATCCCGTAGCCTTCCTCTTGCCTTTGTCGGTAGTAGAGGGACCAGTGGGGACCGAACTTGGAGGGACGACCTCGGTCGGAGTCGGCTTCGGAGGCGGTTTTAGAGGTCATCAATCGCCTCATGTTTCCCAGAACAGATTTCCTACGTGAGGCCATGATGTCCGCAGAAGGCTTACGGGGGTATTAGGAACTGCAGGAATGAGAGAAGCCAACCAGTCAGGTCGATATCGAAAAATGTAACAAGCACGGAATAAGGAAACTTACAATGGATCTTGAGATGACGCGGGTACGTGTATAAGCCGGCCTTGAGACGGTCGAGCTCAGAGTTCAGTGTTGATGTCCCGGCAGCTCGGAGGGGTATCACAGACTAGTTTGAAGGCCTCCAGGAAGTCCCAATATAGGTCGGATTTTTGAGGCGTGAACACTGCAAAAGAAAATGAGAATTAGATCAGTACGACTTCGGAATCAAGAACATGAGATTTACCGTGTTCTACTCGGTTCACATAACTGTCCGGGACATGTATGGGCGTAGTGCTTGAAGGGTCCACGTATTCCCCACGCCTCCAATAAACCACCACTTCCTCGTGCCAACCATCGACTTTGTTAGGGATCCCACTCACGAAGCTCCTTGCCCCCGACGAAATCTGCGGTATTAGCGCCCGGCTTAGGCGATGGGCATCATCACGAAAGATATTTCTCCCGAGTTTGGCAACCGGCATAGCCCAGCCTGTCCCAGCACAGTCATTGTGGAAAGAATGTAGCTCCATCCATTAGGGGTGATCTGGGTCAGACTCTGATTCCAAGTCGCCAGCAGGTGAGAAATCGCCGGGTGGAGCGGGAACCGGATCCCAGCCTCCATTGTATGTTTGTTGACCACGATCATCCCGGGTGGCGGTTGGTCGGCGCTCTCATCAGGTGTCGCCCCGTAGAAGTGTACATCCCGGTGGACTTTATAAAGGCGGTGGAGGGACCAGACGTGGTAGTCGGTAAGAACCGACCTGTTCTTCTTCTGTGAAGCAAAAAAGCCCGACTCGACTAACTTCCGATAGTCGCGGGCCAGTCTCTCATATGGGGCTTGGGCCTCATAGGAAGAGGTCAAAAACCCGCCAGAAGCTCCATATTGTCGAAAGCGGTTGGAGGTCCCGTCCACCTTTCTCCAAATGGGCGCTTGGCCGGGCGAAAACGAGCCTCGGTTCGGAGCGAGGATATGTACAATGTCTTCCAACTCCCTCAAAATTGATAGTCATTTCACCTCGTCATCAGGCCGGTAGGCACCGAGGCACCGCGGTTGAGGCGTCATGGAATCGGGGTGGCGGTCTCGTGTTCTTCTGATGATACAACTCGCGATCGCAGCATTATCATCGTCTGAAGATGAAAAAACCATGAACAGAGGGGGCGCGGGAGAAGATCGGGAACCAGAAGCTATTGACATGAAAGTGGGAAAAGGCGGTTACCTGAAGAACTGTCGGGTCTCTGGGGGATAGCCAAAAAGATGGATGCGGAAGTTCGGCTCTGAGTTTTGAGAGATGAAAAGGAGGAAGGGTTTTATGGAGGAAACCTAGGCATATTTATAGAGGGGCAAGGGGTCGAAAATGTAAATTTGAAATTCTTGGGGTCCCCCGCAGAAATTGGGACGACGTGGGTGGTGCGTAGGGAGCCTGCGATCATGGAATTGGGTGAACTTCGCTTGAAACGCCACCGCTCTACTAACCATCATTGCAATCCTGTCACCTTTCAGGCCGGTTGGGGAGACCTAGGTGACTCTACGACTCCCCAAGGATAGAGATTTGACTTGGGCACAGATCCCAAGATCGACTTGCTATAAGTCGGCTAATATCGACGGTTCAAGATAAGATCCCGAAGCGAGCTCGCGACCTCATCTTGAGGGGCAATTGTTATACGGGGAAATAACCCGACTTAAGGAAGGCTTGGGGTAGGGTGATCCCATATGTAGCTTGTCATTCGACTCCATCCAACTAGAGCAGGACGGGAGGCGACTTTGGAGTTTCGGGAGGTCGCCAGCAGCTTGACGTAGCAAGAAGGTCGCGGAGCGACTTTAAGGAGCCGAAGTCACAGCCAAAGCGGTCACAACTTCAGTTAGAGATATATATGGACAAGATTCAGGCAGTTATGGTGAGGCGGATTTCTCGGGATGTAACCAGGGAAAGCATATCCGTGAGCGCGACTTACGGAGCAAGGAAGCAAACCCTGATCATCCCACGAGATAAAGCCCACGAAGACTGCAGCCCTAGATTTATGTCTATAAATATCACTTGTAATGTACATTGTAAAGGATCGAACTTTTAGTACTCTAGGCATATATTATATAGTACAAATCCTGGCTTGGTGCCCCCAGACGTAGTCTATTCCAAAGACGAACTGGGTAATCAAATCACTTGTCATTTATTGCTTTCGCCGTGGTATTGATCGGAACATTACTAAATTGTTTGCTTGTTCGCCGGTAACAAAACCGGGTACAACACTGACAGAAGTTGATAAGTTGTACGAGTTCAAGTCAAGGACCCAAGACGAGCTTACGACCTCGACCTAGGGGGAATGAAATAGGGAGTTTTATTTCACAATAAGATAAACACCAGACGAGACAAAAAATGAAATGACGATTTCCATTGATAAAAGACCCGAAGGTCGGGAGGTAGTACATTGCAAATCAAAGCTCGAAGGCCTGTACAATCATAAAAAGAAAAAATAAAAGTAAGGCTACAACTTCAATCTGTCTCGGCCGGGGCAGTTGGGGGCGGGGTTCTGACCGCCGGTGGATCAACCTCCGAGCTTGATATTCTCTCCACGACGGGCTCGGAAATTATATCGACAGCTGGGGGAACGACCTCCAACCTAGGGATTTCCTCCCCGATGGGCTCGGCGACAGCAGGAGGAACGACCTCCGAGGTCGCCAACTCCTCCACCGAGGGCTCGGAAGGTGTACCTACCGGAGAGTCAGGGAGAGGGCGCACGATCTGCCGGGGGTCTGGAAAGAATGAGAGATCAACGCCCATGTCCTCCAAGTCTTGGATGTCCAGCAAAACATCGGGGGCCAGAGGGTTGGCCTGGACATAATCCCGGAGGTCGGCGACCAGCCCAGTAAGGTCGCCAGAAGGGTTCGCCTGATGACATATTCAGATGGCACCCGCAAAGGCCATCACGTACGCAAAATTAGCGTTCATCTCTTCGGCGACCTTGAACTGGGCCTCCCTGGTGTCAAGCTCCCCTTTCGCTCCGGCCAGCTCCTCCCTCAGACCGGCCTCCACCTCGCCACCCTCCTTTCACTTTGAATCGTCTTGAACTTCTCGGCGCCAATGTGGTCTCACTTGGAGTGGAACTTTAGCCTCTCGCCGGCCGGCCCACTCTCCAAAACTCGGCCCGGCGACCCTCGGGTCGAGATCTCTGAAGGTACTCCACATTGGTTTCTCCGCCCATGCGGGTCTCGGTTGCCGCCGGGGATCATTCCTACTGATCGGACACTTTCGAACTGTGACTTTCATGGAGACGTCGGAGCTTGGTTTTAGCTTGGGCACTAGTCCTCTCCAAATAAAACGCCACCTTAAGAGTGTGGACCATGGTCGAGTACATGTTGTCCGTTAGTTTTTGGCGGCGAGCATTATCGTGATCGGTAAGTGTCCACGCCCGGGGCATGTTATGCACACTACGGGAGATATACCCCGGCCACTTATTGGGGAGGTCGGCCGAAGTGAGGGGAGGACTCCTAAGGAAGCTAACCACCTCGGGGCGTATCGTCGGGCCGAGCTCAGATCAGAAAAAGAGAGCCGAGCAGTCAAAGATATGAAATTAATATGAAAAAGGTCATGCGAATCGTGGAAAGGACTTACTCGTTCACCCGCTCCTCCTCCCAGCCAAAGAGGAGTCATCATCATCATGTCGGCCCTTCTCCGGGCTGGCGAGGCAGGCCGTGAACTGGCGGGCGGTGAGGTCGGGGCGGCGGCGATCGCGACGGGGGGACTCGATCTTTTCCTTTCCCCACCCCTGATTTCAGACTCATAGGTCGAAATCTCCTCTCCACTTTCTTCCGAGCATGCTCGGAAGTTGGCGGAGTCGACCCTGTGGCCTTCCTCTTACCTTTGTCGACAACAGAGGGGCCAGTTAGGACCGAGCTTGGAGGGGTGACCTCGGCAGGAGACGGCCTCGGAGAGGCGGTCTCGGAGGCCACCAACTTCCTCATTTTTCCCAGAACAGACTTCTTACGGGAGGCCATGACATCCGCAGGGGGCTTACGGCGGTAAACGGGGATGTTGGGAACTGTAGAAATGTGAGAGAAGCTAATCAATCAGGTCAAGATCAAAAAAAGTAATAAGCACGGAGTAGGGAAACTTACAGGGGATGTTCAAATGGCGCGGATAAGTATACATGCCGGCGTTGAGTCGATCAAGCTCGGTGTTCAAAGCATTCACGTCCCGTCAGCTCGGTGGAGTGTCGCGAACGATGTCAAATGCCTCTTTAAAGTTCCAGTAAAGGTCGGCAGTGGTGGGTGTGAAAACTGCAAAAGAAGAGGAGAATTAGATCAGTACGGGTGTCTAAGTCGGAAAAAAGGTGACACTCACCGTGGTCGACCCGATGGGCATAATCGGTTGGGACGATGATGGGCAGTGTGCTCGAGGGGTCCACAGACTCCCACGCCCCCCCGACGAACCACCATTTATAATGCCACCCCTCAATCTTGCTCGGGATTCCACTCACGAGCTCCCGACCTCTACTGAGCCGCACGACATTATAGCCTCCGGCCTGATGGATGGGCGTCATCACATATGCCACCTCGCCTAGGGTTGGAAGCCGACGTAACCCGACCTGCCCAAGAACGGTCATTGTAGAAAGTATGTAACTCCATCCATTAGGAGTGATCTGGGTCAGACTCTGATTCCAAGCCTCCAGTAGATGGGAGATCGTCGGGTGAAGCGGGAATCGGATCCCGGCCTCCATTGTATGTTCGTTGACCGCGATCATCCCAGGCGGTGGTTGGTCAGCACTCTCGTCAGAGGTTGCCCCATAAAAATGCACGTCCCGGGGGACCTTGTAAAGGCGGCGGAGGGATTGTACATAGTCGTCTGTGAGAACCGACCTGTTCTTGTCGTGCGATGCTACGAAGTCCGACTCAACCGACTTTCGAAAGTCGCAGGCCGGCCTCTTGTAGGGGACTGGGCCACATAAGAATGATAGTCAAAGGCCCACTCATAGGCCCCATATTTCCGGGCCTGGTTAGAAGGCCCAGACCTCTCCTCCCTCACCGGCGCGGCCACACAAAGAGAACTCGACTCCAGGGCAGGGATGTGTGTGATTTCATCCAACTCCATTAAAAATTGGTTATCATCCCCATCGTTGTCTCGACCGGCGCCGGAAGCACCGACGGTCGGAGGCCTGGCGGGATTAGGGGCGGCGGTTTCTGTTTGGTCGCGGCGGTATAACTCGGCGATCGCCGTGGTGTCTTCGTCGGACGATGTTGAGACCATGAACGGAGGGGGCGTAGGGGCAAATTTAGAACTGGATGCCATTGATGCGAAGTAGAGAGAATGATTACCTGAAAAGCGATGGGATCTCGGAAATCTAGCCGGAGAGGCAGGCGCAGAGGCTCGGATGTTACAGTTTTCAGAAGCAGGAAAGAGGAAGGGCTTAAAGGTTGGAACCCTAGGCCTATTTATAGGGAAGGGCGGGGGGACGAAAGTATAAATTTGAACTTTCGGGGTCCCCCGCGGAAGTTAAGGCTACGTGGGTAGTGCGTAGGAGGCACGCGATCGCTGGTTGGGTGGACTCGTGGCTTGAGACGTCACCCGTCTGCTGTACCATCAGTACAGTCCTGTCACTTGTCGCGCCGATTCGGGAAACTGAGGCAACCATACGACTCCCCAAGGACGAGGGTTTGACTAGGGTGCAGGTCCCGAGATCGACCTTCCATAGGTCGACAAACGTCAACTGTTCAAGCTTGCGACCTCGTCTTGAGGGGCAATTGTTGTAGGGAGAATTAATCCGACTTGGTGGAAGTCGGAGATTGAACCGCCTTATGGTTAACATGTTATCCAACCCTGTCCCGCAGGAGCAAGATTTGAGGCGACTTCGGGAGGTCGGTAAGTCGCTGGGAGTTTGTGAAGCCACGCAGGTCGCGGAGGTGGCTTGGTGCAGAAGGGAGGTCGCAAAGCGACTTGATAGAACCCAGAAGTCGGGACCGATTAAGTCCCGAGCTTAGTTGAAGATAAACATGGAAAAGATTCGGGTAGTTAGTGAAGCGGATTTCTCGGGATATAACCGGGGAATGTGTATCTGTAAGCGCGACTTGCGGGACAAGAAGGGAAACCCTAGGTGGTCCACGAGGAGAAGCCCATTAAGACTGTAACCCTAGTTCTGTGTCTATAAATATTACTTGTAATGTACGTTGTAAAGGATCGAACTCTTAGAATCCTAGGCAGAAATAATACAGTAATATCCTGGCTTGGAGCCCCCAGATGTAGTCTATTTCACGGACGAACTGGGTAATCAAATCGTGTGTTGTTTATCATTCTCGCTATTATATTGATCGGAGTTCTGTTAAAATACTTGTTCGTCCGTCGGTAACAAACCGGGTACAACAATACACATCAACACAACATACACAATATGTTGAACTGTAACTTCATTTGCATATAGAATTTCAAATTTTAAAAAATAAATATTTTATAATATACTCATCTTGTTTTTTTAGACACTTAAATACAGCTAGTAATTGAAATCGTGCAATGCACGGCTGTAGTTAAACAATTATTTTAATAGTGAGTAATATGATTTTTGAAAAACTCTTTAAAAATAATGTTTTAGCTAATTTATATTTAATATACAATTTTAAATTAAATCAATTCGTTAAGTACTGGAATTCTCGAAACACGTTGAAATCTAAGTGAAAGCAGATAACAACTATGTGTTCATGAAAAAAAAACGTAGTGTTAAAATAACTGAACTTTATTGTAGGGAAATTCCAAAAAATAAAAAAATGGTTCATAACAAAAGGAAATAAGAGACATAAATTAATATTTAACTATTCTTTCTCAATCTTGATTTTGGTTATCCTCTTTTTCTTTGAATTTGAACTTGTCATATTGTTGCCAGATAATTTTCTCTTAGAATTTTCTTCATTTGTTATAACAATGAGATCGAGATCTGAATCTTCTGCTTGAATATGATTGTTTTGTTGAGTTGAAGAGTAGACGGTCTCGCCGCCGATGGAATCATTCTACACGAAATATTTTATAATTAATTATTTATAATAATAACTTTAGAGTGGTAATATTCTAATAGTAGAAAGACTTACTTGACTACCACAAAAATTTATAGAATACTTAGACACGATTTTGTCATCCGTATTAATTTTAATAACAGTAAAAGTAAGTTATTCTTTACTGTAAATTCATAATCAACTCGAAAAGTAGAATGATGTGTGTTGGGAAATATGTAATTTAGTTTTGATGGAAGTTCCAAAACAGGTTGTAATAGGACCAGTCAGACCTGTTAGCTGACTGATGACTTTGATTCTGAATAAGGTGACCAGCTGAAATGTATAGATAGCTGATGTAAAAGATAGGTCACATATTGAGGGGGAACTCAATATGTATAGGTCAGGTCGAAATATCAGATGACCCAGAGAAGGTCAGATGATCAAAAGACTAAGCGCAAAACAAAAGATAAGAAGTCAGTAGATCAGGTGAAGACAAGAAGACACTGAAGACTCAGAAGAACCTGAAGACTCAGATGAACCTGAAGACTCAGATAACTCAAGACTTCGGATGAACTCAAGACTCGAGATAAACTCAAGACTCAAAGATCAAACCCAAGACTTCGATCTGTTGAATACACCGAGGCTCGAGAGACACCAAGATCAAAAGACACGAAGACCTACTTTTCCCGAGAGTCGTGCATATTGAAGCTAAGACAATGTGCAACCAAAGACTCAACATGGTAGACTGATCAGTTACTTGATCAAGTCAGCTCACACCTGGTGACAATAAAAAAGATACACCAGACAAAACGAATCCTCTCCAAAAGGAATATCAATCGTCTAATGGGCAAATATCTAAGTGACGCCTCGCGAAGCCAAGGAGAAAGCGACACGTGCACAAAAAGAGCTGACAATACGGGATACGACGCTGCAGACAAAAATGGCGCTAATCATGCCTACGGCCACGCCCGAAAATAGCAAAGACGTCACAATCATATCCTACAGCCTACCTAATATAGCCTGAAATTCAAATTGCTCTCCAACGGCCTTTTGATTTCGGAGCCTATAAAATGGGATCGATCTTCATTTTTGAAGAAAAGGACCAACAAGTGAAAAACACAAGAACAAACAAGGAGACATCGCAAAAGAAGTTAAAGCTACAACAAATCTTCACTCAAAAGAACACTACATTTGAAGATTATTCTTAGAGTGTTCATCCCATAGTTCTTAGCAAGAAATCCTATCCACTAGCATTTTGGCTATCTAAAGCACCAGGATAGATTTCTAGTTGGAACCCTCAATCATTCTTTACCCAAACGCAAGTTAGGTCAAGTCTGTAGAGTGAGAACTCATTAAACATCTCGGCTATCCTCTTTGTAGAATATAAGTCCCGCTGGTTACGTTTGTAGAGTGGGAACTCGATAAACATCTCGGCTGTCCTGAAAAGGATATAAGTCCCGTAGGTTAAGCTTGAGTGGGAACTCGGTAAACATCTCGGCCATCCTGAAAAGGATATAAGTCCCGCAGGTTAAGTTTGTAAGAGTGGGAACTCGGTAAACATCTCGGCTATCCTGAAAAGGATATAAGTCCCGCAGGTTAAAGTAGGTTAAGGTTCCCCTGTGTTAAGGGAAGAGTGGACGTAGGACGGGTTTTATCCGAACCACTATAAAACGTCTTGTGTGCATTTACTTGCTTTCTTATCGCTTTGCACAAGTCACACAACTGAGTTTAAACTGCATACATATTCTAAAGTTAAGTTCAGTCTGCACCAAGCAACTGATCTAATCAGATTGACACTTCAGTCAACTGGTTGAAAAACTGACTTAAGAATCTGATTGATAAAACTGGTTTTTCAAACGGGTAAAAACAAGCTTCCGCACCATTCAGTTAAGCTGACAGATATCAAACTGATCTGCCCTCAGGCACTCAGTAAGATTGAACATCAGTCTAAACTGATACACTAGCACTCTGATCGGGTAATCTGCGGTTCACACCGATCCAAGACGAAAAAGTTTTGGAAGTCTATTCACCCCTCCCCTCTAGACTTCCACCCTCACAAAACCCGTTCGGGACCTACAAGTGGTATTAGAGCAGTGGTTCTACAGACCACTGGTTTTGAGTATCATCGATTCTTGAGGAAGAATCTTTGTGGTCATTTGAACAGATCTTGAAAAACTATTTTTAAAAACTCATTCGTTTTCAAAATCACTCAGCATGGATAATACCTCTGGTATGTATCATGATTTGCCTAAATTCTCAATTGATGAGTATGCAGATTAGGCCATATATATGTGCAACCATCAAGGATCGATAAGCGGCAGAATGATGGAAGTCATCAAACGAGGACCCATCATCATATACCACGATAACCCGGCCGGGAGGAGATCCGGACTTTGCCACGGGAAGTCTTGTGCGAAAAAAGCCCGGCTTTGATGGATCTGAGAGGAAAGAAAGTTGTTCACTCTGAACCTGATCGCTAGGCATATAATCATGAAGACAATGGATAAGTCACCAAAGAAAAGATAAAGTATCTCAAAACCGCAAAAGCAATGTGGGATACTCTTGCTGAGATCTGTGAAGGAAATGATCAGATCAAAGACAATTTACTACAAATTTGAATGGTGAAGTTCAAAAAGTTAAAGATGTTGCCCAACGAGACCATCAACGAGCTCGATGGGAGGATCACCATGTTAGTCAATAAGCTACGAGAACTTGGTAGAGAGATGTCAGACAAAGATATCAACTACAAGATCTTAAGATCTCTCACCAAGAAATGGGACATGAAAGTCACGGTAATCAAGGATTGCCAAGACATTTCAAAAATGAAGCCAAGCAGCTTGTTCCTATGCCTTAAAGCTCACGAGTTCGATTTAATCGAAAGAGGACAAGCAGATGAAGACGAGACGCCTGTTGAAGCCTCAACGTCTAAATCAATTGTGTTTAAAGCAACCAGCAGCAGATCGAAGGCCACTTAACCTGTTGGAAACATCATAAGTCAAGGAGCGATCGCTCTCTACTTGCAAGAAACTTGAAAGAACAAATACTCAGCTTGGTAAGTATCGGAGATTCTACAGTGACTATCAAAGAAACAGGAGGCCAACTGACAGATCACGAGAAAGAACCAGATCTGATGATCGAAGAGATCACAGAGAAGAAAAGAAAAGAGATGATCTGACAGATGAGAGAAGAGATAACAGATTCCGACAGGTTAAGTTCTGACATTATCGAAGGGAAGTCACCGACAGATCCTAAGCATTTGAGCGACTCACCCGGCAGAGGAAGTTCCAGAGATCGAGGATCATGCTTCAATCAAGCAAAAACCAGTCACTACAAAGACCGACCGCCTGACGACCGACTCGAAAAGAGAAGAGAAACGAACAAAAGAGAGCAACGCCTCGAGATATAAAGCCCCGTAGTCGATACATCCGAATTGATGATTCCTATCCGCCGAGGACTCGGGTACTCATATGTAGAAGACTTCGTCGATAAGCAAAGGTTGCTGACTTCCACGAGCATGAAGATCGATATTCTCTTGAGATGACGATGAAGTCTCCTTAATGGCCAAGGAGGACCAATCTGAGGTAACCTCCAAAACCTTCGCTTTTTCAATTTCCACTCTTTATTATTAGCACACTGCCGGAGAGATTGACTTGCGGCTCTACTCGAGCAATTGCTTGATGATCTCTCTCAAGCGATGAGACACTTATACAATAGTGGCGGTGAAAATGACAAGCTAAGGATCGAAATAATCGAAACATTAAAGAGAACGCTCTCGAGAAAAGCTCTTGAACCGAAATCTCTTTGAGATCGCTTAGAAGGTAAATCGAGGAACTTAACATTCGAAAGTTAAATCTTCTAATCGGGAGAAATGATCAAAGATCAACTAGCAATCAACAAACAACAAGCCGATGTTTTCAAAATCCTTCAAGCTAAATTTGATGAGCTATTTAGACTACATGAGAGTCTTAAATCTCATCGAGGATAGTCTGCGAAAAAGAAAATAGAGGTTTTCACAAAGTCATCTAAAACCGTTCAAGAAATGAACACCTATTTTCGAACGTCGACTAACAAGAAGGGAATTGGGTATGAGAACCCTTCTACATCCTCAAAAGCCCCTTGCTGATTCACTTGAAGGGTGTAATCAAATGAGTCTCGACAAAGATACACTAAAAGCTAAAATTGTATCTAATAAGGAAAAAGACACCTTTGAGCAAGTAAAGGCGGTGCCTAATCGAAAAGGGAACAGAAATGGACCCCAACTGATAAAGCATCAGCCGAGGAATCAACAGAAGAACTCAGTTCACCTCAACCTGATCAGCAGATTATGTATCAGAAGAGACAACCCATGAGAAGGAAATCTAATCTGAGACCCAATCAAGGCCAGCTGCCTAATAAGCAAGCTATAGGTAAACTGCTAAGACCACCTATGCCAAAAAGATATGAATCTTTTGATGGTAGCAGTCTTACCTACCCTTATAATTAGAGATCTAGGGCTACTGCACCTGAGCCACACTGGATTAAAAGAAGACAAAGTATAAAGAAAAATCCCAAGTCTTCTAAGTCATCCAAGGCTCACACTAATAATCATACTAATCAGAAAGCATATAAAGAGACGTATGATTATGTTGATATGTATGGGAGACAAATCAGACCTTCTAATCTTTCAGATTTTCATAGAAGTGCTCTGTTTGTGTGGATCCCTAAATCCACCACTAACCCCCCAGGACCCAATTCCAAAGGATACCTAAAGCCCGATTTGATTGCGGGTTAGCGGATGGGCCAACAACAAAGGAGGTGCATAAGAACTATCCGTACATCAATAGTGGATGCTCAAGGCACATGACAGGAAGCAAACATCTCCTTAGATCTTACAAAGAACAAGAAGGCCCACGTGTACTCTTCGGTGATGACAACTTTGGTTTTACCAAGGGATTCGGAACCTTAGAGAATGATGATGTACAAGTAACTGGAGTCTCGTATGTCAAAGGATTGAAGCACAATCTACTATCAGTATCACAATTCTGCGACAAATCGGATTGAAAGATTGAGTTCTCGGCGACAAAGTGTACGATAAGAATCGAGCCACTCAACAAATCTTGCTAATCGGTTCAAGGAAAGGCACGATCTACATAAGCAGATTGGAACAGTTGCCCCAAGAATACATGCTTAATTGTTAAGAGTTCTAAGAGTGGCAGTTGGCTCTGGCACAAAAGATTGAGTCATCTGAACTTCAAGACTCTTAACAAGATCGCTAGGATGTCTTTGGTTGAGGGACTTCCGAATGAGATATTCTCCAAAGATCAGACATGTGCCGCATGTCAGAAGGGAAAACAAGTTAAAACCTCATTCAAGGGAATACCAGGACCAGCATCCAGTAGAGTATTGCAACTGCTCCATATGGATATATTCTACCCCGATTACACCAAATCGATCTCGATGGGACGCAAATATACTCTTGTAATCGTGGATGATTATTCCAAGTTTACTTGGGTTGTATCCTTATACAAGAAGAACGAGACAACGACTAAGATACCCGAACTGCTCAAAAAGCTACAAAATGAGAAGGGTGTCAGCATAGTAAAGATCAGATCAGATAAAGGTACAGAGTTCCTGAATTCCTTTATTACTGATTTTTGCACTGAGTTTGGTATACAACATGAAACGTCAGCTGCAAGAACGCCACAACAAAATGGAGTAGCGAACGAAGAAACAGAACTCTCAAGGAAGCTGCTCGCACTATGTTAGCTGAACATGTCACACCAAGCCGTTTTTTTTTAGGCGAAAATAAACACAAAGATGTCATACTCGAATGGATGTTCTCTGACTAAGACTCACTTCAAAACACCTTATGAACTGTGGAAAGACAGAAAACCTCGTGTTTCATACTTCCATGTTTTTGGGTGCAAATGTTTCATTCACAACAATGGGAAAGTCAGTTGAAGACTTTTGAGGCCAAGTCAGATGAGGGTATATTCTTAGGATATTCCTCATCCAGCAAGGCTTTCAGAGTTTACAACAAACGAACTCTAGTTGTGGAAGAAACACCCCATGTGGTCTTTGATGAGACATCCTCTGAACAAGAGAAAGCTGCCTCAGAACAAGCCGCACTCGGATCAACCGCTACGACCGACACGAAAAATGGATCGCCTAAGCATCAAGGAGAAAAAAGTGAACACGTAAAAGTGTACATCTCAAGATTTAATCTTGCCGATTCAACAGTCAATCGGACCCCAAAGGTACGCATAAACTGCTGAAGAAGAAGTTATTCTGGTGAGATAAGATCAATCGAACCATCCGTTCGTGGGGAACTTCGGTTCCTATGAATGCAGACTTGACACATGATGAGTCCAACATCACCGAGACATGTTCTTATCAAGTGGATCATAATTGCATGCCACTCCCAATCACTAGTAATGAACTATCGATATGGATTATGTTCTCCAAATAGATGCACATCGTAACGTAAGGACTGGATTACGGTCCATCCAACCGATCGATTATCGGAGACCCATCCGATAGAGTCAAAACTAGACATCGATTGGTGAAAGTGCCATATACTATTGTTATCTCTGTCTATGAAGGAACCAACTACAAATGAGGAAGCTCTACAAGACGCAAGTCGGATTCTAGCCATGCGGAGGAAAGGAGAAATAGTTCGAGAGAAATCAAGTTTGGGAATTTGTGGACGTATTTAACTCATCAAGACGTAATTGGCACAAAGTGGGTATTCAAGAACAAGAGAGATGAGAAAAATGTCATAACCGAAAATAAGGCAAGACTTGTTGCTAAGGGGTATTCACAATCGGAAGAATTGATTATGATGAGACCTTTACACCGATCGCTACTTTAGAAAGCCATTCAAATTTGTTTTCGGCATATCTTCCCACAGAGGTTCATTTGTGTATCGATGGATGTAAAGAGTGCATTCTTAAACGGGGTACTAGCGAGAGGAAGTTTATGTCGAACAACCTCCGTGCTTTGAAAAAAGGCAACCAAGTGTACCGTTTAAGAAAAGCTCTTTACGGTCTGAAATAAGCTCCTCGAGCATGGTATGATACACTCTCTCAGTTCTTGACAGACAGCGGGTTCACTAAAGGAACAGTGGACAGAACCTTATTCAAAATAGAAGATGGAGAATATATTCCGATGGTTCGGATCTCGTGGGCGACATTATCTTGGATCTCCCAACAAAAGGTTATGTGAGAAGTTCACAAGTTGATGCAAGGAAATTCGAGATGTCCATGATGGGTCGATGAATTACTTTACGGGATTACAAGTCAAGCGAGTTCGGAAGGGATATTCATCTCGCGAGCAAAAGTACACAAGGAATCTCTTGGCAAAGTTCGGAGTTCAACACCGCAAGGAAGCCGAATTCCAATGATGACCGGATTCAAGATGGATCCGCACGAAGATGGTCGAAAAAGCGAATCGTAAGGAGTATAGAGCTCTAATTGGATCTCTACTATATCCGATCGCCAAACCAGACCGGACATTACTTTTTTTGCGGTAGGGTGTATGTGCGGTTTCAAGCAAATCCAATGCAAAGCCACCTAGAAGCAACGGTAAGCGGATTCTCAAGTATCTGAAGGGGATCAGAAACCTCGGTTTATTTTACCCATCGATGACAATCTAGAGCTTAGTGGGTATTCGATTCGGGACTACGGAGGTTGCGAGAATCGATAGGAAGTCAACCTCGAGTTCATGTCGGGTTTTAAAATAAACCGATCTCTTGGTTTTCGAAGAAGCGGACATCGATTCGCGACATCTACTCTTGAAGCGAGAATATATGGGCTGCAAAAAGTTTGTTGTTCCCAACCGCTTTCTGGTTAAGTTAGCGGTGAGGGATTACAACATCGTAGCTAAGAACGTACCTATATTACTCGTGAAAAGTAATAGTGTTATTGCAATCACTCGTAATCTCTGTTCTACATACAAGATGCAAGCATGTGGATGTCGAGACACTATTTTATCGAGATCATGTTGAAAAGAAGAATATCAGGATGGAAAAGATCCATACTGACAAGCAGAAAACTGATATCTTAACCAAGTCACTAGTTGAGATCGATTCAGAGAGTTATGCAACGAGCTAGGGCTTCGGATCTTGGAGAAAATGCACGGATATATGGTGAAGGATTGATCTCCGATTCGGTTGGTTAAAAGACTAACCAAGGTTAAAATGAACCCGTTGAGTTAGGAATCTCAACCCGATCGACGACGACGAGGCCAATCTGAAGTTCGGATAGGAGCGGTCGAAAGTCGAAAAGGTAGCCGATCCGAAGTTCGGACAAAGGGCGATCGATTCAAGATATATCGTTAAGGAGGAACTAATCAGTTGGAAGATTACTTTATAAGCCGATTAAAGCCGCGGTCAACAAGCAAATCAAGAGTAAAGCTACGGATCGCGTAAGTCGGAAGAAAACAAAACAAAGATGGAATAACGAGTTTTCATTGATAAAGACCCCGAGGTCGATTTACAAGTTCTGAAGTGATATCACAAACTACAAATGCTACAAACTATCTACAAGTGGTATTACAAGTACAAGAAGACCCGAGGTCAAAGTATAAACCATCACCCTAAGACAACCCTAGGCGGAACGCGAGAGAGAGGTCAAGGTATGACGCTTTATTTTCCCTCGATCCTAAGAAGGGACGCCGAGAGGCCGAGAATCTTGAGCCAATCTCAAAGCTTCGGAAGGAGGAGCAAGAGAGGCTTTGAAGGATGTCCAAGCGGGAAGCCCTCGGGCGTAAAATCAATAGGACTTCCAAATTGTTAAATGGGGCATGATGCGAAAGGTTTGGTCACAAGGACCAAAATGACACTTGTGTCGCGTGTAAAAATAGAGCTTGATATATGGAGATCAGTTGTTGATTGCTGCAGACCATATACCAAACTCATGTTTTGTTTTAGACTAAGTCTGTTGATGCTAATACCGTCATCTCGATAGGCGCACAAGGTGCATACGGTTAGGAGAAGTGTCTTCTCATTTGCTTTAGCAGATCCGCCTCCATGGTGGTAAAGAAGCTTAGTATTTATCGTATGTGAAATCTTAGATGATGACGAAAGCAGTGTGAAGGAACACACAGGGTTGATCTGAGAAGCTGATTTCATTAGAAAATGGCTAATGGTTCCCACCGGAAGTTTCACCGGAAATAAGGAACTCATCGGAAAAGCATGAAGGATATGCTAAAAAAAGGATGAAATGGTTTATGATTGTGTTGTTCGCCTAACACCCCAGGCTATTTATAGAAGGAAATTAGGGGTATAAATGTAAATTTTATCGTCTCAGAAGATCTTAAGGGAAATTTGCATCGACAACGCGTTAGGAACACGCGGCTAATGGTTGGATGAGTTAACGGTGTGATTAAATCACAGTGTATCTTGCCATTATTACGGAATGTCAAATCGCGCCGATTTAGGAATCGAGGCGACTTTTGGACTCCCCGAAGTAAAAGTTTTGGCGGGAGTTGACTTCAGTTAATGCGAGATGATAGAAGGAAACTGAAGGATGAAGTTTTTCAGAAAAGAGGATCAGATAATTGGCGAAGCGTTACATGCGAAGAATCTGATCAGATAAGCGAAGATATTGTTGGGAAATGCATAAGGCAAACATCAGATAAGTCAACAGAGTACCAGATCAGATCACCGTGGTAACTGATTGATTACAATATCAATCAGTCAGATACGCTCTCTTATTTATCTCTTTCTGAATATCTTTTTATGCGTTATTTATTTTAATTGATTTATTTTACACTATTCATGACGCATGTTCTGCAAAGCTTTTAATGCGGACCTGAAAATGTTTTTCAAAAACGTTTTATTGCAATTTTTCGAGTCCGGAAAATGAGAAGACTGTTTTTCTCAATCGTGCGATCAAAATACTTTTTGGCCGACTAATCTCAGCCATCGATTTCAAAACACGGATACTTGAGTACTTTGGAAAGTTGTGCAAAAAGGTTTTCCCTCGTTTTCTACAAAATCCAAATTTTTTCTCAGAAAACCGCTTTCCACTACTTCGTTTTCTCAAAATTCTGAAAAGATCACATTTGTTTAAAATTCTCTGAGAATTACCTTCGAAATCATTTGATTCTACACTTCTGTTTTTAAAATCCTTCGAATCAATTACTGGTAATTTCTTGTTTTAAATCATTTGCATGATCTAGAATTCTCTATGGTACCTAGGTTTACAAGTTGTATTTCTGTAATTTATTCGATCTAAACGCTTATTTGCAACATTGATGCTGAATTTTTTAGTTTGGATGAATTTATTGAAATATCTTACTCAAACTAAACATCAATCTGCATATCTTACAGAAATGGCACATCTTGTTTCAAGACCGGGACAAGGGAAAAAGTCTCGCAATTTTACATCGATGAAGAAAGACATCATTGATGAAAAGTACGTCGTCTTCAACATCACCTCGATCCCGGAATCGCCGGAAATTGCAGGAGTGTTTAAGAAGCGTGTGGTCGGAACGATATTGCTCTACTCATCGAACATCGTTCACACCCATGAAGAAACCACAGTTTCTTTACAATCTGCAGAGGATGAAGACAATGATCTTGACTGATTTCTTCCGTTGGCGGAATGGAAGTCCGAGTGATGAATGACGATCTACAGAGGATATTCGGACTAACTCGAGGAAGCATCAATCCGAGACCTACACACAACTGTTTTGTAGGAAAAAGGAGTTTCTTGAAGCCAAGCTGTTGAGACCAAAGAAACAAGGAGAACAAGACGAACGTCAAAGCCTCCTATCTCAAAAAGAAAGCATCGCCTTCTTCTTGAGATCGTTCGGAAGGTGATCATGTGCTCAACTTACTGACCTTGATCACGGTCACTTCATACAAGATAAGTGTAATGGCTGCAATAATCAAGAAGGTTTCAGACATCGATTGGTTGGGTATGGTCAAAGCAAGATCGAGAAAAGACTCCGGGAAGTTTGAACTGACCCAGAGCAATGCAGTGTGCTTATCTTCAAAGTGCTCATTCATACACAAAATCTCTATCATTCTGTCAGATAAGCTGCCACAGAATTATGAATGGAACGAGAATGGAGCAAAGATTTATCAAGCAAAGCACAAGGCCATATTGGGCAAGGATGAGTCCCCGCTGGACAAGTTTTATGAGGATCCGACTTTATGTGCCCAAACCCAAGGGAGAAAAGAAAGGAAAAGATAAGGCAACCGCATCGTCTCAAGGCGCGAAAAAGGCCATTGAAGAGAAGAGGATGAAGAGGAAGGATCTGGCCAAGAAACCAGACGCTCATCGGAAACGACAGAAGAGAGTCTCATCTCCTCTGAAAACTGCTCCAAGTTCTCGCCCGAAGAAACCGCCAGAATGAAAGATCTCTGAGGAAAAAAGATCGACGAAGAGATAGCGATCCGCCTCGAGCCAACTATCAGAGAAGAGCGGGAAGAACAGATGATCGCAGCAGAAGGAGAACAATCTGTCAGAAGGACAGAAGTGGTGCAATCTGAGGAAGAATCACCATCTGATTCTCTGCCTCTAACCAAGATCTTCCAAAAAGCAAGATCGCCAACGACCACTTCCAAATCACCATCACCCTCTCCTCGTAAATCATCACCTCCACCCTCTCCCCACAAAACCTTCTCTCCTCACCCTCACCTCTCGAACAAAATCTCCCACACCGCTAATCAATGAACCCGCTTCAGAAACCGAACTCCCTACACATTTGAAAACGAACTGAACAACTAACATCCCAATCCCCAATCCGGTCTCAAGAACCTTAGAGATTCGGCGAACATGTGTCCATCTCTCATAATCCCTTCAACACCGAAGCGATTTCTTGCTTCACTGCTCCGAGAGAGCCCCATCGTAAGAATAATGAAACAACAGATCAAAAGAGTATCTGGCCGGATCTATGCCCCGAATTGGATCAACATCCCGGCATCCAAAGAATGGATAGAAGAGATAGTGTTCGGAGGGATATCGGGGATCAAGAGCATTGAAGAACTTCGATTCTAATGACAACTCGGGATCGAGACTTCTTTGTAGACTTAGAGTTGAAATGTCTACACAATCTTTGGGATTGAAAGTGTTGTTGAATTAACATCGATTTACGATATCAAATGGTTGATTCACGAAAAGGTTGGAATTGCGATAACAGGAGAAACCGTTCAACCTCCTACGGATCATGAGGGAATTGCCGATGAACCAAGAATGGGTCTTTGTAGATGAGACCCAATTTGGCAAGGCTTCAACATCTGAACAGATTGCTAAAATGAGCTCGATACCTAGATCATCACTCTAAGAAGATTCGGGGATGGGATCCAGTGCATTTGAAGACAAATTCCACAAATTTCCACAGCCGATCGATGAAGCGGTTTGAAGATGAGCAAAAGCGAAACTAGTTGACAAGGAACGAAGTCACACTCTTTGGGATGCACAATGCCATCCTTTACAAGTAATGCAACTAGTATACCCTCTTCCGGAGAAGCTCAAGCTCGGTCGACAAACTCTCGATTCAGACGGAGATGCTCAATCGAACCTGACAAGTACTTTTGGAGAGTGTCCGGGCATCCTCGACAAAACCAACAATCACTTGGATATGGATTGGAAACATTTTCTAAACTTCTACGAAAAAGGCAAGACATGAAATCGAAATTGCTCTCGACGCTTCTACACACCTGCATCTTTCGCCACCGGCCCGGATCACTCCTCTTGTTGTTTAGGAACTTAGAGAGGAGGTCTCACGGCAATTAACAACTCGAACCAAAAATGTCCAACCTCTTTGATGCAATCAAAAAAGGGGAAGGAAAAGAGTCCGGAAAAGAGTCCGAAGGAAAAGAGAATACTGAAAAAGCAGACTCAAGAAAAAAGAGAAGGAAGAAAACAGACTCGAGACACGCTTGGTAAAATTTTCATCTCTACCAAAACCATCAGATCTAACTTGCGACCCACTCCATCTACCGATCTCGTTCTTTGAAATAAAAGAAAAACGTGGAGCAACACAAAGAAAGAGATCGCCGAAGCGTAAAAAGTACTCTTTCAGAGATTACTACCAGAGTCGACAAAATTGAAGACTTCTCTTCATCCGTTCAGAAAAGAATGGAAGCTGATGATCAGGCCAAGAGCCTTGAACTCGCTAAGAAATTAGCTGAAGAAGAAGAACAAGATGAACCTGAGCAGACTCTGAGGAGGAAGAAAGGCAAAGGAAAGATGATGAAAGCAACTGCGGAAGATCAGAGACAAGGCCAGACATTCTCCATCAAAAGCCAGATGACTCATGAACAAGATCAAGAGCAAACAAGACAGAGAATAAGAGAGGCCGCAATTAAGAAGCAGAAGTTAGCAGAGGCAAAGGGGCTAAACATTGCCTACATCCGAAGGAAGAGGAAGACCGAAGTTGCAGCAGAGGAGATTGCTTGGGAAGAAAATGCCCTTCCAGCACCTGTTAAAGGCATCCTCTGTGCACGACAAGATTTGCTTCCAGAATGGGATCAAATCAGAGGAGAATGGTTATGTGACGTCCACATCCTGGAGAAGATTCCAATTCATCAAGATCAGACTGAAAATGATGATGAATTTCGAAGCTGGTTAGAAACAAAATATCCAGACTTCTACCAGACAGTGATGACAGAAGGCAAGATCATGTCACTTATACCAGAAGCTCCACCCTTTGAACTACTCCTTCCACCTTTGCGTCCAGACAACAAGCTAGATCCCGTTAAATTCAAGAACATCTACTATGGACTAGCTGAAAAAGGAGGAATCCATATAAAAGAAGAGCTGGACTAGCTAATGCAAAGGATGTACAGGATGTTTGGCATCCCCAAAGAACTGCAAATGTTCAAGTACACCTGAAGAAGACAACTTGGAATCAAATGATAGGTACGCTCTACACATATTCTACAATGCACACACCTATCTGAATAAAACTTTCCATCCCACTGATTCTAAGACATTCATCTCATTGTCTTCTGAGGTATGTACTATTTGCATTATCTACATTTACATTCATGGTATCTGTTTTTCTGATCAAGTTTTGTTAAGTGTTTTGGTTCCATCAAAAGGGGGGAAATTGTTGGGAAATATGTAATTTAGTTTTGATGGAAGTTCCAAAACAGGTTGTAATAGGACCAGTCAGACCTGTTAGCTGACTGATGACTTTGATTCAGAATAAGGTGACCAGCTGAAATGTATAGATAGCTGATGTAAAAGATAGGTCACATATTGAGGGGGAACTCAATATGTATAGGTCAGGTCGAAATATCAGATGAACCAGAAAAGGTCAGATGATCAGAAGACTAAGCGCAAAATAGAAGATAAGAAGTCAGTAGATCAGGTGAAGACAAGAAGACACTGAAGACTCAGAAGAACCTGAAGACTCAGATGAACCTGGAGACTCAGATAACTCTGAAGACTCAGATGAACTCGATGACTCGGATAAACTGAAGACTCGAAGATCAAACTCAAGACTCAAGACTGTTGAATACTGCGAGGCTCGAGAGACACCAAGATCAAAGACTTGAAGACCTACTTTCAGCGAGTCTGCGTGATATTGAAGCTAAGACAATGTGCAACCAAAGACTCAACATGGTAGACTGATCAGTTACTTGATCAAGTCAGCTCACACCTGGTGATAATAAAAAGATACACCAGACAAGAAGAATCCTCTCCAAAAGGAATATCAATCGTCTAACGGGCAAATATCTAAGTGCCGCCTCATGGGCTCGAGGAAAAGCGACACGTGCACAAAAAAGAGTGACAATACGGGATCTGACGCCGTAGACAAAAAATGGCGCTAATCATGCCTACTTAGACACGCCCGAAAATAGCGAAGACGTCACAATCATATCCTCTGACCTACCTAATATAGCATGAAATTCAAATTGCTCTCCAACGGCCTTTTGATTTCGGAGCCTATAAAATGGGATCGATCTTCATTTTGAAGAAAATGACCAACAAGTGAAAAACGCAAGAACAAACAAGGAGACATCGCAAAAGAAGCTAAAGCTACAACAAATCTCCACTCAAAAGAACACTACATTTGAAGATTATTCTTAGAGTGTTCATCCCATAGTTCTTAGCAAGAAATCCTATCCACTAGCATTTTGGCTATCTAAAGCACCATGATAGATTTCCAGTTGGAACCCTCAATCATTCTTTACCCAAACGCAAGTTAGGTCAAGTCTGTAGAGTGAGAACTCATTAAACATCTCGGCTATCCTCTTTGTAGGATATAAGTCCCGCTGGTTACGTTTGTAGAGTGGGAACTCGATAAACATCTCGGTACGTCTGAAAAGGATATAAGTCCCGTAAGTTAAGCTTGAGTGGGAACTCGGTAAACATCTCGGCCATCCTGAAAAGGATATAAGTCTCGCAGGTTAAGTTTGTAAGAGTGGGAACTCAGTAAACATCTCGGCCATCCTGAAAAGGATATAAGTCCCGAGTTAAAAAAGTAGGTTAAGGTTCCCCTGTTTAAGGGAAGAGTGGGCGTTGGGCGGGTTTTGTCCGAACCACTATAAAATGTCTTGTGTGCATTTACTTGCTTTTCTTATCGCTTTACACAAGTCACACAACTGAGTTTAAACTACATACATATTCTAAAGTTAAGATCGGTCGCACCAAGCAACTGGATCTGATCGATTGACACTTCAATCAACTGGTTGAAAAACTGACTTAAGAATCTGATTGATAAAACTGGTTTTTCACACGGGTAAAAACAAGCTTCCGCACCATTCAGTTAAGCTGACAATATCAAACTGATCTGCCCTCGGGCACTTTCGAGAAGATTGAACATCGATCTAAACCGATACACTAAAGCACTCGATCGGGTGTCTGCAGTTCACACCTGATCCGCACGAAAAGTTTTGGAAGTCTATTCACCCCTCCCCTCTTCCACCCTCACTAAACCCGTTCGGGACCTACAATGTGATAAATACATTACTAATAATTTAAGATCTTATAATTGGGAATATTTTCATGCACGGTTATGGATGCACAATTAATTTGTATTAAATCTCTATAAATATTCGTATTAAAATGTTTTTTCATTATGAAGAAACGATTTTTTTTTTTTTCAGAGAAAGTATTCTCTCGGAAATTTTAAAGTTAATATAATAGAAAATATTTATTGTGGTTGGAAAATTCAAATAAAAATTTAGGTTTGTAGGGAATTTCAAAATTATAAACGAATTCATAATTCAAATTATTTACCTCAATACTCCCTGCAATATATACATAACGTGAATATTAATCGTTATGAACAAATTAGAAGAAACTCATCCAATATACAAAACATGAATATAATTGCTATGAATAGATTAGAAGAAACTCCTCTACAATTATTAATTCAACACTCAAATTATTTACCTCCTAATGCAATATTCAAAATAATTACATAATTAAAATAAACATTCATAACTTAAATTACTTACCTCAATATCTTTAAATTCAATTGACCTCGTCTCAAAGTGACCAAATATGAAGAAACAAAATCTCCAGTCACTACGAAATAGATATTAACATTAGTAAATCCTACCATGTATGGTCCCTATTTCTATTAGATACATAAAAAAAATGGACGATGCACGCAAGTAATATTAGCACCAAATATCTTTAGCAGACAACAATCTAATACTCGATCATGTTGATTTACATAGGTTTAACTATAAATTAAATTACAATCTTTTTGCAATTATTATATAATCTAAGCATATCTTTATAGGTGGGGATTGTGAATATATAATAATATATGTGTAAATATATTTTTATAAATAAAATAAATTATTTGAAAATATTAAAAAAATATTCCAATTTTTTCTCAATTCAATATTTGGAATTATTTCAAAGATTTTTTCTCAATTCATCCATAGATATGTCTCCCGATTTAACAATAATTTTTGGCGGGAAAATCCAATGGTTTCTAAATTTGTTGTAACAGTAGAAAGACTTACTTGAGTAGTACGTAAATTTATTGAATACTTAGAGACGATTTTCTCATCCGTATTAATTTTAATAATACTGAAAGTGTTATTATAATTATTTATATGTTCAGCTTTAACGCCAATTTTGAACATCAACTCCTTTTCAATGATATCTTGTAGCTCTTTGCAATACCATCCCCCTTTAATCGGTATAATTATTAAGATCATATTTTTTAATTTAGAAAATAACATGTAAACCAATTAAGAATAATATATTTTATTAAAAAGATCTTACCTCTGAAGCGTTGTTCATCATATCACTTGCATTCTTACCAAAGAGTTCTAAACATGCAGCATCCCATAAAGTCAAAGAAATATTGTTCGTACCATCCATCACAAGCACTTTAACTCTATACCTCAAGTTTGCTAAAACATCACTCTTATTGCAGTTTTTACAATCAAATTTATTACCATTTTTGTTCACTATCTTTGTGCAATGCTTGCATGCTGGATAACACCAGACAATATAACTATTCAAATCAATTATTTTGCCACATATCCAGAAATTACCCACATGTTCATGTATAATACAAAAATTATGAAATAAATTAAAATCATAATAACATAATTAATAATTTTCTATAGAATACTTATTAATAAATTTGTTGGAGTTTAGAGGCACGTAAACACGTAATACATGCGCAGCGGAATTAAACAGTTCACCAACAACGAACACGTAATTGCATAATTGAATACGTATAAACATAAAGAGAAATCTTACAGTAAATCGTACGCATATTTTTCTACTATGGTATCCACGTAATCCCTATTCACGGACTTGCACAGATTTGCCAGCGTTGAATCTGAGACGGAATTTGCTAGGAAAATTCTTATTCTAGATTTTATGGAGAAATATGAATTAACGCTATTTGTGAATTCCCAAGAGCTTGTATATATAGGAAAGACCCAGCTTAAATCTTAAGCTAACCTGATTGGGAAATAAAATCCCTAATCTTTATTTAAATAAATCTCTCAGATTTATTTCCCACATATAAAATCTCTACGGATTTAATTCCCATGTATATCAAATCTCTACGAATTTGATTCCATATATATTAAATCCTACAACAATATTCCAAATATTATTATTGGGAATTCTATTTAATTAAATCCAATTTAATTAAACATTAATAATAATTAATACCAAATTAATATATTATTAATTAATTCTCCATAAATTAAATATTAAATCCAATTTAACATTTAATCAACCAACTATAATCCGTAAAAGGGAACTACTTGTTGTGTGACCCATAGGCCCTCATATATCAAACGATTAGTCAAACTAACGGTCTTAATTGAACCCTAGACAATAAATCAGACATTCTCAATATATGAGGTACGTTGCGAGAAACGTGCAACTACCTGTAACTGAAACATGGGCTATTACGATTTCCTCCTTTCATTCGCGAATACTCGATTAAGCCTTGAACATGATGACGTGTCTATTCAAATAACTTAATCAATTTATCTCAAAACACTAATTGATCATGTATGTCACACTTAGCCACAAAGTCTAAATTGACGTGCATCGGCCAATGACTTTGATCCAATTATGATGAGAATATGAGTATTCTCTCTAAATCCACTTTGAGGAATGAATCATATTCTTGGCTCAATTACCACGCACATGCACTTCGTGATGAACCCAATCCAAACTGTATCTACCTATGGAAGGGTGCAAGTGTTGGTCATGGTCAAAGTTCATCATCCCACACATGTCGTGCGTATTGACCTCAAGTCAAAGGAGTATCGCATCGCTCCCACTAACCGAGACACCCTCGTAGACACATATAGTGGAAATACATCAAACGGTTTCTCGGATGGGTATACCAATACCCTCTAAGGTATCTGTGCATCCATCATGAGATACATAGTATCTCGTACTAAGTGAGATCTTACTACACTCTCTGAGAGTATGATGCATATCGCACACCAATCTCCATTGCATCATCAATATCCCATTCTTGATGATCCTTGATCGGGCTATTTGAGAATCATGCTTAAGTCATCTGAGTTCTCACAACCTCAATGACAGCAATGACTCATGGGAACACTTGCATGAATAAATGCAAACACTCAAACATAATATTCAAACAAGTGTATTGCCATACATTAATATTAAGTGAACTATAATATTAAATCAAACTGAATATCATCGAGTATTATGTCCTTACAATAGATTGTCTCTAGGACACTAACACTAACAATCTCCCACTTAGACTAGAGTCAATCACCTACATGTCTAACCCCTAGACCATCAAATGTCTAGTGTGTACATGAACACTCAGTGTTATGGTGAAAGGATTTGTCAAATTAAATATATGGGAATACATTTTAATTCTATTTCTCCTATCGTTATGATCTATCGGATCAAATGATAAGCCTGGTACTGCTTGTCGATCTCGATCCCTTTGCATGAGCAATCGCACCAACGTTGTCTCAATACAAGTTTATTAGACAACTGGCACTCGGAACTACCCCTAGTTCTATTAAGAACTATAAAATCCAGAAAGCCTCCTTGAGGCTTCTGATACAACAATGTACTCAGCTTCGGTTGTTGAATCTACGGTCGTCACTTGCTTAGAACTATTCCAACTGACCACCCCATCATTGAGAGTGAAACGTAACCTGACTGTGATTTGTAATCGTCACAATCGGATTGGAAACTTGCGTCAGCATAACTAGTCACTACTAGTTCTGACTGTCCACTATAGACAAGGAGACATTCTTTAGTTCATCTAAGATACTTTAGAATGGTCTTGACAGCAATCCAGTGAGATTCACCCGAATTCTGTTGGTATCTACCAGTGATGCTGATAGCGTAGACCACGTTTGGCCTAGTGCAAGTCATGACGTACATGATTGACCCAATTGCAGATGCATATGGAACATCGTTCATGTGCTTGATATCAGCTTCACTAGAAGGACAATCCTTCTTTAACAGTTTTATCCCATGATTTGCCGGTAGAGACCCTCTCTTAGAGTTCTCCATCGAAAAACGCTTCAACACCTTGTCTACATAGGTGAACTGTGACAGCCTCAACATCCTCTTGGATCTATCCATGTGGATCTTGATCCCTAAGATGTAGCAGGCTTCACAAAGATCCTTCATCGTGAAGGTCTTTGACTACCAATCTTTAACGGACTGCATTAACGGGATATTGTTTCCCAAAATCAATATGTCATTGACATACACGATTATAAAAACAATATTCTTCCCGCTACGTTTACGATAAACGCAAGGATCTTTCGAATTTATGATGAAGTCAAAAGGACTTGATAGTTTCATCAAATCGGATATTCCAACTCCTAGAAGCTTGCTTCAATCCATAAATGGATATCTTTAGCTTGCATACTATATTAGAATTTGGCTTAGATGGAAAACCTTCTGGCTGAGTCATAAACACTTCCTTATCAATGTTTCCATTGAGGAAAGCTGTTTTGACATCCATCTGTCAAATCCCATAATCATAGTGTGCTGCTATCGCAAGTAAAATTAGAATGGACTTGATCTTTGCAACTGGTGAGAAGCTCTCGTCATAGTCAATCCCTTCGTGTTAACTATAACCCTTCACCACCAACCTAACTTTGTAGGTTTGTACTTTGTCATTTGCATTGGTTTTGCTCTTGAAGACCCAATCACAACATATGGGTCTAACCCCTTCAGGCAACTCAACCAAGTCCCAGACTTGATTGGTATACATCGAGTCCATCTCGGATTTCATGGCTTCATGCCACTTCCATGAATCAATATCTAATATAACTTCAGTATTAGGATCATCTTTATCCGGTATATCCACATTATCGAGTTCCTCCAAGAGGTAACCGTATCTAATGGGTGGATTACGATTCCTAATTGACTTACGGAGCTGTGTTGTGCAGGCTGTACATTCTGATCGTGAAAATTTTGTGGTGCATCGATTTCATCAATGTCCGAAGAGTACTCAAGAGTTACACTTTCAGATGCCTCTTGGGCGGGAGTTTGAACTATGTTGTTCTCATTCAGCCCACTTGGAGGTTCTTGCACAGGCAAGCCAACTCCAATTACTCTCACACTGGCTGAAAAAAGACGATCACCTAGTGAAAGACTCCCACCGTGAAAGTTGCTGAATGCTCCCACTGATTCCTTGTCATGTTGTTTTGGCAAGATATCAGTCTCTTTGTTAATTTGTGGCTCTTGAATTTCTTCAAGTTCTATCAGCTTACGACCTTGTTCCTAAAAGACATAGTCTTCTTCGAGGAACTTGGTCTGCCTAGAAACAATCACTGATTGTTTCTCAGGTAGATAGAAGTAATATCCTCTAGTTTCCTTAGGATATCTCACAAAATAACCATTTTCACCTTTGGATTCCAACTTGTCGGTAAGCATCCTTTTCACAATCACGGGGCAACCCCATGTTTGATATGTGTAAAAGTTGGCTTCTTGCCACACCATAGTTCATATGGTCTGTGCTCAACCGATTTAGATGGAATCCTATTCAGAATGTAAATTGAGGTTTGTAACGCGTATCCCTTAAGAATGTTGGAAGAGAGGAAAAGCTCATCATGGACCTCACCATGTCTAACAAGGTTCGGTTTCTCCTCTCGGACTCACCATTCATCTGAGGTGTTCCGGGAGGAGTCCATTATGACTGGATTCCATGTAACTTCAAGTAATCAATGAATCCATGACTAAGGTATCCACCTCCTCGATCTAATCGAAGAGTCTTGATACTCTTACCAAGTTACTTCTCTACTTCAACCTTAAAATCTTTGAATTTCTTCAAAAGATTCGAATTTGTGTTTCATAAGATACACGTATCAGTATCTTGAGAAATCATCAGTAAAAGTGATGAAGTATCCGAAGTGGCCCCTAGCTAGAGTGGGCGATGGTCCACATACATTGTTGTGGATCAGCTCTAGAACTTCTTTGGCACTCACCCCTTTCCCAGAAAAAAGGTTTGTTGATCATCTTGCCCTTGAGACAAGATTCACAATCTCCATAAGACACAAAGTCAAATGGGGTTAAGTAGTCCAACTTTCTTAACCTTGCAATTTCTTTCTCGTTTACATGATCAAGTCTACAATGCCACAAGTAAGTCGGGTTTTCATGATTACTAAGTTTGAGTCTTTTATTTTGTATATTAAGAACATTATATCCACAATGCAACAAGTATAAATCATTCACCATAGGGGCATTCCCATAAACCACACCATTCAACGTGAAATAACAACTATTATCACTAAAATGGAAGGAATAACCCTCAATGTCTAACATAGGAATGAAAATAATGTTGCGAGTAATAGGAAGAACGAAATGACAATCATTAAGTTCTAATCTAAAACCAAAGGGTAAGTCTAACACATAAGTCTTACACGTTTAGTAGCAACTCTTGCTCCGTTCCCACGTGTAAGACGACTTCACCCGGCCTAACTGCCCTAAGACACATGAACCCCTTCACATTCGTACAAATATGTGAGCCATATCCGATATCTAATACCCAACAGTTAGCGCTATTTGTGGATATGTCTATCTTAATAACAAAAATACATGTTCTAGTGCCAGAAGCACCCAAAGGTGCCTCCTTTTTAGCAAACGAAACCTTATAGTCCTTCTTCCAAAGCCCTCTTTCTACTTATAGTAGAGGCACACATCTTTGTATACCCGCTCTTTCTTTTGAACACCATCTTAGTGATAGTGAACTCAAAAGTCTTGAGCACGTTGTGAAGTTCAGACATGGTCGCATCCGTCTTATTCATATTGTAGTTCACAATGAAGCTAAAATATGAATCCGAGAGCGACTGGAGGATTACATAAATGAAAATGTTGGTCTTTTAGCTCAAAGCCTAAATTACCAAGTTTCTCAATTAGGCATATCATCATTAGCACATGAGGTGAAATCTTCTCTTCTTTAGCTAACCTAAGATCCTCGAACGGATCTCTCATCACTTCATAAATCTCAGAATGAGATTCAGAATCAAAGAGATCATTAAGATGTTTGAGCATCTAGAAGGGACCCATTTTCTCACGTTACTTATGTATATCGGAAGTCATCTTTGAAACAACATCACATCTTGAGTCAGGGAAGCATCCTTTTGATGCTTCTTTCAGTCTTCGTCAAACGTGGGCTGCCTCGAACCAAATTTCTTGAGGGGTAACAGGGATTGGCGTGTCCAACACGTCTTTCAATCTTTTTTGCCTTAGCACCAAACACATATTTCGGTGTTAGTCCAGAAAATTTTGCTAAATGGCCTCGTTTGTTTCAAAAACACATCTCAATAACAATTATACATTTCAACTAACCAAGAGAAATAAAATAAAACAGAATTAAAACACATAATTTTATGATCAATATTCAAAGAATCAAAATAAACATGACCTTTCTTTTTAGTGTTTATTTAGTCACCATTATTTTCACATACCGAACGACCTCATCTAAGAAAGACAAATTTATATCAAATATAAATTGTAATGGACCAGATCCACATTCCTACTATCATGATCCTCGCTTTTGGTTAATATCACAATAAGATAACCCAGTAGGTCTCCAAACCAATTGCAAAATTTTCAATTCCTAGTTGATTAAACTTCGGTTTAATCGGATGTCCTTTAACTTTCGTTTTCTGCTTTGGTTTGGTGATAACAAAGTTAAGTTGATTCTAACCATCGTTGGCGACACTACGTGTCCCTATAAAAGTCCCGTTGAATGTAGATCCGAGCAAGACTTTGGTCTTAAATACTCATTGGAACGAAATCCCCGGTTTACTTTTAATTTCGATGGAAGACATCGTTTCAATTTAATGAAAACCCATATTTTAGTGAGGAATGTTTTAAAGGCGGGGTATTAATTACTTAATCGAGATCCAACATGTTAATCTACATCACATTTAAGCAATTATTGGGCGTCACCTACCCAAACATGATTTCATACGGACTAACACTTATATGGGCGTCGTCTACCCAAACAATTAATACGGTCCGACAAGTATTGGACTCCGCCTACCCAAACAATTATAACGCGGATGTAAAATGCGTTAACATATATAAAACACGTTAATCAAGTGGGAATTTAATAATCATCAAAATTATTAAATAAAATTCAAAATTCAATTTTAATTTCATTTAATCAGTTTCAATTAATTATTAAAATTTTAATTAATCCAATTAATTAATTCAATGTTGGTCTAACCAACAATTTCAATTTCAAAATTAAGAAAAGTCCAACTCAAAATTATTTGCCCAAAGCGTAATTTTATAGAATTTTCATAAATTAGGTCCAACCAAAAAAGCCTTTATGAATTAATTCAGAATTCTAAATAAAATTACAGCCAAACATGGCCTTATCCTTTTCCAGATTTTTTTTTAAAATTTGCAGGGACTTATGTGCAATATCTGGGAATTTGCAACCAGGGGCCTGGTGAGAATCAAATTCTCAAACCAGGTCCCCACCATTGACGCAAGGCTTGAGCTCGCCCTAGGCGTTCTCCCAGCAACCTTCGCCCGCTGCCTCCCGTCCAATACATCCACCATCGGTCGCCATCCGATCGCCACCCGCACTAGAGGCCCGCGATCGAAAAACCCAAAGACTCCCTGCCTCTAGCGAAGCCAGGTCGTCACCATCGCCGAAGCTCAGCCGCGAGTGAAGGCCAGTGGACCGTCGCCACCACAGCGAAGCGCGATGAATCGTCGCTGCAATCGAAGCAAATTTCAGCAGATCGCGCCCGATTCTCTACAGCACCCGTCGGATTTCTATCCCTCGCCCAGCGAGATTAGAACCGCCGACGGCCAGAGGCTGCGTCTCCGCCGTGCAGATCCTGGTTGTGGCGGTGGGTTCAAAACCAGAAGAGCCCAATTCCTTCGACGGTTGGTGGATTCAGTTGTGGAGTGTAGAGCCGAAGAAGACAAACAGTGGGAAATTAAATCAAAAGTTTCAATAGAGTTTTGATTTCAAAAATAAAACTTTATTCCATTAGAAAAAGGTTTTTGATTCAATAAATCAAAGGTATTCTGATACCAATTTCCCACGAAATTCGGCAAATAAAATTGAGCAACAGTTTCTGCGACAACATAATCAATGGAATCACACCCCCAAAATTGCAAGCAACAATCGGTACGGTCGTGTAAATCGACCATGCGTTATTTATTTCTCTAATAAAATCCCTAATCTTTATTTAAATAAATTTTTTAAATTTATTTCTTACATATAAAATCTCTACGGATTTAATTCTCATGTAAATCAAATCTCTACGGATTTGATTCCATATATATTAAATCCTACAACAACATTCCAAATATTATTATTGGGAATTCTATTTAATTAAATCCAATTTAATTAAACATTAATAATAATTAATTCCAAATTAATCTATTATTAATTAATTCTCCATAAATTAAATATTAAATCCAATTTAACATTTAATCAACCAACTATAATCCGTAAAAGGGAACTACTTGTTGTGTGACCCATTGACCCTCATATATCGAGCGATTAATCAAACTAACGGTCTTAATTGAACCCTAGACAATAAATCAGACATTCTCAATATATGAGGTACGTTGCGAGAAACGTGCAACTACCTGTAACTGAAACATGGGCTATTATGATTTCCTCCTTTCATTCGCGAATACTCGATTAAGCCTTGAACATGATGACGTGTCTATTCAAATAACTTAATCAATTTATCTCAAAACACTAATTGATCATGTATGTCACACTTAGCCACAAAGTCTAAGTTGACGTGCATTGACCGATGACTTTGATCCAATTATGATGAAAATATGAGCATTCTCTCTAAATTCACTTTGAGGAATGAATCATATTCTTGGTTCAACTACCACGCACATGCACTTCGTGATGAATCCAATTTAAGTCGTATCTATCCATGGAAGGGTGCAAGCGTTGGTCATGGACAAAGTTCATCATCCCACACATGTCGTGCGTATTGACCTCAAGTCAAAGGAGTATCACATCGCTCCCACTAACCGAGACACTCATAGACACATATAGTGGAAATACATCAAACGGTTTCTCGGATGGGTATACCAATACCCTCTAAGGTATCTGTGCATCCATCATGAGATACCTAGTATCTCGTAGTAAGTGAGATCTTACTACACTATCTAAGAGTATGATGCAGATCGCACACCAATCTCCATTGCATCATCAATATCCCATTCTTGATGATCCTTGATCGGGGCTATTTGAGAATCATGCTTAAGTCATCTGAATTCTCACAACCTCAATGACAACAATGACTCATGGGAACACTTGCATGAAAAAATGCAAACAATCAAACATAATATTCAAACAAGTGTATTGTCATACATTAATATTAAGTGAACTATAATATTAAATCAAACTGAATATCATCGAGTATTATGTCCTTACAATAGATTGTCTCTAGGACACTAACACTAACAAAATTAACTATTTAATGAAGGTTGAATTACCTCTGGGGTCTCTATTAATTCAAGTATAGTTATTATTTTGAAATTTGCACTCTCGTAGTCATCTTCATCATATGTTAATGTAGACTCTGATATATTAGTCCATGGATTTTCATATGTGAAATCTGGACTCAATCTAGTTAAATACATAAATATTAATAAAGGCAATCAATGGTTCATAAGAAAAAAAAAAAGATATTATAAAAATAAAAAAAATATTTAAGTGTTATTTTAGGAATAACTTACATTGCTTTGAAATCTTGTATTTCCATTACGTCCAAAGTATGAATGATTTTTGAGGGATTAAATGGACTATTGACTGATATGGTATTTTCACAACATATGTTTGAATTAGAAATACATATATTTATACGTTATAATATAATTATTTAGAGGCATAAATTTAAAAGAAAACATAATATATAAATTATACCACCAAAAAGCTTTGGGCGAAACATTTGTAAAATTATCACTGGAGCCTCTTCACCTGTTGCTTTCTTCACTTTGAATATTTTATCTATGAATTCTTCCCATAATGTAACTGTCATACGATTACCCTACATATTTAAGAGAAACAAAAAATCATATATATATGTTTTGGAATCTAAAAATAAACGCATTTTATATATAAACTTATGAATAAGTAATAAATAAATAATACTTACTCTGTATCTTCCAAAATTAACTCCATCATCCCCACTTTTGCTAATTTGCCCTTAACAGGGTTAAGTGACACTTTGCTAGTATTGACAACTAAAAATTGTAGATATATTCACACATATATTCAAAGGAATTAAAAACAAAAAAACATTAAAATTACCAATTAATTGGGTGTCATCCAATGAAGTTGCAGAAATCAAGTCAACATGGCTCTTGAAGTTGTACATATTACGCAAGAAATTTGAATCGAAGAACTCTGTTACGCGTGTGCTAGAGATAAATATAATCTTTTTTTTTTGTTCGGGCTAGTCCTATATGTATTTTTATCTTCTATAACAACAAAGTTACGAATGATGTATAATCGATCCTCAATTATTTTATCCTTGTTGATCTCAACCTCTTTGTGCCTTATTGTTGCATGAATTCGTTCGCCCTTTAATCAAAGAAGGTCAATATTAACAATAAAGGAAAGATAAATATATAAGTATTATAAAATATGAATTGTTGTGCTTTTAATGTACCTCACTGTCATGAAAAACACATTCGAGATTCATTGTCTTATTATTATGAAAATGAGCACCTGTCTCATACGCTCGAACAGAACGCAACTTCATACACCATCCAGTTTTCTTGGAATTAATTTCTTTAATTAGAGAAAATTTTGTAGACATTTTGATAATTCCCTTGAAACAACTCTACAAATAACAAAGAGATTGTTAATAACCTACCACAGGATATACTAATCATATACGTGACAAAATAATTGTTAGGTCTTTCGTCTCGATAAGTTATGAATTAATTAATTCTGCTGATGCACAAAACAATGGAAAAAAGACACTACAGTCAAAATTAGAGCTAATAATAACCTTAATAATGAATAAATTAAAACTAATAACCAAACACTGGAGCGAATCAAACTAATTAATCAGAGCACTAAAAATATAAAAATAATTATTATATATTAATTTTACTAATCTTTATCACCTTCAAGAACAACCAACTTTTTTGTAGGCCTTAATCGATAAAGAAAACCAAAACCTTATAATGACTTCATCTTATACATGCATTGGGTATAAAAAAATTTTATCGACTTTTCCTTTTTTATATTAATTTTTAATTAAATAGGGACAAGTATTACAGTTAGATGATTCTAATGAAAATTAAAGCAGACAATTTATCTACATACTCACTACGTAAAAAATTAAGATAAGAAAAAAAGAGAGGTTAAATTAATGGAAAAAAGAAGAAAAGACATACCCCACAGCCCGGTCAATGACGGTTCTGATGGAGAACTGAGAGATCCTTTTGTTGTAAAAAAAAAAGTACGCTTTTTTATTTATTATATAGAGATTGAAATTCAAAGATTGAAAAGAATTGAGATTATGCAAAGATACGTTGTTAGAAAGATTTTGCAGATAAATTCATATTCCTAAAAAATATATACATGAAAATATGTACATATATATTTTGTTGGATATATGATATATATTAAATCTTGTAAAGAAGAAAATATATACATGGATATATATACATATGTAATATTTCGGATATGATTGTCTAATCATATCTCCACACACTCCTAATTTCAAATATCAAAACTATATTATAGTAGGATTTTACCATAGAATAAAAGTCTCAAATACGTACTTATCACTCTCCACCAACGGTAACAATCTTGAATTAAGAAAACAATATTAGATGAAAATATAATATCTTATTTTTTTCATAGATTTATATTTTTCTCAATCCATTATTATTTGTTAATATTTTTTTTTCAAATATTTGTTTCCCGATTTAGCAATAATTTTTGGCTGGAAAATCCAATAGTTTCCAAATTTGGGGTGGTTTTCGCTTTTATATATATATATATAGATTGTCCTATATTTATATATTTTAAAATATATTGTTCTACATTTCTAAGTCCATAGAATTATTGTCCTTAAACCACAACCCCCACAATTATTGTCCTAGAAAAATATTTTTCCCTAGTTTTAAAATAAACAAAGTTTAAAATGACTAAAAATTTCGAAACACTTATCTGAAAATCACATTATTGGTTATTTTGTCGATCGTTCATCATCGTTGCAGACCAAACTCTTCAAACTGTTGCGATTGGTACTCTCGAAACTGCCACGTACAATTGACTGTGACTGAAAACTGGCTTCTTCAAGAATATGCCAACATTTACAAGTGACGGAGTCAGAGAAAGTCTATTTCCAATTATGACCTTACATTTCAGAACACGATCACTAAAGAGTTTATTTTTATCAAGGGTATGACAAAAAAGTGTTTGTCCCAACTGATGGTCAAAAACAAAAAAAGAAGATGATGGCTGATGACATGTAGGGCCGCTTCTCCCTTGAGTCAAGCCAGACAATCGACTAAGGCCCAAAAATATCAACATATTTTAGAGGTCCAATCTTACATGCATATTTATGTATATATATTATACTAGTACGTATATCTGCGATTTTTGTGGGCTTAAACAAATTATTAGCATTATTTTTTAATTGAATACTTCAAATATTTATTTAATTTAATTATAAAATATTTTTTAAATTTTCTATTGTGTAATTTTAAAAGATAATTAATTTATTATTAAATTATATATAAATTGAAAATAATTTTGAAAGAAAATTTAATGACAATATATGAGAGAATTCCGAGTCATCTAAAAGCTCGAGCTTGTAGAGAGGATCAAAAATAATCTATTTACTTAATTTTTCTCAACACTCCCCTCACTCGTGGGCCGAATTGTCTCTGCTCTATGGAGAGGAGACCCAACAGAGTGGACAATTTAAATGGGTGGAGTGCTTCCACGAGAATCGAACCCACAACCTGGGCTCTGATACCATGAGAAAATTTCATCTCATCTAAAAGCTCGAGCTTTGTAGAGAGGATCGGGAATAATCTATTAATTTACTTAATTTCCCTCAACAATATATATGGCTGCATTTAAATTTTAGGTATCTATTTTATATAAATCTCATTCTAGATTGAAAATGATAAAATTATAGATCTGATATAAAAGATAAGATTTGGAAAATATATTGGTGTATATCTCGCGTTACTTTTGCTAACAAAATTTCTACCACCTAATAGAATCACGAATGAATATATTTTAATAAAAAAATATCTAAGATTATAATTTTATTATCATTAGCGTCACACACCTTCCATATAATTAGTACCATGGGACAAATATAAAATATTATGATTAGTTTATCCACTAATATTTATCATTCCCGTAAGTAACTAATCAAATTGAAAAAAATTAATATTCTCTTGCAAATTAAAAATTAAAAAAATTAATATCCACTAATGTAAAAAAAAAATGTTTTGATTGATTTTTAGATCAAATATAATAGATTAAAAATAAAAAAAATTAACAAAAAATTCACTTCCTTAATAAATTTAATAGAACATTTTGATTACACAAAATAAATAAATAAATTATTTTATTAAATTTATATGAAAACTAAGAAGTGGACCCTCACTCTTAAACACAAAGAAAACATGTATTCCCTTTTTATGACACTTAAAAGCTGTGTTTATTTAGCTTACATCTTACACTTAAAAGCGTGTTTTTTTAGTTTTGACGTGTTTATGCGGAAAGATAAATTAAAATGCGTTTATGGACACAATTTTTTTTATCTTCATCGTCCAACAATCACTTAATTACTCAAGTTATCATTATACTTTACTCACAATCAATTATGTTATTCATAAATGGACTTAATTTACCTTTCCGTACAATATGTCAAAATGAAATTAGTACAATTTTGGTGGACTGAGGGAGTACTATATATCATCCTCAAACTAAAATCTTCTAGATTATCATCATCCATTCGTATCAGCGTATCTTGATTCTTCTTCAAATATATTGGACGAACATATATAAATAAAAATTGAATTTGTGCCACAAAAAAGAACAACAAAATTTAATTTTTCTTTAAACTTTATTAATATTTAAATACACTCAAAAAGAATTTTGATAAAATATAAGATGCAATCTTTGCACATACAACAAATAATAAAATATAAATTATATTTTGCTTAATAATAAATTACGACTCAGTCTATAAAATTTTAAGGATCGGCGGAGTCCTATTCTTGCGGATCACCACTGGTTGTTACTAACCCATATTTCCTACTCTCTAAATCTTTAAACATTCTCGCTTTTTCTTTCTAATCATAAGAAAGCTACTTCTAATAATATACATATCGTTTATATATTTTGCTTATCCCTCCCCGGGATAAATGAGTTTTACTCCGTCTTATACATGACACCGTTTCTTATATGAGATTTTGTTTTTTTCAATTATGAATCCAGAAGGTAGTAGATTAAAAGGAGAAAGTGTTGGGATATTTTAGTTTTGATAAATTATGTCAAAACATTATCAACTTGTGTTATTTAAATTAATCTACAGATAACAAGTTGGGGGGGAACGAGAGAACAAGTTAAGAAGAAAAATCGAAAGAAGAAGAAGAAGAAGAAATCGTAAATCGATTAGAAGAAGAAGAAATCGGTTTTATGAACCGGCGTGCTTTAACGGATATATCTTTGGCTGATTCAAGATCGATAATCCATATGTGGAACTCGATGATTTATATCTTTCGATTCACATTGCAAATTTGAATATATCTTTAATCGATGAGTATTTTTTTTAAAAATATTTTCGTTGATTCATCAATAAAAGATAACAACACATATATGAATTTATTAGTATGGATTGAATTTAAAATTCAAATCCACACTATTACATCAGACTATCTTTGGAGGATAAAGTGAAATTAAAACCAAATATTCAAGCAACTCCATTCATAGAACACGATAGCAAGAAATACACAATATATTCAAAAGTGTTATACCCTAGATCTAAGCACAAATGCTATATCCTAGCTTTAGAGAGATTTTCTCATCCTTAATTGAGGCTAAAACAAATGTAAGGGAAAAATCTCAACCTAGTTGGAAACCAAACAAACCTTACCCAAATCACCATCTTGTAAATGAGTGTGAACTCAAACATCTAGCAATCCCGAAAGGGAGGGTAGGCGATCCCGTGAGGGTAATAAGTCCCGCTTTGAGTGAGAACTTTCTAGCAATCCCGAAAGGGAGGGTAAAGCGATCCCATGAGGGGTGATAAGTCCCGCTTTGAGTGAGAACTTTTAAACATCTGTTGGTTAAGTTGGTGCCCCATGAAGGAAGAGTGGATGTAGGATGAAGTTGTCCGAACCACTATAAAAAATACGTGTTAAAACCCATTTAGTTTAAAATGCATAAATTTTAAAATTCATGGAGGTTGACAATCTTTTTTTTTTTTTTGAAATCAAATGTTCTTCATCATTTCACTTGTTTAACTAACATTGTTTTTCTCGTATATTTTTTTTTATTGTTAGTTAGTTTTGGCATCATTATCAAAAAAAGTTGTTGGGATATTTTAGTTTTGATAAATTATACAAAACATTATCAACTTGATCTTGAGGGGGAACGAGAGAACAAGTTAAGAAGAAGAAATCGAAATCTTCTATTTACGAGCTGCGTACATATATTGTCATTCATCTATAGTTCGATTAATCGGGATCTTTGAAATGCAATTTATGTTGAACTCGATCTCTTGATATCTTTGAAAGATCGATCTTTTAATCGATCTTATTAATAAATCTTGATATGCATTGTTGGGATATTTTAGTTTTGATAAATTATGCTGAAAACATTATTTTATTTAAATTAATCTATTAACAAGTTGGGGGGAACGAGAAACAAGTTAAAGAAGAAGAAAAATCGAAAAAAGAAGAAATCGGTTTAAGAACCGCATCGATGCATTTCATTCGATATATTCAAAGATTTGAGCGTCGAATCGATTCTTTGATAATCGATTGAAAGATCGATATCTCTTCATTCATATCAGAATCTTTGAAGTTTAAGATATCTTGAAAATCTTTGCTTGACTTTCATACCAGATCTCAATAGTTGATCGATCCGATTAGACACAAAAAAAAATTTGGACAATAAGAAGATAACAACACATATATGAATGTGACATAAAGTCGCAAACAACAAAGGTAATAGGACAAATTAAGTATGGATTTGAATATTACTTCCAACGGTAATATTCAAATCCACACTATAAATACATTGCACTATCTTCAAAAAAAAAAATGGAGGATCTGCAAAGTGAAATTAAAGCCAAATATTCAAGCAACTCCATTCATAGAACACGAGCAAGAAATTATATTCAAAAGTGTTCTACCCTTGATCTAAGCACAAATGTTATATCCTAAGCTCGAGATTTTCCCATCCTTAGCATTGAGGCTAAACAAATGTAAGGGAAAATCTCAACCTAATTGAAACCAAACAAACCTTACCCAAATCGATCGGTTAAGTTTGTAGGTAGTGTGAACTCGGTAAACATCTAGCAATTCGAAAGGGGGGTAAAATAAGTCCCGTTTGAAGAACTTTAAGCAATCCCGAAGGGAGGGTAGACGATCCCTTAGAGGGTGATAAGTCATGTTTGAGTGAGAACTCGGTAAACATCTGTTGGTTAAGTTGGTGCCCCATGAAGGGAAGAGTGGATGTAAGACGAGTTGTCCGAACCACTATAAAAATACGTGTGTTCTTATTTGCTTTCATATTAACTGTCTTACATACTTTAGCAAATCTGTATAACACATTCTTCCAAAAAATTTTCCATTGAGATTTTACGAGTTTTAAATCGGGTTTTTCGGGATCAACTGAAAGGTTTCGTCTCACGGATAAGAACCTGCTTACCATAGTGGATGATTTATATATACACACATTGCACTTTGAATATGTACATATTTTTTTTTAATAATTTTCATGCTTCATCAATTAAATATTTTTGTATTGTAAAATAAATTTACGTTATCTTTTCTGTATGCAGGCATTGACATAATGGAAAGATTGGCAACCTTTGTCATCATCAAAACTCAAGCAGGATGAAGATCTCAAAATTGCCGTTCAAATTTCTTATTATGCGGAAGGCCTCATCTCTGTCGTTCGTTTATTAGGATCTTTGGCAACTAAACTCTATAATGAACGACTATTCGACATGACTATAATGTCATCTATAGTATATTTCGTGGGTTAGGTCATGTATGCACCCAAGTGCACCGTCCACTCATAGTTTATTAATTTTAAAAATGTGCAATTTATTATACTGAAAAATGCAACTTATATACACTTAATCATGCATTATTTATATAGCATTATTGGAAGAAATAAAGAAAAGAACTGTGGTTTCAGATCATAATTAATTACGTATCATTCTACAAGATTCATTCATTACATATCATTATGTTGACAGTTTTTATAAATTCTGTGAAAAACATAATGAAATTACTTATTATGTTCCTTGGTTTATTAAAACCTTTTATATCGATTATATTTCAGTAATTGAACGTGATTATAAAATAATTTCTGGAGGAATACAAAAATCTGTTTACCTTCCTCATGTTCCTTTTCAAATCGAGAAAAATGGGAAGAGATTTAGTTTTCTTCCATTCTCCAGAATCATAGAAAATGATGTTTTACAAATTACTGTTAAACATGTCAATCAAATGATTGAGCAAATTTTTTTTTGTAATCTTTATCTTTCTATCCTTGGAGAAGAAATTATTTATTTACATGTTAAAGTTGATAAAATAATCTCTAAAATTAATTTTCAGAATAAATCTGAAGATTATGATAATAAAAATAATAATGTTATTATTAAAACAACTTCATCTATTCAATCTCCTATTGATATAAAAGATTTTAAATCTGAAGCCTCTATTTCTGATCTTGAAAAGATTATTAATGATAAATTTAGTAATCTGAATATTTCAGCTTTAGATGATGACTTAGATTATAATCATGCTATTCTACCCAATAATATTGGTAGTCCTAGTAATACTGATAGTATTAATAAAATGAAATTGGCTGATAGACCTACCATGTCTACTTATTATTATAAGAGACTCACTCCTATGGATGTTCTTAATGAAGAACATAAATTTTTTTTCAATAATTCTTATTCTGGAAAATGTATTTATGAATGGAATATTGATGGTGGAAGTGATAATCATATTTTCACTCAATGTCATCGCATGCTTATGTATAGTTCTGCTTGTCAAACTTGTGGTAATAGTGATATTAGTACTGCACAAGCTATTACTGCTGGTTTTATTGGTCAACTTAAAGGTTTGTGGGATAATTATTTGACTCCCCAAAATAGAATGGAAATTTTTAATTCTATTAAATTGAAAATGGTAAGACTAAAACCAATGCGGTTTACTCTTTGATTCTTACTATTTTGGATCATTTTACTGGTCAATATACCAATAAATATGAAAATACCAGAACTATTCTTTTAAATATGAAGTGTAAAACTCTTACTGATTTCAGATGGTACAAAGATACTTTTTTGTCTCGTATTTATGAGATTCCTGATTGTAATCAGGATATTTGGAAGAATAAATTTGTAGATGGTCTTCCTAATCTATTTGCTGAAAGAGTTAAGAAAACTCTTAGAAAGGATTCTGATTCAATCCATTATGGGTCTTATACTTTTGGTCAAATCATTAGTGTTTGTGTTCAGGAAGGATTAAATCTTTGTAATGAACTCAAATAAAAAAATCAAATTAAAAAGGATAATCTTATGGAAAGAAAACAATTAGGTCAATTTTGTGATCAATTTGGATTAGATAATCCTAATTCAAAAAATAAAAATAATTTAAATAAAATAATAAAAGAGATTATAAAAGTAAATCTACTTATAAAAGAAGAAAACATAATTCTTCAAAACAGAAAGAAAAAGATCATGAAAATGATAAAAGTAAAAGAAAATCTTTTAAAAAAAGAAGATATGATACAATTATTTGTAAAAAATGTAATAGGCCTGGTCATTATGCTAATCCGTGCTATGCAAAAGACAAGATTAAAAACCTTGATATTGATGAAGAGTTAAAAGAAACTCTTTTTAAAATTGTTATAAGTTCTAATATTGATACATGATCAGAAAAGTCTTATAATGATTGTTCTTCTGTTGAATCCTCTTCGGATGATGATAATTCTGTTAAATCAGATAAAAAAAGTGCAATGAATGTGTACTTGGAAAACCTTGTCTTAGTTGTATCAGTAATACTGATGATACTAATAATATTGATAATGAGTTTTATAAACTCATGAGTCAATTTCAAGATATGAATATTAGTGTCTTAACTAATAATAATATTTTAGAATTTCTTAAACATATAAAAGATTCTAGTTTAAGAGATAAAATCATTGAACAATTTCATGATTCTTCTAAGAATGAAGACAATGATAAAACTAGGCTTTCTAAAAAGATTGATGGTAATTATTATAATATGAGTGAATTAGAAAGACTTCTTCGCCTAAAAAATATAAAAAATAATCCAATGACTATAAATGATTTAGTTCATGAGATTAATAATCTCAAAACTGATGTGAAGATTCTTCAAAAACAGAATACAGATCTTTCTGTTCGTCTTTCTTTTATTGAGAAAGGTAAAGAAAAAATTAAGGATGGTGAAACTAACTATAAAGCTCTTTCACAATACTTTGAAATTGATGACAATCTTAATATTGAGAAAATTCATTTATCTACCATTAATATGATTATATCACAGAAATGGTATACTAAGATTTCTCTTCTTATAAATAATTCTTATAAGAAAGATTTTATTGCTATGATTGATAGTGGTGCTGATTTAAGTGTCATACAGTTAGGAATAATTCCTACTAAAAGCTACTCATTCACTTTCTCATGCAAGTGGAGGATCTTTAAAGATTAATTATAAGCTTAAAAATACTTATGTTTGTGTAGATGGTTGTTGTATTTCTAACGACTTTCTTATTGCTGAAGACATCACTAGTCAAATGATTATTGGTCTTCCTTTTCTATTTAAAATATATCCTCTTACCTTTGTTGGTGAAAAATGTATTACATGTACTTATAATGGTAAACCTATTACTTTCAAGTTTATCACTAAACCTATTCATAAGGTTCTTAATTTGATTCAAGATCAAATTAATAATAAAAAATTGTCAAATTAATTTTCTTAAAGATGAGCTTAATTCTATTACTATAAGTGATAGATTAAATAATCCTAAACTACAGGATAAAATTAAATTTTTAATAAATAAATTTTCTATTGAAATTTGTAATGATTTTCCCAATGCTTTTTGGGACAGAATGAAACATATAGTTTCTCTTCCTTATGAAGAAGATTTTTTAAAAAAAAAATTCCGACTAAGTCTAGACCTTGTCAAATGAACTCTAAATACTTAGAGTTATGCAAAAAAGAAATATCTTCCTTATTACAGAAGAAGCTTATAGCTCCTTCTAAATCTCCTTTGTCTTGTACTGTTTTCTATGTTAATAAACATTCTGAGCAGGAACTCGGAGTTCCTCGATTGGCTATTAATTATAAACCTCTCAATAAGGTTTTAAAATGGATTAGACATCCTATTCCTAATAAAAAATATCTTCTTGACAGATTAGTCAATGCTCTTATTTTCTCTAAATTTGATTTAAAATCAGGTTTTTGGCAAATTCAGATTAATCAACCTAATAAGTATAAAACTGCCTTCAATGTTCCATTTGGTCATTATGAATGGACTGTTATGCCTTTTGGTCTTAAAAATGCTCCTTCAGAATTTCAACAAATTATGAATGATATTTTTAATCCTTATAGTGATTTTATTATTGTCTATATTGATGACATCCTTGTATTTTCTAAAGATATTTAAATACATTTTAAACATCTTGATATGTTTAAAAAATTTAGTCAATAAAAATGGTTTAGTTATTTCAAAACCTAAAATGGTTTTATTCCAGACTAAAGTAAAATTTCTTGGTCATATTATTGAAAAAGGTAATATTATTCCAATTCAAAGAAATATTGAATTTGGTAATAAATTCCCTGATGTTATAACTGATAAAACTAAGTTACAAAGATTCTTAGGAAGTCTTAATTATGTGTCTTCTTATATTAAGAATCTTGCTGAAAATTCCGCTATCTTATATGATAGACTTAAAAAGAATCATTCTCCTTGGAATGATGATCATACTAAGGCTGTTATCAGGATAAAAGAAAAGGTTAAAAATATTCCTTGTCTTATGCTAGCTAATCCCTCTTGGGAAAAAATTGTTGAAATTGATGCCTCAGATTTGGGGTATGGAGGTATTTTAAAAAAAATTAATCCTGATAATAGAAATGATTATATCATTAGATTTTATTCCGGTAAATGGAATAATAGTTAGAAAAATTATTCTGCTACAGCTAAAGAAATTATTGTTATTGTCAAATGTGTCCTTAAATTTCAGGATGATTTATATAATCAGAAATTTACTATTAAAAAAGCGATTGCGAGGTCGCTACTTTTATGCTCTTCAAAGATTTTGAACATAATGTTTCTAAACAAATGTTTGCCCGATGGCAATCTCATCTTGCTTATTTTGATTTTGATATTGTTTATAAGCAAGGGAAAGATAATCATCTCCCAGATTTTTTAACTCGTGAATTTATTTCTTCATGACAGTTATGAGCCAGTCTGGAAGAAGTTATTCCTCTTATAGAGAAAGGGGAGGCAGAGGATCTCCTATTTTACAACAAGGAAGAAATCCTTTACAACCAACATTTAAATATTGGTTCTTCTTCAAAAGGAGAAAAATTTTGATAAGGAATTTCAAGAATTCCTCAAACAACGGAGCAGGAATATTCAAGTTCAGGACAATCCTTCAAAACCTGATGATGAGGAGTCATATTCTTCAGTCGCTCAGAAAGAATATAAATTCTTTGATTCTCCTAAGAGAGAATTGATTCTTGTCATCGAAGATGATGATGAAAAATTCAAAGAGTCCCCATGGATTCTTATGGATAAGTATTTTCCAACTAATAGTTGGAATATGGAAACTTATAAGACGAGAGGATTTTATGAGAATATCCTCATTAGCCTTGGAAGTGTTGATATTCAACATTTTCCTCCTAAGAGTAAAGCGATAAATTACTCTAAATTTATCATTAAAAAAATCATCTACATCCAAGAATGGGGTACTTCTCCTTTTGCTTAGAGAAGCATGACTAATGAAGTCACTAAAACAATTTATCAATACAATTATTGGTATTATCTACAAAGTTTTTATAAAACTTTATTTTATCAGAATGCTAAGCATTCTCACACTTGGCTGATAAAAATTTGTGATAATATCAGTAGGAATCAAATTCCTAATTGGCTTTTCTCCTGGTGGGGAAATTTTGGTACTATGACAGATATTTTGCCTGAAGAGATTAAATCTCTATTGGAAGAATATTCTATTAATTTTTCTTCATAAAAAACTCATAATATAAGTAGTAAAACTATTTGTATATTTTTTATTGATTCTGGAATCCCATGGGTCTGGAAATGGAGACCAGAATTCAGTTATACTGCAGATGGTATACCAAGTTTATGGAGGATCCATACTACGAGATTTTGGAATAACTTAAATGTTATTACTCCTGGCTCCCATGAGTCACCTTTGCAGGAAAATATCAATAGGATTAAATCCAAAATAGAAGAATATAAAAAGTCTTCCGGTGAAAAGACTTCAAATAGTCTTTCTTCATTTTCTGAATATTCTAAGAAATATGTTGGTTTATTTCCCAAGGAAAAAATTATGGATCTTTATATGGATCATATCAAGAAAGATTTATTCAATGATATTGATTTTTCTGATTCAAAATCAGATGTCTCTATGATTTTCGGTTCTGAATTACAAGATGCTCAGGACCCAAATGAAGACTATCAAGACTTTTCTCTTCAAGAAAGTTTTGATCTTTTGAGAAATTCTCTTAAAGAGAAACTTAAAGAAAGAAAGTGTTAATGGAAGATTGGAGATTATATCTAAATATCTCCAAACTAATGTCAGTTTCTAATATCTGGAAGGTCCATTTTCATGTTATTTTTTATGAAAATAATAATGAAATCCGAGATAAAAATTATCTCAAAGTTCTGAAGAAGAAAATTAAGATTCTTGAAATATGTATTCCTGTACTGGAAAAAATGAGATACATTATCCGAGATAAAAATTATCTCAAAGTTCTGAATGATATTGATGAAGGAAAACATTATCCTCATTCCTTAAAAGGATTTAAGAAGACTCTAATTCTTTTGAAGAAACAAGCTTCATTAATTGCGATTTAGAGAAGACTTTGATTTAGCACATTCCAGCAAAATGTGGCTACAGTATCAGACAAAATCAAATTTCGTCATTGCTTGCATCAGCAGACAAAGTACTGTTCATGAATAGTAATTACTATTCAAACTTTTTTTTTGTCTTTTTATGGCTTTGTTTTTTCTGCACTATTTTTTTATTTTGAAATCTTGGGTTTGATGTCCGGCTCTTTCATCTATAAATAGACTTGTATTTTATTTTCAGAGCACGCTCGAGTTTAGACTCGCCCCCTCTTTCTCTCTCTAAATCCCTCTCTTATGTGCAACCTTGTAACCTTGTAATATTATTGTTCATAAACTGGTTTTTGTTTGTGGCTTTTTAAAGGTATATTGTTATTTAAATTTTGTATTTTAAATTTTTATTTCTGATGATTGCCGCCTCAATGGTCGGCTAAATTACTTGTATTGAATCATGACCTGACTTAACTATACTCTACTATTATGTGCATTTGTAATTATATTCCTATATTGATATGTAATTTGATATATCAAAGGTAGAGTTGGTTTAACCGGTAGGTTTAAGCTTTCCAGTGGTATTCATGAGTTAACCATGTGGGCTAGCCCTTTTTGCCGTTTTGCCGATGAATAGGCGCAGACGTTTTTGGGTGTAAAAGTTTTTTTCAGGTTAACTCATGGACTATGGAATTTATCAGTAATTTCCTATCCGTGTTTGTAAAAGATCTACAGGATCCTATTGATATAGATTTTTGCACGATCCTTATGTTAATATGGTATCAGATATATATATATATATATATATATATATATATATATATATATATTTGAAGCACATTTTTATTTAATTTTGGTAAAATAGGATAGCTGAAATAATAAGAATACCACTACCAAACTAGTGTGGTCAACTGGTCATGCATTCGTTAACGTATAACACATGAACCATATCTATACATGAATTCGATTGCTGTTATATGTAAAAACAATTACTATTTTGTATAAAAAAATTCACTATTTAATTAAAAATATACTTCCTCAATCCCATTGTATTTGTCTCACTTCTTTTAGTTGAATTGTTTAAAAATTAATAATAAAATAATAAAAATAGAGGGTATAACTGTATAAGTTTTGGATATTGAGAGAGATGAAAAAAATATGTGGAATAATGAATAGAGTAGTGAGTGACATTTTTTATAATATTGTGTGAAAAGTGAGGAGAAAATTATAGTTAGGGGGATGGAGGGAGTATAATATTTTTTAAACAATGAGAATTTATGCATAACAGTAACAATTTTTATCCATAACAATGATAGTTTACACATAAATAGTAATACTAAAAAAATTGAGTACTCTATGAACTTGAATTCACAAGAGCTTTTGTCTTTGTTAACATCTTTATTTCGGCAAGATCTCATAGGCAATTGGTGCACGAATTCAAGATCCGTGCACCCGCCCCGATCCAACCCAAATAGACAAATCTTGGGTCCTGCAACTTCATATTATTTCTTAAACTACGGTACAAGGGTGTGACGAAGCTTAACCTTTTCTTTTACTCTGAAACGAGTAAAATTGTAATCCCCTATGAATTTTGTCTGGGTTAACATAGAAATGGTGACGGAAAGTCTGGAAAAGGTAAAAGGATTGGCCGACTTAAAACTCCAATTATAAGACCTTTTTTTTTTTTTTTGAACAATTGTAAGACTAATTAAGAAGACCCTGCCATGGCAATTTGAAAAAAAAAAAAAAAAACTCCAAAACCACCGCCAGTGGCGGCTTTTGAAACAGTAAAATCAGAAGCCCATTTCCCATACACAGACACAGGCGTGACCAATGATTGTCACTAATTATTCATCAATTCATAATCCTTTTTGTGCAACTTCATGTTTTTATGTTTTTCAATTGCACATTTCTATGTTTTTTTAATTGCACAGTTTAGTATTAGATAATTGCATGTTTTTTAATTTTTTATTGCACGGTTCAGTATTAGCAAGTTGCATGTTATTTTTTATATAGTTGTATGTTTCTGTATTAGCTAGTTGCAATGTTTATATGATTTCTAGTTGCATGGTTTAAAATTAGGTAGGGTCATGTTTTTGCGTTATGTAGTTGTATGTTTCTGTATTAGCTAGTTGTATATATGTGTGTTATACAATTGTATGTTTCTATATTAGCTAGTTGCATGTTTCTATGATTTCTAGTTGCACGTTTCAGTATGAGCTAGTTGCATATTTCTGTGTTATCTAGTTGAACTCTCGGTATTTAGCTAGTTACATTTTTTATTTTATTTTTGCATATATTTCTGTATGATATAGTTGTATATTTTTATATAAGTGTATCCTTCTTTTCGTTCAATTTTTCATTTTTTATTGAACTATTTTTTTATCAGTTTCTAAATTTCACAATTAAAAAAAAAAAAATTAAAAGCAGAAATAAAAAATCTTGCAAATAAAAAAAAATTAATAATAACAATATACTAAGGTGGAAATAGAACCTTGCACCTATGCCTTTAAAAATAAGGGATTAAGCACTAGGCTACATCTCGACGCTGTGAAATTTGCGCCACAACAAAATGTAAACTAGAAAATGCCCTTTTTTTTAATCGCACATGAAACCCACTCCTTTATTTCTCATGTCAATCCTTTATTTCTAATGTCAAATGTACAAAATAATTGTTTCGTTTCAAAAACAGTAAAGTTTGCTGTTATTCTCATTTTCCGCTGGTTTATTGTTTGAATTTCTCTAACAACTTGGCCATTTTACAGGAGAGGGAAAAAAAATCAGTTCAACCTCAAAAAGTTTAAATTAATAGCACGTGGTACTTAATTTCAAATTAGTAAAAGTATTGAATGCTAAAGAAAATAATAATTATTGTTGATTTTTCTTAATTAATAATGGCAAAATTGTGCAAAAGAGGGGCAGCCATAAGAATGTGGTCCAATTATGCTATTAATAAATATAAATTTGCAAAAAATTGTGTCAAACAATTTAACAGTGTATAATTCACAAACATAGCACAAATTAATTAATACTCTTTTCAACCAAAATGTTAGAGTGTCATTTTTAAATTATATTTTATTATAAGACCGTCCTACACAAGACCCGCTCTTATAAATAATATTGAAATGCACTCAATTTTTATTTATTTTTTAAATCGATAAAAGTACTTGAATAAAAACTTTATCTACCCCGTTAATCCACCCTTAAATTTACTTGTAAATAGTGATTGAAAACTTTAAAGTTTATTTGATTTTGTAGAAGTTGTTACTTTGTTGGACGACTCTGCTCCCTATTCGCACCAAGGGGAGATTAATTAAACAAACAATATATAAATTAGGAAACAAAATAATAATTAAAAATATAAAAATTTAATGTGGAACTCCATGCCGGAGAAAAATCACGAGTCACAAAAGAAATATCATTGTATTATAAATTAATTTCTACGATCACACAGATTTCTTCTCGCTCGCTTAACACCGCTATATTATTACAAGCCTATATGATTATCCATATTTCTCACAAAAAATATATTTACCTAGAATTATACACATGACTAAATTGTGTACTTGGTGTTTTTGGTGCACTTGAATTGAAGTTACCTTATAAGATTCTTAAATAACATTAGAAAACTATTCCTCTTTGGTCACAATTCATTGTGGAACAACAAACTGCTATTTTAGCAACCCAAACCCAATAACTTTTTGTATTGTGAAGTTTTTTATAACTAATCAATTAATGTGTAACTACAAACTTTGTGCATGCTTTAATATAATCATCAAGTTATTCTAGGCCAAATCATCTTCTTAAAATTACTCTGGCCGATAGCTTGAATTTATAATAGAAATATCAGTAGATATATATTCTGATAAAAAAAAAAGAAAAAGAAATGTAGATTTCGAGGCCACCATCTCAAGCACAAATTAGGGTTTATCTCGAGCTCAAATATCTTTTTTCGACAACGATGTAGGCAAGAACACCCCCTTTTCCTCTTTTCTCATCACAAGAAATATCAGTAGATATTAAGTATATCGATGTCGAAATCACAAATATTGAAAATGTCGAAAATATATCTTGAGAAAATATTATTATAATACAATTTACACATAAGTAGATCTCATATGCATCCAAGTGCACCTTGCACTCATAATACATTTTAGAATCATGTGAAAACTAAAAAAATGTAGTAAAAACATTCAGATCACATATACACGATGCAAACAACATTTATGACAAAATAGTGGAGGATTGCATATTTTAATCATGTACTGAGAAATTAATATTTATGTTTGGATAGAGGGATTAAGTGAGATATACATATTGAAATGTCTGAAATGTTCTTAAATTTAATTAAAACAACCACACTTCATTCTTGTGAATGTATTTATTATTGTAATATTGTATTTGAAATATATTTTATCTCACCTTCCACCTAGGATATGTTAATTCCTCAATATGGGGATAAAACACATTTTTATACTTAGAATGAACATATATCTTGGGTCGTTGTCGAGTGAGCCAATCAATCTATTAATTAGTATTAAGCCGTTTATCCAAATCTATTCCACGAACCAAACCGTGGTGTTGTTGGATACCGAGAAGTACTCAGAGTGTGATGTAATTGTCTTTTATTAGAGAAAAATGGCAATTATAATTATCAGTCCAATTTACAAGACCCAAAAACTAAACTATATTTTTATAAATGGAACACTTTAACTCATTCTTTTAAAGACACGCCTCACACCACTATTTAGTTCTCACTCTTTGTCACACACATATGCTTAGGGAGCTATCTAGTATTTATAGGTGCAATGGCGGTAGCTAGTATCCACCGACATATTACTAATCCTAACTTGCTAGAATAATCTAACTATTTCTATAATATTCTTTTGCCTTACAATTTTTGACTTAGCTAGACTAATGCTAAGTTGAAGTACTAGATGACCTTTACTAGAATAATCTAGTTTCTACAATTTTCCCTTTTATATTTGACTTATGAAAATTCTAGAAGACTCCACAAGTATGTGGCCTTCTAAATAATTTGCAACCTTAGAAAGTTGACAACTTGCTTTTCTTGTCATTTCTAGAAATTTCCAAATAAGTCGGTGGTGTTGTTTTCAGGTGCCTTGTAGCAGGAGCAACTTTTCATTTATTATGGCACTGGGTGGGGTGTTTCCGAGCAGCGAGCTTAAAGCACTTTCGGAAGTTACAGCCACTGCGATGGAGAACTGGTTTCAATCCATATAACTCAATCAAGTCTTTGGTTAGTGTATGATCCTGCGCGCGGCTGAGGTCTCTTCAGAAGAACAGGGTTCTTCTGTTGATTCCTCGGCTGATGCTTGATTAGGTGAGGTCCATTTCTATTTCCTTTCTGATCAGGCACTCGCCTTTCCTGTTCAGCAGGTCTTTTTCCCTTCTTCGATAGAGATTTGACATATCGAGTATCTTCTCCAGAAAACTTCCTAAATTCACTTTTGGAATGTGAACCAGGTTGGACATATGGGGATCCAGAAGGGTTATCAAACCCAATACCCTTCTTATCAGTTGGCTTCTGAAAGTAGCTTGTTATTTCATCAACATTTTTAGAAGCTTTTCTAAAAATCTCTACTTTCTTTCGCAAACTGTCCTCACTTTGTTTTAGACTCTCATGCAGTCGGAAGAGTTCATCAAACTTAGCTTAGAGGATTTTGAGATCATCAGCTTGTTTCTTGTTGATAGCTTACTGTTCCTTAACCAGTTTACCCTGATCAGAAGAGCTGACTTTCAGAAACTCCAGTTCTGTAGTCATCTTCTGTACAGTCTCAACTGATTTCAGTTCAGCAGCTCTACTTACAGCTTTATCCTTGACAAGCTGAATGTTCGCAGCCCTTAGCTTATCGTTCTCAGCTTCCACTAGTGTATAAGTGTCTACTGCATTAGAAAGATCATCAAGCAATTGCTCATTGTAGAGTTGTAGGTCAATCTCTCCAGCAGGTGTGCTCAGCACAACAGGTGTGGAAAAAGAAAACAAGAAGGTTTAGAAGTTACCTCAATTTGATCAACATCTTTGGCCATGAGGCATATGTCGTCATCAGATGAGAACATCAGATCGTCGAGGTCATCGACATCATCAGTAGTGGTCATCAGGCAGAAGTCCTCGACAAATGAGTATCCAGAGTCATCTAATGGCAGATAAGATTCATCTATCCCAGATGTATCAACAACCATGGTTTTTCTGTCTCTGTACCTTTGCTCTCTTCTATTCCGCTTATCTTCTCTTTCTTTTGGAGTCAGGTCAGGGCAATCTGCGTTGTAGTGACCTGGTTTCTGACAGTTGAAATATGCTCCAGGTTCCGCGGAATTTCTTCTGCCAGGTGAATCATTTCTTCTATAGGATCTGTCAGGTGACTTCCCAGTTTGCCTGTAATCAGAATTCCTTCTATCAGATCTGTTGTCTCTTCTATCATCAGAACGATCATCTCTCTTATCTTCTCTGCGGTTGTCTCTATGATTATCTCTTCGGTCGTCAGAATGATTCCTTTCTTGTGACCTGTCAGTAGATCTCCTATCTTTTCCTCTTTTCTGTCCTTTATAATTTTTATATTTTCCCCCGTTGAACATTTGACCTTTCTAATTTTACTACAATTGACGCATCTTCGACTAATGATATTTCCTATTGGTTCAGTAGACTTCGAACTGCTACTAGCAGCCTTGAATACAACTGCTTTTGATGTGGCAAGTGTAGCTTCAGCAGGTGACTCGTCTTCTTCTTCTTGACCTCTTTCAATCAGGTCAAATTCATGAGCTTTTAGACTCAGAAACAGGTTGCTTGGCTTCATTTTCGCAATATCTTGGCAATCTTTTATCACAGTTACTTTCATGTCCCATTTCTTGGTCAGGGACCTCAAGATCTTGTAGTTGATGTCTTTATCAAACATTTCTCGTCCTAGTTCATGAAGCTTGTTGACAGACATGGTGATTCTTCCATTAAGCTGATTTATAGTTTCATTTGGTAGCATCTTGAGTTTCTCAAACTTCACCAGTTCAGCTTGCAGTCTGCTGTCCTTAATCAGATCATTTCCTTCACATATCTCAGCAAGAGTATCCCACAGCTGCTTGACAGTCTTAAGATACTTGATCTTCTCTCGCGTTGTCTTGTCCATTGTCTTCATGATGATATGTCTGGCTACATGTTCTAGATTGAACAATTTCCTTTCTTCGGCATCCATCAGTGAAGGACTCTTTCTGATTCTAGCTCCAGTTGGATTTGCTGGATCACCTCTTTCAGCTGGGTTGTTGTGATAGATGATGATGAGTCCTTGTTCTAGAACTCCTATCATTCGGTTGCTTATCGCACCCAGATGGTTGCTCATAAATATGGTCCAGTCAGCATACTCATCAATAGAAAACTTAGGCAGATCATGATACATACCCGAAGTGTTATCCATGCTGAATGTGAGTTTTGAAAACAAATGAGTTTTAAAACAGGTTTTTCAAAGATCTGTTCAAGTGACCACAATGGTTTTTCCTCAAGAACCGATGATACTCAAATCCAGTGGTCCGTAGAACTACTGCTCTGATACCACTTGTAGGTCCCGAACGAGTTTTAGTGAGGTAGAAGTCTAGAGGGGAGGGGTGAATAGACTTTTGAAATTCTAAAACTTTTTCGTGAGACCAGGTGTGAAAGCAAGTTTCCTAATTAAAATGCGAGTGAATCAATTTGGACTGATATCCAACTTACTGATCGCTTGAGTGCAAATCAGTTCGGTGTCTATCAACTTAACTGATGTGCGGAAGATAAGTTTAACCCGTGTGAAAAACCAGTTTACCAAATCAGGTTCTAAGTTATCTGTATCGGATCAGATGACAAAGTGCCAAACTGATCAGATCAGTTGCTTGGTGCAAATCTGATCCAAACTTAGAATATGCATGCAATTGTTAAACATGTTTGTGCAGATAGTGTAAAACAAGTAAAGCAGATTAAAGCACACAAGATTTTTATAGTGGTCCAGACAACTTATCCTACATCCACTCTTCCCTATCAGCTGGGGAACCAACTTAACCAACTGGACTTAGATTAATGTGTTAGTCCAATACAGTACAACATATATTTTAAGAGTTCTCACTCAACCAATCCCAGAAACAGAGCTAGAAACCCTAGTCTGAAATCTTGCTAAACAAAAACTTAACCTAACACTTTGGTTTGGGTATAAGATTTGAGTTGTTCCAACTGGAAATCTATCCTAGTATTTTGATCCCATATATATAGGCACAAAATCGAACTAGCCGTTGGAGAGCAATTCGAATTTCGGTCTATTTAAGGTAGGTTTACAGGCTTGATTCGACGTGTGCAGAGGCGGCATGGCCGAAAGCATGTAAGTTTGTCCTTTCTAGCCGTTTGACTGTGATGCGCCGAATCCCGCACTGTCAGCTCCGTACATATGTGTCTTGCTCCCATTGATTATCAAGTACACTTGTTCAGTGTTTGATTTACCAACTTAGGTTGACATTCTCCTTGTCTGATTAACTTTCGTATGACTTGGTGAACCTTCGATTGTCACCTGATTGAGCTGATCTGGTCAGTTAAACTGATCAGTCTACCTGATTGAATCTTCTGATGTAGGTGTCTTAGCACAACTTACAAACTCTATTTCGTTCTTCTAATGTATGTTATCTGATGTCTTCTTGGTCTTGTTCTTCTGGTAGTCATCTAATCTTCAGGTCTTCTGAGTCTCAGCTTCATGTCTTAACTTGATCATCTGATTATCTGACTTGTCTGATCTTCTGATCTTCATTGTCTTGTCTGATCATCTGATCTTCGTGACTTGTCTGATTTTCTGATCTTCTTGACTTGTCTGGTCTTCTGATCTTCTTGACTTATCTGATCTTCTGATCTTCTTGACTTGTCTGATCTTCTGATCTTCTTCAAGATTTATCCTATACATATTGAGTCCCCCCTCAATATGTTACCTATCTATTACATCAATTGTCTATACATCTCAGCTGGTCATCCTATCCTGATTCTAAGTCATCAGTCAGCTAACAGGTCTGACTGGTCCTATTACAACCTGTTTTGGAACTTCCATCAAAACTACAAATTTCCCAACAATCCTTTCGAAATTTATTCATGTGAAAGTTATCTTTTTGCCCATTTGTATGGGAAAATCACCAAATTTTTTTACAAATAAATAAATGATGGAGGGCAAAATTAATTCAATTTTATTATCTTGAATAAAATCCCGAATTAATTATTTAAAGCATACTTAGTAATTTTCGAAAGTGAGATTTTTAAACGAATTCTCATGCAAACACATTAAACAAATTAAATAAATTTGCATAAAATAAACATCCATCAAAACATAAAATTAAACACAAATTGAGCACATATATCCAACTGTCACGGTTTAATTTTGTCTCGTCTTGATCTCGAGAAATTGTCCTTTTTTAATGCTTTATCATCAGTCTCGATAAGCTCTCACTGGTTAGTCTTGATAAAATACGTCACGCGACGCCATGCCCGAACGCGAACAGCCCTAGGGTCACCTACGCTCGTGTGCACGCCGCTCGGCGCTCAGCGCACAACGCCGAGCCAGTCGTCTCCGCATCGGCCATCTCTCAGTGCGGCACGCGTCCGTGCACGCGCCGCTTCCGCCCGGCCGTGCCTGATGCCACGATCGCCCGCCCCGCGTCCAGCGCATCCTCGCGCGCACGCTCGCTCATCGGCAGAGAGCATCCACGCGAGCGGGTGCCCGCAGCTTGTCTCTCCCGATCCCTCGTCCGCCATGCCCCCGTGCGCGCCGACCTGCGTCCGCCCGTGCCCGCGTGCATCTGGCGGTTAAACGACATCCGTTGCTCTATCCATATCCGTGGGGTCTTCATCCAGCATGCAGAACACGGCGATCATTAGAAATAGTCCTGATCTTTGTTGGCCCAAATCAAATGCCATTCCCATCCCAAGTGGTAGTCCCGCTTACATGATATGACAATTGAGGATGGTATAGGAATTAATGCGCATTTATGAATTGAATTGAAATTTAACCGGGATGAGAACGGGTCGAGCCCAAATCCAACTTCACCTGGACGAGGGATTGGACTTCTAAAGAGAGTAGAAATTCTTAGAGCCCGGTTATTGGTATCAACCTTTTTGGTAAGTACACCTTTCAATTTCTTATTTTTTTTAAACAATCAAATGAAAAGACATAAATATTCTTTTCACTATTTTAAAATGGGCTTTAACATTTTAGAATTTTGATTTGGGTTTGAATCTTGTTTGTCTCTCTTTGTTTTTTTTTTGTTAATTGGGCGGGGATGTTGCCTTTACTCTCATTCTCATTTTGTTTTTAATATAGCATTTATTGGGCCTTACCACTCGGGCCAGTTTCATAAATATGAAATGACCCATATAGAAAATGGGTGATTTTCAATTATACCCTGCAACTGAATTACCGTTAAGGGCTTGTGGCCTTTTTCATTTTATTTACTTTGTTTAAAGGGTTCATTTTAAAGGCACACTGGCATGAAAAGATATTAGAGTGAAATAAAACATAATTTAAGCATAACGTTTTAACACTTTAAAAAAAATTAATATTAATTTATGTTAAATTGTAGTCCGTCTCATACGAATTTTTGTCAATCACTTTATTGATTTATTTTTGTCTCTCTACTACTCTTTCATTCTTTCATTACCACAAAATTATGCTACAATGTGAATTACATCGTCAGTAGTGATCGGTTCACTACAGCTGGATTAATAATTGATTATTCAAAGAACTGTATATTATAGTTGAATGTAATTGTCTATATAGCTAATTATAATCTCCCCTTGTCCTTATTTTTTAGTTAAAAGTAATTATAATAAATACACATCAACACAACATACACAATATCTTGAAGTGTAATCGCATTTGCATATAGAATTTCAAATTTTAAAAAATAAATATTTTTATAATATACTCATCTTGTTTTTTTAGACACTTAAATACAATTTCAAATAAAGAACGAATCAATTAAAAGTCATTATTCTTTATAAATAAATAAATAAAACTAGCTTCACTTCAAATAGGTTAATAATTCTGGAAACTGCCCTACTAAAGTTTATAAAATTCCAAGTGTTGGACTCTTTTCACCGTGAAAATCAAAGCAAAAAAAGTAAAAATGGACGGATGCCTCTACATTGCAGGCCTGACCCATTTGTCGCGAGGCCCATAACGAATAAATAAATAAGTTTTATTGTAATTCCTTTGGTGTTGAAGCTTTTCTTATCTAGTAAGAGGTCTATGGTTTGAGTTTTTTGCGTTGCATCATTTATTTATTTTTATTTTAAATAACCAATGTTATTATCAAGAATTGAACTCATGTGTAAAAAGGCACAATAACTTAATAACCAACACTATGCTATAAAATATATTTATTAAAATAAACATTCACTAGATCTCTTATTTTAAATTACAATAAAAAAATTAATGTAATTTATACATGTAAAAACATAATAATATTAACATAATAAAAAAAGTAAATTCTTAAGGGTATTAAATTAAAAAGAAATAATATTACATGCACAACATAACTGTACTACGTACATTCAAAACATTCAAAAGTTATAAGTTATACTTATCATATATTCAACTATAGAGTACACACACAAACCCATAACTATATTACACTAATCAAATAACAATATTACACCATAGAAAACATGAGGGTATTATGAGTATTAATAGAGTAACACACGTAAATCCATGACAGTATTACACCACAAAAAATAGGGGGTGTTGTGGAGTAAAAAATAGAGTATTACACTACTCACACAACAGTATTACATCACAGAAAACAAGGGTGTTATGCAGTAAAGATATTGATCACAAACTAGTTTGTGAGGAGATGAACAACACTTAATTAGTTACTCCATATAATTTGAATTTGATCGCTCTTATGTTGAGTGGCGTTACTAACTCTGCCAAGTTTAGGCACAAGATAGATGAAATGGGATTAAAGTAAAAGAGTAGTTGTGCCAGGGGTAGAAATGGGTGAAACATAGAGTAGTGCCATTAATTACTATCATAATGCTTGATAAGTTGCATATTTTATCAAATAAATGAAGTGCGCTAGGAACGAGGGTGTATAATTGGGGAATGAGGGTGTATAAGAATGATTCTTCAACCATAAATTAACAATTAATTAAAAACGAGATATTCGACGTGGGCAAATAATTATATGGAATATTTTTAATTAAATGCTGAGAATCGCAGCTTCTACGCTGATGTGCGGTAAGAGAAAAAGTGGATACATGGGGGATATGCAAAAACGGATCAAAAGCGCTGGTATTTTCACAAAAGTTTTTGCGGAATCCTAATTACTAAACATATACAAAATGAATTGTTCTAATTTTTTTTTAAATATTCTCACTACTACAGATTTAATGACTTGATAGTTAGCCGAGAATGTCTTGGACAACATTTTTTCATCGCGAAGGCCAATTTAGTCAAAAGATATGAACATATGGATCCACAGATCCCATTGGCGGGGTTTTCACACGGATTAAAAAAAAAAAAAACTTCCTCAACGGTTCATAATCGCGATTTCATATCCTCAAGAAAAAAAATTTTCCCCATTAAATCGAAGTATCAGGGGATTTTCCCCATTCATCCGGAGTTCGAGTTTCACAAGTTTGGGTTTCAACGGGCGCTCGAGTGACACCACGATTCCGCCCGATGTGCCCTCGTGAACTGGTCTTACCATGATCGTAGGCGAGGACGAGGTGCGCATGTTTGAACGTCGCGGCATGGGCGGTCTGGCCAAACGAACGATAAAACTTCTCGGGATTTCATCTTGAGAAGAGGCCAGGTACCAAATTGATGGAGTTAAGGTTGTGCGAATAATAATAACGAGATAAATTCGATTCGAAAAGCAACGGCTTTCGAAAATCAATTACATTTTGAAGCATTTCCCCCCCAGAATTTTAATCGATTCTCCCCCAAATTCCTTCACTCTCCGGTAGCGTTCATTTTCTAGCGGTGAAAACGTATTCTTCCCCAAATTCACTATGGTCTTCTCAAGAGGCGGAATTAGTTATTCTTCTCCCGTCATTCCAAATTTATCTATTTTTATTGGGGGAAATCTTGTTTCTTGGTCTGCTAACCACTCTCCCAATTAAATCAGAACCAATCTTCTCCTTCCGTTTAATAACTTCTCTCCCTCTTTTGTGTGACAATAAGAGTGCTCGAACCACTCTCCAAGCATATTGATTTGGACTATCACTTTTGTTCGAGCCGTCTTTTTCGCTACTAAACTTTGTTCCTTCACATCTTGGATAAGTCACATCTTCACCCTCCCTCGTCCAAGCATTTGAGTTTTTTTCGTTTCAAGCTCTTGTCCCCACGCAAAGTGTGGCCCCAGGGTATTAGAGATAAATAATAGAAATTAGTCTTTATCGAATGTATTTATATATTCTATATTCTTTCCATGTAAATTGTTTGTATTCTGTATGTCGGTCTATTAATAATATCTTCAGGGAAAGTTGTTGTATTCTCGATCTTGGGGATTGTATTCCCCGTGAATCGGTCTATTAATAATAGATTTCTCCAATCACCAATTCAACGGTGATATTCTATTCAAAAAAAAAAAAAATTGTTGAGGAAATTAAATAAATAGATTATTCCCCGACCCTCTACAAGCTCGAGCTTTTAGATGAGACTCTTTAATTCTTCTCCTCATGGGGGATATGCAAAAGATCACCGTATTTTCACAAAAGTTTTATGAATCCTAATTACTAAACATATACAAAACGAATTGTTTTATTTTTTTTAAAATATTCTCACTACTACACATTTAGGTTTGCATACCGCTTGGACAATTTTTTTCTCCAAGATATAGTTTGGTGTTTTATTAAAAAAAAAAAAATAGTATTGATTTATATTTTGAACAAGTATTTTTCAAACCGTGTATATATATAATGTTCGTATGTATTTTGGTTTCTCCCCAATTTTCGTATGTATTGATTTCTTTCCCCAATTAATCGAACCACTCTCCCAATTAATCGAACCACTCTCCTTCAAAATCGTCTTCTCCCATTAATCGTGTATATATATAATGTTGTATGTATTCCTCTCTACCATAGGTAATTTTTTTTTTATGTATATTGGTTATATGCGTATTTGTATATATATAATGTTGTATGTATGTATATCATGTATATTGGTGTATATATGTATAATATTGGTGTATATATATCATGTTGTATGTATTGGTGTATGTATATTGGTGTATGTGTATTGGTGTATATATATTGGTGTTTGATGCACTCAAGGTGTTTGATAATATGCTTGTGTGAGGATTTAAGCATAAATTAGTGTTAATTTGTTAGGATTAATGTTGTTAGTGTTAGAGATGAACAATTGATGCTTGGTTTATATATTGTTAATTGTTTATATATATATTGTGTGTCTTGGATTAATTGTTGTTAGTGTTAGAGATGAACAACTTGTTAGCTAGAGATGAATATATATTGTGTGACTTGGCTTGATTTTTTATGTTAATTTAGATATGAACAATTGATGAACTCAAGGTGTTTGATAATATGCTTGTGTGAGTATTTAAACATAAATTATGATTAATACATTAGAATATATTTTGGTTATATTAATTTGATTATTTGATGAATGGATAGTAGTGTGTTTGCTTAAGATGATTAATGATGGTACATTAGGTTATATACATTGTTTTGAAATGCAACAAATCTTTAGGTACATGCAATTAATATACAAACCTTAGGTACTACCACATTCTATATGCAAGTTTTATGGTCATTAACGAGAAAAGTCAACCAAAAAACAAAAAAGAAAAATAAGTGCTAAAAAGAAATGTACGACTTTATTGAATGTTGTTTCTTTTGCTTTATTAAATGTTGTGTCTTCTGCTTTATTGAATATTGTTTATTTTTTGTTTATTAAATGTTGTTTTTTCTGCTTTACAGGATCATGTCTTATTTGCCATATCCCGGAGATGATGGAGATGATGATAGAAATTCTGATGGAGATCATGGCACATATGATAATGGTGCACATGATCGACAGCATCCTGATGACTTGAGAGAGTGTGACATTGATGCTCCCACCACCACTAGCAGCTCCGGGGAGAAGCGCTCGGGGTATTGTCACGATGTCCTCTATTAAGAGAGCTCGTAGCAAGGGGAAAATACTTTAGGTAATTTTATTACAATTGAACAGTTTGAAATCGATAATTATATTGATTGAACTCAAGTTGAACCTAATTAAATATTATGTTATTGCAGTTATCGTTCAATGAGTTTGGGCAGACAATAGGAAAAGAGAGTGAGTCGTTGTCCTTCTACCTTGGAGTTGCAGTCAGGAGCGTGATCTCTATCGTGCTGCCAACCAAGGACTGGCGTAGCCCTCAACTGACTCCTTTGAAGGAAAGATTATGGGACGAACTTTCGGTATGTTAATTATATGTTTATTGAAAATTGTTGTATGATTACTAAAATTACTAAATTGTTATGTTATATGCGTATAGACTACATTCAGAGGCCTTGACTACACAAAGAAGAAGCAAATACTGTCGCAAGCTGGAGTAATGGCCAAGAATTTTCGGGCTTGACTGAGAAGTAACACACGAGATCCGGAAATAGGTCTTTACTTGGCTAATTCGCTCCCGGCGTATCAGAATAGCCCTATGTTGGCTCCATACTGAGAGGAGTTTGTGAGTAGAGCTATGGAGGATGATTTCCAGGTAAAATTGATCAATGTCATTTCCTCAATTTCTAATGCCCTAAGCTTTTTAGTGTTTATCATATTTCTATTACACTGTAGAATTGAAGTAAAAAAAAATCGCGAGCAAGCCAAGTCGATGGAGGCGCGATATCGTGGATCGAAAAAAGGTTATGCACGAATAAGAGAAGATATGGTGAGATCAAAATCCTAACTTTTAATTTTTTTTAATATACACTTTTAATATATCTAATAAAGGGAAACATTCATCACTATCATAGAAAGAAGAAAGAAGGAAAGCTGGAGAGAATGAGCTTATTGTTACCCGTTTTTAACTTATTTCGCACTACCGAAAAGTCTCGAGACAGAAAAATTCACGATTCCAAATTACCGCCATCATCATCGAAGAAGTGGTAATCTATCCATTAATTTATCTTTCAATTACAAACTATTATTTCTAAATAAATAATTAAATAATAATCTTTTATTTTTGTGATTCAGGAGCATCTATCTCAGACCATGACTCCCGACGACATCCACATTATCGGCCCTGATGATCTTTTTGGATGGGCTATAGGTCGCAAGGAGCATCCCGTCCGCTTACGGAGTGTCGGATATGGCGTGACGAAGACATTGACAGTGTGTGTGCGTGTATTTTCAGAGTGTTGTTGAAAATGTTATACAACATTTGAAACAACATATGACAAAATGAAAGATAAAAACGCAAAGGTCTGAAAGGATTTCAAAATTTTGTATAGTCTGTAATCCAGACTATATGAACCTCATGGTTAAAAACATCACTATACCAAGTAGTGAGATACACACGAATCTCTTACAAGATCCTAAAAGGTGTAGTGAAAAACCACACACCAAAAACAATCTATTCAATCAAGTAACTAGTGATCTTATTCAACCTAAAACTTGATCTAATAAGATAAAATCAATACTGATAGGAGAGATTGTATTCCCTCGACCAGTACACATAGAATAACAACTACCCTCACACTCCTACAAGAAACAATCACTCGATTGTTCTCTCGGTTGTATCTTGGATGTTACTCTCTTAAGTTTGGAGTAGAGCAAATGGGATTTCACTTTAACTCAAACTTGAATGTCGACCAATGCAGTCTATTTATAGACTTTCGGACCAACTGCATTGTCCTATCCACTTGGTGTGAACAACCTTGAACTTCTCCTCCACTATCTCCATGATCTTGGTGTAACCACCCATGATTTTTCTATTCTCACTCCATCAGTGCAACCGCTTGATAATTTCCGAGATTATCTTCAACCTACAATGTAGGAAACATAGAGAAACACATCTATCAAATCGGAGTTAGTGTTAGGAGAAAGGGCAAATTTATGATATTGTGCAGAATGTTGTCCAACATCTGGAACAACATCCGAGCAACATCAACAAACTCCCCCAATTTGACATTTCTACTACAACACACCTGATGTTAAAAACAACATCCGAACTTGTGTCAGGAAAGAAACAAATAATAGCCATTCAGAGAACAACTACTATTCAACCAAATCATAAATATAAACAAACACAAGCACCAAGTACATCAGCAGTGTACTTAGGCCAAATTATTTAACAACATAAGATAAATGACAGAAATATAAACCTATCAATTAGTTGTCCATTAACAGAGTTTAAAAAGTAAAGAGCAGAAATAAAAGATTACAACACGCATAAAGAAATTTATAGAGAAATAAAGGGAAGGATCGGGCGAAGGAATAGCTCAAGATCTCCATAATCTGCACATGCTCCCCCATACTTCAAAATTCCCAGCTGTCTTGAATCCAATCACCATTATCAGCTCCATAAAGCTGATCAATGATAGCAATGATCTCTGGAGACAAATTCTCCCTGGTAGGTGTCACCAACACCTCATCATCAGTGTAATCAGGGCTATCATCAACTCGTTCAAATCATCGGTACCATTTGTTCAAGAAGTAGCAAAGATCGATGATTGAGTACATCTTCCACAACATCCTCCACAGCTTCATTAACAACATCATGTACAACATCCTCCACCTCTCTATCTTGAAAGATTATTACGATCAAGAACAACATCAACATCATCTTCAAAAGATCTCGATGGCGGATCTTTCTCCGGGCGGATGGATCCATCACCACCATCATTATCACCATCATCAGGTGATCCTCCCCCTGTTGGAGTAGAAAGCAGGTTTCTCCAGAAGGTTTGTTGTTTAATCAAAGCATCTATGTTCTGCTGGATGGAAGTAATCTGATCAGTAATGAAAGAATTTGTAAAATGAACAGAGGGTGTACCATTATTTCTGGTTACTGTATAAGGAATGTTGCCAACATGATGAGCAACATTTTTGGCTTGCGGTGCAGGATCTTCCAAAGGTAGATCAACAGTACGGTTTCCAGACCTCAGTACATGTGAGATACCAAAACTTAGCATATACCCACTGATCCTCTCTCCTCTAGGTCTCTCAAACTCCAGTCTATCCAAGAGTTGACAGATCAAACTTGAATATGGTAGAATAGTTCCTTCAGAGTGTTTACCAGCATAGGATACAATGTTGTCAAATATGATTTGACCCATGTTGAATTTTTCAGGTGCACAATCTTGTACATCAAGAATGCCTGTTTCTTGGTTAACACAGTAGAATTCTTGGAAGGCAACCAATTAGAGACTAGCAGCTTATGCATCATAGAGTATAAAGAGGTCAGTTTTGCAGCAGAAAATTATAAAGTCCACACAGAATGTCTACCACCAGTGATGACAGACATCACTTCCCCTATGTCCAATTCTCCGGAATCATCTTCCACTTGTTTAGACTTCATAAAGATGTTTATAATCTTAGGGGTAATGGTAACAACATTGTATCTAAACCTTACTTTCCCATAGTTTGAAGACTGCCTATTCCCACAACTCTTTTTCAGATTAGCATAAAATTCAGCAACCCAAGTAACATAATAAGGTTTGGCATATTGTAGAGCATGCAACAGAGATCTACTCTCAAGAAAACCTATCAGATTTTGAGGTTCAAAATCAGGCATTTTGATTATCCTTTCATCCACAATGAATCTCTTAAGCATGGATTTAACAACAACAGATTTTCTATCATGCTCAACCTTATCATCTGAGTCAGAGTCAGATTCCATTACCTCATCAAAGATTTGATCAAGTTCATCACCAGACTCATTTTGTTCAGGTTCATTTTCTTCGGGTTCCTCTTCTTCAGGTTCATCTACCTCAATATCCTCAGCTTGAGGATCAATGTCTGGTTTAGAATCAGATGATTCAGCAACATTTGTAGCAGCATTCACCGAAGGATCATTTTTCTGTTTGGTTCTCATTTCCTTCTTAGCCAACAATTCTTGTATGGTTAAGTCATCATCTGAATCTTTTGGCTCAGCAACAGGAACATTTGGAACAAGCATTTCTTCATCAGAATCCTCAACATGAATGGGATCATCAGAACCACCATCAGTTCTCTTAGGACGTTTCCCAGTATAATCAACCTTTTTCCCTAAGTTTCTTTGTGACATTCTTCTCTTTCCCCATCTACCAACACCTCTTCTGGGAGCTAATTGCTTCATTCTTAGCCTAATGTTCTTCAATTTCTCCCCCATTCCTTCTGAATCTGAGGAGTTAGCAGATTTCATTTCAACATCGGCTGTTTGATTTGGGTTTTCAGAAGGGTTTTCAGAAACAGGGTCAGCAATAGGAGCTTCTGAGGGTATTTCTAGAGAAGGTTCTTCAGGAATTTCTGTGACTAAGGGTTTAGCAGAAAGATCAACAAAGTCATTAATGTTGACTTGTCTTTTGCCAACAAAAACATCAGGAAGAACAGGAAAATTTTTCTCGAGCATTTGTTAAATGATCAGTCGAACCAGAGATTGAGGAGTATCTTCAAGAAATTCGTACGGAGAGGGTTTTGGTATGGAAGAAGAAGATGATCCACCAACATTAGTGGAATCATAATCTGGATTTTGCGAAGCCATTTCAGTGAGAAGGTTCAGAGGGTTTGAATTTTTTGGAGAGGAAGATTTCGAGGGAGAAGGGTTTGCGTGAGTTTGTGACTGATTTCGAGTGACCGATGGGTTTTGTTTTTCAGTCATTTCACCTCTTTTCTGTCCAATCAAATAAATACACATGCAATTAAAATAATGAAATCAGAAAATAGGAGGGAAAATAAGCATATGATTGAGAAATATGAAATAATACAAGAACAACAACAAACCTCGAATCCAATATGCAACAACAAAGTTTTCAGCTTTCAATATTAAACATCACAGATAAATAGAACTTAAGTAGAGAAGAAAGAATGGAGGTTATTACACACATTCACAAGAAAACCGAACATGAGTGGGAACAAAGGTAACCACCCACATTTTTGAAGTCATGTGATCGTGTGATGTGTAAGACCCGCCAAAAACATTTTCGAAAAATAGGAAATCATATCTAAAATTAAATAGACACAAATCAGTTTAAATAATTTGTTCAATCCACGAATTCAACTTATCCAGAACATTAAACGAATCATGTATGATAGATAAAGTTCGAATCACTTAAGGTTTCACAAAATGTCGGCACATATATATCTCAACACTCAATTTTGCATGAAATTCATCATCAAAGTGTTGCATATTTTGAATTTTTCTTTAAACACATGTTTTCATTGATCCATATTTTCAAAAGAGTGCATCGTAGTAGCGAGCTCCGTGCCCCATAGTTACTCAATGGATTGTGAACAAACATGGATGTATATTTAATCACCTTTTAAAAAGAGAACATCGTAGTAGCGACCTCCGTGTCCCATAGTTACTCAGTGATTACACATCTAAGTTGTGTTTTATATTTAATGCATTTAAGAGATATATGTCCAGGACTCTGTATCTAAACCATGATTCAAACCATAATATCAAAACACTATCATTTAAGACTAAAAAATAAGCAAAACAACAGACAAACTTATTATCAGAACCACAATGTTGCTTCAAATGTTGGAAACATTTGTCACAACATCTAGTGTTTATTTTCAGATATAGCAAAGACCAAGAGATTTTCTAATTGAAGAAAACCTCTCATAATCAAGGGCTTTTGTGAAAATGTCGAATAAGTTGTTTTTCAAAGAGAAATGTATTCTAACTTCACAACTTCTTTCTCTAAGATCTCTTTATAAAGTGATGTCTTATACTTATATGCTTAGTCAAAGAATGTTGCACATGATTCTTGGAAATATTGATAGCACTAGTATTATCACAATAAACAAATAAAATATCATTTTCCAATCCATAATCATCAAACATCTTTTTTAAGTCATAGCGGTTGAGTTGAAAACTCCGGCTGAAAGAACTTCCCAAAACAAGAACATATTTGTTTCCCATGTAGAAACATCCTCCACTAGGATGTTGATTGTGAAACACAATTAGTATCCTTTGAGTTTACTTACTATGCCGGAGATAATGTTGTTTTTTTTACGTAATTGATGTAGAAAATATCCTCCACTAATACTTTTTTTTTCTAGAAGTCATCACAATCACCTAATCTTTTCATCACTATATCCAACTAAAGAGCAATTTAGTATCATTTGAGTACCAAATACCTAAAAAAAATTTAGTTCCAAATACAACATGTTCCAACATTTCACATATCTTATAATTTTTTTCTAGTTAAACCAAATACTCATCAACATATATTTGAATTCATATCAGATGTGATTCCTTCAGGATTAGCTTGATATCTAGCACAAAGACGTTTTTTCCACATATAAGGCTTACATAATATCGTAAACATGCCTACTTTAGAACATAAAACTCTTCAGTATACCATTTAAAAAGACTTTAACATCAATCATTGATCTATAAACAAAGTAGGATCAACATCTTTTTCCAATCAAGTCTTTAATCAAAAAACTATTCTTTTGAGTTGAACCCATAGGAAATCTAACCTTGAACTATTACCAGATTCCTCCCACTATCTCCATGATCTTGGTGTCCAACCACCCAAATCTTTCTATTCTCACTCCATTTGCATCATTAAGAACCTTTTTTAACATTCTTAGGCTTTGCTTTAACACTCAAAAAGTTAGATTATCTTCATGACCTACAATGATCTTACAAAACATTGATATGAAACACGCCTTCTCAAACCGGAGTTAATGATTGATGGATGACTTTTCATAATCTTTGTTGAGGAACCAACTGTTTTTTGAATCTTCGTGAATCTTGTGATTTATGATTTGAACTTTTGCGAATGTTGAATGTTGTCCAACATCCTTACTATCTTCAAATAACTATCTTTGGATATTTCTATCAATTCTATACAACATCAAGACTTGCAAAGTTCATCAAATACCACATGATGACACCTTGTCTTCAAGCCAAATTATAGAATATGTCTTGGTATTCTTAGAGTATCCTAAAAAAAATCATTTATCACTTTTTGAATCAAACTTTGCCATCTCTATCATTCAAAATGTAACAAACACAAAGATGTGGATTTCAATTTGGTTTGAGGTCCGATAGAGTACAATTACTACGAAGGTTAATATATGACTCTATTCACAATGTAATGTCATTTAAAAGTTGAGCAAAAGACTTTTTGAGGTTAGCATAACTCTTTGCCATTTCTTGCAAAATTCTATTTTTTCTTTAACCCATTTTGTTGTGGAGTTTTATTGAGGCAAACTTTGCAATATACGTCTTTTCACATAAATTAGTAAACAAACTTTTTTCAAATCGGATGTGCTTATCAATCTTTAAACATTAAAACACTTTTTTAAACCTTTTTGTGAAGAATTTTAAACTGTATTAAAAATTTTATCTAAAAAATCATCTAAATATCTTATTTCCACCTAAACTTTCTTTTGGTTTCCATAGGACCCATCGACACAACACATGTTTGTTGTACATGTTTCAACATTTGATGTGTTGTTCCTTTTACTTACCTTTCTTTACGCATGGTCCACAGACTTTTCCTTTTTCAAAATTAAGATCGTTGGTAAACCAACAAATTTGGAGGATCCCTTAAAAAAATATCATACGTTGGTTAGCATGACCAAGTTTTTTGATGCCACAAAAAATATCATCTTTTTTTGCACTTTTACAAGTATGATTTGAACCAATCAAATAACAATTATGGAATGATTCATTAAGTTCATCCCTCTTATCAAACACACATAACATGTTTTGTCAAATTTCACATGTAAATCATCATCACATAAACCCGACTAATACTAATCAGAGAAGTAAACCTTTTACATTAACACATTTGTCAACTTTGGAAAACCGAAACATTCAATGTTCCTTTACCAAAACTTTACAACCAGATGAGGTAACATCACCACCATTGTATGATGTATAATTAGTCGATGATTAACTTGACCAATGTCTAGAACAAACCACTATCAAAATTCCGAATACATGGATGTATACACAATATTGGTCTCATGAATTAACTTTTTAGTGTTGTAAAATATATGTTATTAAAGTTTAAAAATATTCTTATTTGTCATTCAATAAATAATGTTGCAAATTGATTTTAAACAAACCATCAATTTTTTTGTTTAAAGATTTTCAAAAAATTTTGGACCAAATTTTACCGGTTCACAGGATATGGGAGTATTCTCAAAAGATTTTTCAAAATTCAAGTCCAAAACCAATCACCATCATTCAAATCTTAAAGCAACTTTTCTTTCAACTTTTTTAAATCAAGAGGTGTTCATCTTTCAAAAGAAATTTCCACATCTTTTCTAGAAGAACTTTTTGTTTTTTCATTCGAATTTTCAAAACTTCAACCTAAAGATCATTTTTAGGAAAGAACGAGGAGTTCATATTACAAACTTGATGTTTTGATGTTTGATCTAGTTCTAGTTAAAATAGTTAATCTTAACAATTTTCTTTCAAATCAATTTTCTAAAGATAAAATCATCGAACATCAACAAATGTATCATCATTTATTCTAAATCAACATCCAATGCCTCACCAAGACTTAGATCACTCGAGGGTAAAGCAAAATAGTTAATCTTCTTAATCATTTTTATGGTTGAGCACGATTCATGGAGTCCAAATGCTTCATCATCAAATATTTCATCATTTTATTCGGGATCATATTTAAACTTAGTTACCTTTATCAATTGTTTCTATCATGATCAACACGGAAGGTAGTTAAAGTTCATCTTTTTATCGAAATTTAAACTTTTTGAAGAATACATTTCGTTCAGCATCATATTTATAAGATTTGAATTGCATGTGCTTTTGAAGTCTTGAAATGTCTTCATCACATAAACGAAACATCTTTGAGTACAACCACCATAGCCTTTTTCCAACATTATCTCGGTTTCAATGTGTTTATTAATTATCATTTTAGATTTTGACTTTTGAATATAATTTAATTTTCTTTTTCAATATTAATTAGTGTTTTATATATGTTGTTTAAAGATATTTTCAGTGAGGTATATCTCTTTAGTTTATGCATCACTAACATGTGAGAATGTTCTTTCAAAATCGATCCTCCCCAATTGTCTTCAAGTTTTGCTTAATGGGTGATGATTTGAACATTAGCATCGATGGCATAAATATAGCATTAAGAGCTTTACTCGTTCATCATGGAGGGATAGTCATCAATTGACCATATCTTTGAAACATCTTTGGGAGAGAGCATCTCATTTTTTCAACAAAAACTTGGTGAGTACAATAAACATTTCGTTAAAATTTGTATTCATAATATGATATTTGCACATATGCTAAATTTGCGCTTAATTTTAATATTCTTAATATAATATAGGGACCATTCAATGTTGGATTCGCCATAAGTATGATCTATACATTAAGTGTATTTTTTTCCATCTGGATGGACCCATCCAAAATTGGAGGATGGGGTGGATCAATCACATGAAAAACACACTTTAAACACCCCTTTAACTTAGATCTCACGTCATTCATGGAATTTTGGAAGTGTAAAAATGTTCATTTTAATATTCTAATATAATGATTTATTTTACTTTTAAAATTATGCATATTTAATCTATTTTTATTTTCAATTATAATAATAATAATGTGATGATTGATGTATAGGAGAATAACAACGACCTCACACTTACAAAAACAATCACTTTGATGTTCTCACGGTTGTGTGTTGTCCAAGTTTGGAGGAATGAGATTTCACTTTAACTCAAACTTGAATGTCGATTCCTTGTCCTATCCACTTGGTGTGAATAATCAAGGCTCAATCCAGACTTAATTTCAATAAAGTGAAAGTTACTTTAGGACAAATATTAAGGTAAATTTAATTTAGTAAGTTATCAAATTAATAGAAAATAATCATAATGGTAATACGTGCTTATAATTGCTAATCATAACGGTCGAGTGGAGCAAGTCCGAAACATACGTCTCGATAGTGCCCATTGTGACATTTTGTGTGTTGCTATATTTTAATTAAAGATATAATCCTCTAACTAAATATCTTATCAAACCACATCGGATTTTATTAATCCCATAACAATGTAAATCAATTTTCATCGATTTATTTAAATTATTATTGATTGAATAAAAATTCATATACTATATATCTAACTATATTGATTGATTTATTATTTATTTGTCATTCTTTGTCTATGATTGTAGAATTTGTCGACACCAATCCAAAGCTCAAGACTTACTCCAACAAAAGAATGGAGAAATGGAAAAAACGAGAGAATGGACGGTTATCCAATGCCCGAAGACTTTCACAATCGATTTTTGTATATTTTTTCAATTAAAATACATGATATAACTTTTATTGAGTACAACCACCATAGCATACATGTAATTAACTTATATATTTGTTTATGATATATATTTCATGTTTTTTGGTGTATATTGGACGATATATATATGTATGTGTATGTTTATTTATTTTTTGGCAACAAATGTGTATGAGTTTTTATTTATTTAATATGATTTTGCATATATGCTAAATTTGGACGTTTTATATATATAATATAGTTAGGTATAAGTTTTGGTTTTTGATTTTTTATGGTTTTTGGGGTGTATAAAATCACGATTTTTAAAATATTTTATATTAATTAATAAAAAAATTATGCATTTTAATCTATTTTTTTATTTTGACATTATAATAATAATGTGTGAAAACGATGTATTTAACTAATATAATAAAAAAAAAATCGACAAATATTAAAAAATATATATATATTATCAAATTAATAGAAAATTCATAATTGTAACCTTTTATAATTGCTAATCATAATGTCTTCCGAGGACCTACTTTTAGATATAATCCTCGCTTCTCAAATTTTAATCCTAACAATGTAAGTCAATTTATCGATTTATTTAAATTATTATTGATTGAATAAAAATTCATATACTATATATCTAACTATATTGATTAATGTCGTTGTTATAACCGTTTGTCTATGAACGGCCGCTCAAGACTTACTCCAACAAAAAAGAATTGAGAATGGAAAAAGATTGATTTTACCTTTACAATCGATTTTTGTATATTTTTAATTAAAGTGGTATAACTTTTGGTAGCATCATTAATTAACTAAATTTGTATATAAATTTCAAATATTGTTATACAATTCATGTTTTTTTAATTCCAACAAATTTATTTGAAGACTATATATATTTTAGTATGTTTTGGTTTTTGATTTTGGTTTTTTTATGGAGTTTTTAAAATATATAATTATAAAAAAAAAAATTATTGGAATCAAAACCTCAAGTTTTAATTTGCATTCTCAAAAAAATATATGCATATTCTCTTTTTTATAACCTGTGTTTTTAAAAACCCTTTCTAAAAATTACCAACAATTGTCCAAGGTCAAATGTGTATTAGTGTCTTAATTACTAAATATATACAAATTGGAGTATATTAATGCAGCAATCAAAGACCACAAGTTTTAATTTGCATTCTCAAATAGAGGATGCATATTCTCTTATAACCTGTGTTTTAAAAATCCGGTCGGACCGGTGAACCGCTCATCGCCGGTCCAATAGACCGAAAAAGCGCTATTGAAAAAAAACCGGAAAAATCGGTTGAAAATCGGTGAATTGGTGAACCGGCGGTTTTCACTAAAAACAAATTTTTTTTTTCACTAAAATAACGAAATCAATTTCAGATTTTCAGTCTTCTTCTTCACTCTTCAGAAACAGAAAGCCCTAACCTAACGCTAAAACACAGCCGCTCGTCGCCTTCGCCCTTCAGCCTTCAACACAGAACACAGCCTTCTTTTCCAACACAGAACTGAGGAGGAGATTGCTCGCCGCCTGATCGTCGCTCGCTCGTCACCGCCGGCAGTCGCCCGCACTCGCCGTGAGTCGTGTTTTTTTTTTTTCTTTTCCACTTCTTAAATATTCTCAACTACACTTTTATTATGAGCTTTTCCTCTGTTTTTGAGTGCGAAATATGCATTAAGGCTTGATTATAGCTAATTTAAGCTCATCCAGAAGTGTTTAGGATTTCATGGAATTTGCAGTTGGGGTTTTGAGAAATAGGGGATGGAATGTTGTGGTAGAACCGTAGAAGTATGAATTATTGATGAAAGATTATGTTTTGGCGTTAATGGACATTTATATTATATTTAGAAATTTAAGTTTGAACTTTGAAGTGATTTTAGATACTTTATATTCACTTATCATACTCTATATTTTGATATTTTTTTTAAAATTATGTATATTATATATATATGATATTTATTATGACGTCACACCTGGCTCAATCCGGTCCAACCGATCCGACCCCGGTCCAGCGCTTTTTTGGGGTCGTTCGGACTCAACTTCCGGTTCCGATTTTTACAACATAGCTTATAACTGCACAAATATTGTCACACTCATCTGACTTTGATTTGCTTACTAAAAATTGCAAAGGACAATTCAAGAATAACATATAGTTCAAAATTTCCTCTCTGAAAAATGTGTAACAACTCAAGAAAAACATATATTTCAAAATTTTAAATTAATATGTATTTGGAAAATTGAAAAAAAAAAAAAGTCTCATCATAGATCATGTATGCTTGCTCTTTGGAGCTCCAAAGTCACTCAACTTTTCTATTTCCATCCCTAGAGGAAGTGAAGGCAACAGTGAAGTTCGTCATGGGCTTTCCAAACAATTTTTCTGCTATTGCTGAGACGCGATTAAACTACATAATAAAAAAGAGAAAATATGAATAGAAATAATCAGTTGCATCATCAAATGGACGTTTTCAAAATTTAATGAATATTTTATATCTAATTACTGTTTTATGCTTCAGATTTGACCCTATATATTAGTTTTTGCCCTATTACTTCTAAAATCCCTCAATATCTCCATCAATTCTCATTAGTTTCTCTGTATTCAATTTGTGAGAAAAATGTTTTCCTAGACCAATAATTGGGGGTTGTATTTTAAGGATAATAATTTTAAGAGCTTAGAAAAGTAAGATAACATATTTTAAAATTGTAAATATATGATAATATATCTTAAAATCTCATGTAAATGTAGGACAATCGAGTCTGAATAAGCCCAATCGGGCTGAAATGCCAAGTGAGTTGCACGATTGTCCCACATTTGCATATTTATGGACTTGTGAATGTAGGATACTATTAGGATATATATTGTAAATACGTTATTTACAACATATATCCTAATAGTTTGTTTTTCATCAAAGATTATTCATGAAAATTTTGTGTGTACATCATGTTTCTTTATTTTCTTTACATATATTTTTTTCTAATTGTTTGTATAATTTCAAAACAAAGATTTAATTCTATATCTATTACCTCTTTTTTTTAGTCGAGCATTCTCAATTAATAGAGACAGGCGATCATCAAATGCGACACCACAAAAGTAGCAACGCCCACTTTCCAAAGCTTCCATGTATTTCATGTTTTCTTCACGTATTTTATCATTTTCAACTTTTAACTTCACGTTTTCTTCGTTTTCTTGCTTTCCCTACAAACCAAAATAAACAAGACAAAAACTCATATGAAACGGTATATATACAACCTAGCACAAAATCACACCCACCGGCCCTTCCTAAAGTGTTAAAGTGTTAATGCCCAACTTATTTCCCGTCTCATGCAAGTGTGCCTCAAATAATAATTATTTTGAAAACAAAGGCCATTTTCCTCCCAACAATATAATTATAATATACATATATATATTATATACAAAAAATCAACCTTTATCTGCATTCGCTTGTTTTGGAACCAGGATTTAACTTGTATTGATTCCAACCCTATTTCATCGCCAAGGTCAGCCATCATCCTCTTATCAGGGTGGGAACAAGAAATGAAAAACCTAGTATCATATTTAATTAAAAGTTAGCCTAAAAAAAACACACCGTTAAAAAGTACGTGAATAATTGCAAATAAATTCATGATTTTTCACATTTTCACAATTTAATCACGATTCATGAGCAAAATGAATAAATATCAAAAGGCCATGTATAAATTTATTTTCAATGTCTTCAAAGAATACTCATTTTGAAGCCAGTCCTATGTTATCACAAAATAACCCGATGATCAAATTGCAAATCATAAAAATGTAGCATATAAATAATTATGATTAAATTGTAAAACCAACCAAATAGATTGATAAGTAGAAAACACACTTAAATTCACAAAGGCAAGTTAATATCAAACTATTATATGGATATATAAAAGTCATTTTAATTTGTAGAAACTTTACTCTTCCATTCTTTTAATTTGCTGAGTCGTATGACGTTGGTAGCGTCTCTTCTTGTTCTTGCACCGTTGATCTTCTAAATTATCAACTTCGCTATCAATATTGTATGTCTCCTCTTCGGATGCACTAAGATTTATATCTATCATTTCTCTTGTTCCCGTCATTCTTTTTATCCCCGTGACATAATAGGTTGTATATATATGCATCATTTCTTCAAATACATTATGATAACTAAAAAAGAAGCAAACTCTCAAAGATACATTTCTTCAGATGAATATATATATATGAAGCCCAGATAACAGCTCCTTATGGTTCAACATTAGAATAATTAAACTACATTCTAAAGTACTATTTTAAGTTTATCATGTTGGTTCCATATATAAGGGACAACCATCGAACTCAATATTAATATATACGAGGCATGATGCTTTAACATTTTAAAAGAAATGAATATTAATTTGTGTTAGTTTATAACTCGTCTCATGTATCCGTCTCGTAAGAGTTTTTATCTAATATTATATATGGTTAAGATATGTAGCCTAATGATGAGTTTTTGTCTAATATTACCGACAAGATCTCATAAACCTACTATCTCACTTTTCAATACAATCAATTTTCTCTCCTTACATTTTCATCTATTTAAATCATAATTTAATCATTTGAATCACACTTATATTAATATATTAATTTAATTTCGTCCACTCTTACATATTAATTTGACATAAAGTTAAATATCACCATACTCAAAAACTCAAAACAAACACACACCTTACTATTTATCAGGATTTAAAAATTCCCTAGATTTTAAAAATCAATTTGTTAATTAAAATCACTTAAAATTCAAACAAATTATCAATCTAGGGTTTCTACAATGACAATTAGAGACTATTTGCAAATTCAACAAAAAAGTTGGATAAAAGCACTTTTTTTAAAGTTGTTAGACTCAATTTTTTTGAAAAAAAAGTATTTCTATCCTTACGGTTGTGGTTTACAAACAGATACTTAATGTCTATAAACTCTAGACCTGAACCATCAGTTCTGGAATCGAGATCTCATTCAGAAAGCTTTTATTAATAAAGACTTATCATAAATTGATAGAAATTTTTAAATGACTATATAAATCAAACATTTATCATATCAAATCTTGCCGCATATCTTTTTATTAATTTTATATCTTAAAATAAATTACAACAATTAAACACTTACTTGTAAGGAAGCGCGCCGGTTGTAAATTTAAGACTATCTATAGATAAATTGAAACGAGAAAGAACAAAAGCAAAAGAAGATGAAGCCAAGGCTATCTGCAGTTAAATTGAAGAGAGAAAATACTGAAGACGAAGACGAAGATGAAGACGATGAAGAATAAATTGAGAGAATTTATAGAAAAATATTATTAGTAAAGATGGTGCAATTGCAATAAAGAGAGAGGGTTTACTCTTGTAACTTGGGTAAGGCAAAAAACCATGGGTGTGTTATATGGTACACCCAATTTTGACCGCACCTAAATAATTATATTTCGAATAAATATTAATTCATACATTGAAATAACAATTTATTTATAAAAAAGAGTATTAGTTTGTATGTTGAACATTATTATAATTTTACACACTAATATTTTTATCACATGAATTAACTTTTTGTTATATAAATTATAAATTTTCATCACATGAGGTATATAATACTTTTTATTATTATATAGACTAATACTTTTTGCTCCTTTTTTTACTAACATGCGCACCAAATACAAGCAAATGTTATTTTGTAATTAAAAAATGGCTGAAAATTTACCTAACTACTTTGGTTTTTTCAATCTCAGACTCTATTTGGTTTGAGTTTGATTTTGTTGTTTTAACAAAAATTTGTATGAGACGGACTTATACGAGATGAGGTATAAGCTAGCATAAATCAACATCCTTCATTTTCAATGTGTTAAAGCGTCAATGTCCAAATTATGTTCCGTTTTATCGTGAAACTATCTCATGCAAGTGTTCCTCGTAGCTTTCATCTACCTTCCTGTCGCGGGCTAAGTATATGATTTTACATTGATAATTGAAGTTACGATTTTAATTAGGAAAAAATGATCTTTTTGTTCTATAACTGTGACTCATTTTGATCTTGGTCCTACTAATTTACGATTTTTTATCTTAGTACTGTAACTTTACAATATTCGACTTTTTCATCATGTCACCGGCTAGTCACCTGCAATAGCAAGTGACATGACTAAAAGTTGAATTTTTCTAAGTTACAAGACTAAAATCAAAGTTCGTAAATTATGATCTTGGTCCTGCAACCTTATAAAATTTGACTTTTTAGTCATGTTACCTGCTATTGCAAGTAACTAGCCGGTGACAGGACAAAAAAGATAAATTTTGTAAAGTTACAGGACCAAGATCAAAAACCGTAAATTAGTAGGACTAAGATCAAAATAGATCAAAGTTACAGGACAAAAAAAAATATATTCTCTTTTAATTATATCAAGATTTATACGCATATAAATGTTAAAAAAATAATTTTTTTCAATAAAGTTAAATTTATCACTTTTAGGATAAAGAATATAACTTATGTTTTCCTCATAATCTTTTTATACTATATTTCAATTTACACGACACATTGCACGACACGGTCTCACCTAATTTTAATTATCACCTAATTTTAATTAAGACCTTCAAATATTTGGTTTATGATTACATAGAATATTCCTATATGCTTAATTAATTATAAGCATTGAATACATCATTGTTAGATTTTCAAAATGTGTTATACACATTAAATATGCAATATAAATTCTATATAATTTGCACCTAATATTTGGAAATGAGGATTTATGAGGGTATTAGCTGATAAGTATATATATTTAGTTTTTTAACAGATAAATCCGCAATTATTATGAGGATGCCCAATGAATTAATGAACTTTCCCATCAAAATAAAGATTTCATGACCATTCTACCCTTCACAAAATCAATGTGATCATCATCTAGATTCAGGCCATTAAAAATTTTAGTTGATTTTAGCTCGAATAATTAGAGTTTCATTACTTAGACCGCCTTTATCGGTAGTTTGCGTGATTAGTTGGTCGCATAGCGTTAATTTTTTTTTAAAAAAAAGATCAAAATGAAAGTATATATCACGGACTGATCGGCAGAGAGAACCGAAGTTGGGCACAGTTCTTGATGCATTATTTGCCACTTTTCCTCATCTCATTTGTCAATTTAATTTTTATTGAATAGTTTTTATATTTCTAGTTTTAAAATATTATATTTATAAAACTAAAAATAAAAATTATATCAAAGTTTCTAATTTTTTTTCTCTATCAACAAAGACCAATATTGATATATTTTGAATCACAATCTCATATTCCTTTTAATTTTATTATTGAGATTGTAAATTATGATAATTTTTTTATTATAATTATAAATTTTAAATATTAAATAATTTAATATATTACTTTATTGATATAATAAAAATTAATTATAAATAAAATTAATTATTAAATAATAAAAAAGAAAAAATTTAGTATAGAGGTTGTGTTGGGTTTTTTTTTTTGAAAGTGTTGTGTTGGGTTGTTGATAAAGTAGGAAAAAAAATATGATGATGAATTGAACTCCACATATATAATTAACAAGAGATTGAGTTGTGATGGTTTGTTGATAAATATAGTCTAAGACCCAGAGGTTTTGGGTTCGAGACACGGAAAAGAAAAATTTATTCTCTCTTATGGTGGTTGCGGTGCGGTTGCAGTTTCAAATTGCGGTTTCGGATGGTCCCCCTCTTATGATGATTGTGGTTCTAGTCTATAACGAGACAAAAAAATGTGTCATGTGTTCGGTGATAGAAAGAACTATTAAAATTGATTATCTTAGTGAACTATTGTAATTTATACGTACTTGTGACACTATCTTATATATGAAATATTTTAATCTTGTAATTTATAAATAAGAAAATCTGAACATGAATAATAAAAAATGCTTATTTATCATGATATTTCATATACATTACTTCTAAAAATTCCTATTGATTAAGATATATGGCGTCTAAGATCGTCCGTGCATCCACGAACCATAAAATCGCATAAATCCCATTAAAGTCGCATTTCTAAAAAAAATTGATGAATCGTAATTATCAAAAGATGCAGTAGCAATTCCTCCATTGCACTTAAAAATTCTTCTGTTATATATGTTCAGCAAAATGTTATAGGCAGCTCAGCATGTGTATTGCCATTTAGTACTCCTCTTAAAAAATCCTTCTTCTAATTTACTGCTTGGCCTGCAGAAAAATTTATACACACAAAATATTTGGTTAGGTAATTAATAAGAATTAGGGTATCAAAAAATTTAACTTTAAATTAATTGCTACTTGACACAACCATATCCCCAATTTTGATAATTCATCTTGTGTTATAAGTTTTGTCTTTGATAAAAATCATGTGTAGTAAATGATATTATTATTCATCGATAAACAATAGTATAACAAGTCACTGCACATAGTAAGGTTTATTTAAACATTTAAAAAATAATATGACTGATGTAAAGAAATCTAAAATATTATTTTAAAATGATTTCATATTCTATCTCCGTCCTGTTTTAGATTGTTCCATTCTCTGTTTAACTAGTGTTTTAACGAATAAGGTATTTATTAATATTTGAAATGATATAGAGATTTTTAATGTGGGGTATGATAGTTCTATCCCTCATAATTATCATCTACACCTCCTTAAAAATTATTTTGATATTTTATATATTAATAAACAATTTACTTGCTTCTAAAACCAAATATTGTATGTATAATTAGATTGTAAACTTTGGTGACATGTGGGGTCAAAATGGTGGCCAAGAATGACAACATGTGACAAGTTGCTCTACTCACATGTGTAAGATAAAAATACAAGATTTTTCGTCCTTTTTTTTTTTTTTTGAGATCCTGTCGTCCTAATTATAAAGGTCAAATTATTAGAGAACTTACTATAAGTATAATTTTCCAATATATAAAATAATAATACCTGAGAATAGAGAAAAGTGCCAGAGATTGCAATGGCAGCTCCAAGGGCAGTAATTGGTTGAAGAGGGGTGTTGAAGATAATAATAGATGCTACTATTACAGAAATTCTCTTCATCGTATTCCCAATGCTAAATGTCAATGGAGATATCTCGTTTAAAGACATGTACGATACTTGATTGTACAGATGATAAAACACACTCTGGGCCACCACCCACCTGTTTTAACAGAAAAATTCCACAGCCACAAATTAATTCAGAGAAAGAGAATTAGATATATATATGTAAAAATGAGATGGTGACAAATTATTTGAGGATCTTGCAATCTCATTCTGACAATTGCCAACCATGCCATAGTCATGTAATATTTTATTTTGGCTTGCAGAAAAAAATCACCATCTTTCAAAAAATTTAATTTAATTTCACCTCTTATATTTTGGTAAATAAAATTACACTTTGACAATTTTTTCTGAGTTTTGCTGATTTAAGGTGAATATATGTCGAAACCTTTTTAATCTTTTTAAATTTTTTAGTCTAAATCAGCAAATTATTTAACATATATATATTGACATTTTTTTTAAACCAATCTACTGACCCTAGAAAGCAAATGAAAAGAAATTACTCTATAAGAATTTGCATGTAATATAAGACAAAGTCTAGTATGAAAAATTTCATGCATGAAAAAATTTTAATTTACAATCAATTTTTGTAATTGGTGAAGGTAAGATAAAATTGAGAGGTTCATGGTGCACTCGACCCAAATGGTTCATGGTTCACCTGGCCCGAATAGGTCACAATTTAGGGTTTATTATTTAATGTTTAGAGTTAGATAGTTGATTTAGGACAATTTTATAGATTTTCATACATGAAAATTTTCATACTAGACCTACTCAATTGATAAATGAAAATAAAGAATAAGAGGTAAATATACCATACGAAATTTGGTCCAATTTGCGAGACTGCATTTTGCCAACCAACTGCCCATAACTGGGGACCCTCCACAGCAATAGCAAAGGGTGTAAGTATCACAAGCGACAACATTGAGAGACAAGCATAGTAGTTCATCCCACCAACTGATTTTCCTTTCATACCCCTCTTTGAGAATATGTTTCTAAATACAAATGCTAGATTTGACACCATTGCCCCCATAAAACCTGCAACAATTTACCAATGTTTAGTCTTCAATTATATTGTTTATATATATAAGTTCCAAATTTATGTAATTAGTATAAAAGCCTTTACTTTTGACCACATTATAATTTATAATTGATGATAAGTTAGTAGTGTATATTAGTTGCTTTTCATTTTCTAATTTTGTTTTTCATATCATTGATAAGTGTAATAAAATATGTTATATTATTGTGTAACATGAAATCTATACCCATTTTCAAACCGTATTCTTATCAATGCACTTGCACATTTAATAAATATCGCCATATTATAGCGTGTGACAATGGATCTACGGGTTGAAATTTAAATTTAATCTCATTTGTTGACAAAAATAAAATAATTCACCTTATAGGTTAAAAAAATGTATTTTAATTTATAGAAAATGCGTCCCTTAATTAATTTGTAACACTTATAATTTTATTAGAGTAACTCTCCCATGAATTACGCTTGTTCATACCGGTGCAACTGACACAGTTCAATAGAAACAAATAATATTTTTAATAAAAATAATTAATACGGATCAAATAGTATTGTTAAATTCACTGAAAAGAACTGTGTACTCGTAGTGCATTTTAGAATCGTGCGACTTGTTATATTAGATATTACAACTTATTTACACTGAACCGTGCAATAATTTTTTTCGTATTAATAGTTGCACGATTTAGTATACTTTTCAGTACAATAAGTCGCACGATTCTAAAATGCACTATGAGTATTCTAAAATGCAGTAGAGTGCATACATTACCTGGCCAAAACAACTAGTACCTTTTTAGTAAAAAGTATTTATAATTATTCTGTAAAATAGGGGATAAGAATTTTCACACCAAGAGTTTGCCGTAAAATTCATTGATTGTTACCTGTAAGATTGAAATTGAGCTCAGTAGCAGCAGAAAGCGCACAGCCTCCAATTATAGGCAACAGAGAAAGGTACACCGCCACCGGAAAACTCTCCCCCATAAAAAACCTCGACACCAGAACACTAAACGCCGGCTCCCCACTCTTAATAATATGCGTAAACGAAACCGCAACTTTCGACATGCTAACCGTCGCCGCCACGTGTCCAACCGTGTGCGCCACCGCCACCTACGCCACCACGCCTTCAAAAAATCAATTCCCAAAAAAAAAAAAAAACCAATAAACAAATAACTAACTAACAGAATTCTCACGTACGGGAAACAGAGTTTTCCAGAACTGGAAATCAGTATCAGGCGCGTCGGCGATTTTTGTAGCCCAGGAGACGAGCATAAGGAGAGACCCCGCGGCGAGGGAGAGGGTGGAGGTTAGCCACGGGAATGGAAAGGCGTTGAGAACTTTCTTGTTGTATATGTTGAAGATTACGTTCAGGGCCCACCACGTGGCGAAGTAGGCCCCGATTTTGAGCTTGTGGGCTGCTTCTTGGTTTAAATCGATGCTGATCGGGCCGGGTTGGGAACGGGCTTCGTAGGCGTTGCATTGGGTAGTGGGGTGTCGGGTTTGTGGGTTTGAAAGGAGGCTGAATTGGGTGGCGGCTGCGATGTACAGTGGCTTGTGGGAATGGGAATGGGAATGGGAATGGGAATGGGAATGGGGTAGTACATTTTTGTTGGAAGGGAATATGGGTTTTGGGAGAATGGAGTTTTGGAGTAATTTTTGGGAGATTGTGGGTGTGGTGTAGGAGTGGTTTGGTGAGAAAGAAGCCATTGTTTTTTGGGTTTTTGATTGATAGTATTAGGGCTGAATTGGGAGGAATTAATGTGAGTTTTTTTTTTAATGTTGTGTGAATGTGTATATATAGGTAATAATTGGGGATGTGGGGTCCATTGAGGTGGTCGACTTCTGGAGTTGGGCTAGGGTTGGGCTGGATATTTGAGTGGCCTGTCAGCAGGTCGGAAAAGGCAACTACAACGAGAGGGGTAAATTGGGGTTAATAGCTCGCAATGAATGGGTTTGCTTTTTTTTTTTTTAATTATTATGTATAGGGTGCACTATGCAATACATATAATGTAATTTAGAAATTTATAATTTATTGTATTAAAATATATAATTATATTTTATAAACTATATAATTATATTTTATATATTTCCGTGTAACAAGTCATGGAGTGCACCATGAATGCACAGAAAACCTATTCACATTGAATTTTCCGGAAATGTTCTTTCAATTTTTGGAATTTTGTTGAGACACTATTATTTATTTATTTTTATTTTATTTGGGAGGGGTAGGAGGTTAGTAACGAAGTTAGACTTCGTTTTAGAGCCCACAAAATTAGGATTGGACAAAGTTAAAGTCGAATACATCGTGTTTCCAATCCTACCTAATTTGGTTTAAGATTCACGTTCATACACTAAAAAAATGTCTAATTTAAAAAGGGTTTTTAAAGAGGGAAAAAAAATCTTTGTTAATTATAGAAGGTTTTAAAGAGGGATCCTATTCACGAGGGCTGCACGAGGAATTTTAAGAGGGTTAATTTACAGAGGGTTTAAAACCCTCGTCAAATGCCACGCCAGATTAAAGAGGGTTTATAACCCTCTCCTTATTCAAAAAACTCTTGTGAACAATAGCGGTCAAACGCGCTCTGCCCGAGGAAGAACACGGGGGTTTTCAGCCCTCTTTAAGGCTTTCTCAAATTTCGAGAGGGTTTTCGGCCCTCTTTAACACCCTCTCCAACCCCCCTATAAATAAACCGCTCCAGCCCCTCTTTAACACCCTCTTGTTTTATTGGTATTAGTTGTTATTATTGTGTAGTATTAGTTGATTAATTGTTTTATTGTGTAGTATTAGTTGATTAATTGTGTAGTATTACTTATTTTATTGTGTAGTATTAGTTGGTTTTCTTGTGTATTATTAGTTGATTAATTGTTTTATTATGTAGTATTCGTTGATTAATTGTGTAGTATTAGTTGGTTTTATTGTGTAGTATTATAGTTTATTAATTATTTCATTGTGTAGTATTAGTTGATTAATTATTTCATTGTGTAGTATTAGTTGGTTTTATTGTGTAGTATTATAGTTGATTAATTGTTTCATTGTGTAGTATTAGTTGATTAATTTTATAGTATTAGTTGATTAATTATTTTAATTATAAATATTAGTTGCATTGTTGTTTAGTATTACTTGTTTTATTGTGTAGTATTAGTTTTGTATTATTTAACTAACACGTGTATATTAATTAGTACTATTTAGGTAATTTAGTATTAGCTTAATTTAGCTTATTTAGTGTAGTTGTGGTGTAAAGAATATATTAATTATGTTGGAGTGGAGGGATCGATGTTGATGAATATTTGTTGGTTATTGCTTGTTGTAGAACATGTGCGTTCCGACTTGATTAATTTCAATTGATAAGTCATAAATGGATGCACGTAGGATCTTGATTAATTGTGGTTAGTATATGATATTTGGTACGTATATATATGTGTGCACATATATAATGAAAAAGGAATATAAAATTGATTAATTGACAATTTTTTAAAAAATATTTTAATAAAGTGATTATAGTGAAAGATAATATAAAAGTGATTATTTTGCAATTTTATTAAAAATATTTTAATAATAATTTAAAAAAATTTATAGTATTAATAAAAATGAGTGTACATATATAGTGTTAGTAAATTGTGAAGAAGAATATTAAAATATTATTTTTACAAAAAAATTATTCATATTAATAAGTATATAGAAGAATATAAATTATTTATTTTATAATTTAATTATAAATATTTTAATTAAACTAAAATGTATATATATATATATATATATAAAAATAAACATTTGTATTATAAATGATATTATTAAGAAATAACACATAAATATACACTACATATATATATATATATATATATATATATATAATTAGAAAGACATTAATGTCAAGTAATTAGCCGTGCCCAAACAGTTTGGCGAAACACGCAAGACTTCCACATACTAGGAGGTCGCGTGTTCGATTCACCATGGGGCGAAAATTCGCCCAAATTATGCAAACAGTATGGTGGGGCGCATGTCCGAGTGGTTGTGTGGGCGTGTGGGCGCCACGAGGTTTGAATCAAATCAGGTTTCATTTTTAAAATTTTTTACCTTACTAAAGAAGGCAGAAAACCCTCTTTAATTTTAAAGAGGGCAGAAAATCCTCTGTAATTTGCTCGGGAAACGGGACTAGTGAAAAACCCTCGGGAACCTAACACATGTCAGTACCTCGCCAAATCCCTCTTTAATTTAACGAGGGTTTTGTTTTACCCTCGTTATGCGATTGTCGACGCCCATATTAAAGAGGGATAATATCCCTCTTTAAAACCCTCACAAAACAGATATCCCTCTTTAAATCTCTCTTTAACACCCTCTTTAAATTACATGCATTTTGTGGTGATAAAGTATTTATCTTTTTTATATTAACGATTTATTGAATGTTGCGTAAAATTATTCTACCGAGTCTGTTTTGGTCTTCTATTTTAATTTGTTGAGTAGTATTTCATTGCACATTAATCAAATTATTTTTTTATATTTTTTTGTGAATCACGAAGAAAAACAGTCAAAACGTATTAGTTCAAAGGTATCAACTCACATAAAAAGCCGCTTCCAAATTAATACTACTTTCTTTTATATAATTTAATACTTTTTTCATACAAACTAATACTTTTTGCAGATATTTTAGGTTTTTTAATAGGTTAATCTTTTTTCAAAATTATTCCAGTTGCACCTTATTTTTTCTTTTTTTTTTTTTTTTTTTTTTTTTTGTAGAAGTGTTGCATCATTCAAAACACATGGAAATGGGAAATGAGTGTGTGGATTAGTTTGCAACATGAATGAGTTGGGGGATCAACTTGCAATGCAAGCAAGACTGAAGAATCAATTGCAACCACATTGTGTTATAACGTAATTGGTGCACTGCTATTGAAGGCAACGGTTTGGCGATTTCTCTTGTTGTTTCTAGATGATTCTTTCCATAACATTACTCTATACATAGCAAGGTTCAAGGTGCAATTTATAGATAGTTAATTTATTATGTCATTCATTAGATATTGTGAGGCAAAGTTGCAGAAAACAAGCAAGTTCATGTTATGAGAGCTAAGTGCTTCATTTGTATGATCTTGTATAGCCTTATGTGATTGATCTGGTGGAAGTTTGGGCTCTCAGCAGTGGATGTAGATCATTAAAAATCGAACCACTTAAATTCTTGGTGTTTTTCTCAGTTTTACACATCTTCTGCACACCTTTTAGTTACACATGCAATACTTTTATGTTAGTCAACTAATATTGATTCTGGATTTTGATCTTGATTCATTGTTGAGTGTTTGAAGTCTTAATTCACAACATTTCATATTGTAATACGTTGCAAATGTAGCTTTATTAGATTTGTTTAGATTTACTATTTAATACTCCCTCCATCCACTAAATTTATTCCCACCTTTTTGGGCACAACATTTAAGAAAAAAAATAGATAAAATAGATAAAGTAAGAGTATTACAGGGTATTGTAGGGTTCACTTATAAATAAAGTGATTATTGGTGAGTAATGTACAATAATAATTAAATTAATTAAGTGATGGTTGGAGGATAAAGATAAAATGCATATTTTCATAAAAGGTATGAGAATAAATTTGGTGGACAAACAAATAAGGAATGTGATAAATAAATTTGGTGGAAGGAGGGAATAAATTATTTCGATTTTATATTGATTTGTTTAAATTTATTTATGAAATCGGCCACCACTTTGAAATCATTTGATTATATTTACTACGAAATTAATAATTGTTTAGATTTTTTTAATTTCATATTATTCGTATTGTATTTCAATACGCTTCAATAGTAAATCCAAACAATGCACATGTGGCGTGCTTAAACATTTATATAATGTTAATTAATACAAGATGAAATTAACACTAAAATGAAGTACAATCTGTTGAGGTACTGTATCCCCATATTTCGTGAAATAATGGACTTTTTTACTCTATTATTGGGAGGAAATTCATCAAGTGAACAATTTAATGTGAGTGGAGTGAGAATTGAACCCAAAATCTGAACGTGAGTCAAAGATTTTAATATTATGAAAGAATTTTATCTCATATAAATTTTAAACTTGTAGAGAGGTGATAAATTCTTTTGTTAGAGAAAAAAAGAAAAATCGCAAGGCTAAACGAGAACTTAAGAAACATATGTTTTCCATGGTCTTGACTACTCTGTTTAATTGTTTTTTCAAAAAAAAAAAAAAAATCAACGATGGAGAAGAGTCGAGCACGGAAAATGAAGTTAATTGGCAATAGCTCTCCCCAACTTTGAATATTATTAAAAGAAAATAATTATAAATTATAAAATTTGACTAACAAAAGATGTAATTGGAGTTTTCTTCAATAATTGAGATACAGCTTTGATATTGCATAGACGTTGGAATTATTTTCACTTTGGTTAATCGTTGACGTCATTTTCATCCACCTTACGTATCTCAAGTTTGGTGCATCACAAGAAAATATCACTTCTAATATCCGCGTGCTTAATGAATTTTCTAATTTTCTTGATGAATATATAGTCAACCAAAGTCTCAATATCATGCACATTTTACATAAATATATTATTATTCACATATATGCTCCTATTTTTTTATGAAATATTAGCAAATTCAAAGAAGAGATTGAAATTTCCATGATCTTCACGAGTAGATACAGGCCAAACGAATCTTCTAAAATAATCGTACAAAAGACAAAATAAAAAAATTCGAGTCCAAGTCTATGTTACTATAACAAAAATTATGTTTATTTTTATAACATATATTAATGTCCTTATTGTATATGTATGATACAGAAAAATGTGTTACTATACGATGTATCGAATGAATAAATAACATCTTTTAAAATACGTTGATTCAACAATTGAATACCGTAAAATAGGCAGACAGGAAAAACTTTTTTTTTTAATTCATCATTCAACTGAATAAAACATTTACAACGGAACTCTTTAAATAAGAGTGGAAACCTAATTAAAGATAAATATTAATCTATGAAAATAAATCAAAACAAATAAAATTAAAGATACTAATATTAATTTTCCTAAAAATCTTGATTCTGCAAATCGGCTTATAATTATACGAGATTGCTTTCGTGATCTCGTCTCCATCACTATATAAACACAAAAAATATTCTTTGTTTTTTTTTTTTATAAGGATTCGAAACCCTTGAACTTGATATTTTATATATATTTCTTTGGCTAATAAAAAAAAAACACAAAAGTTGTGATGTTGTATGAACAAAAGGTTAATCCCTCACTTTTTTCGACATCTCCCTCGTTTGGACTATGATTTCACTGATATTTGATTATTTATTTTATTACATATTACAATGTATCAAGTAATTTGTGCAATATTTTGGCGCGTGAAATATTTAATTGTTCTAATTTTCTCTTTTATTTTCTTCCACTCTTGGAATAATTGATGTTTCCATATTGTTGGATCAACGGTGGAGAGTGTTTGCAACTTGGCAGTTAGTTGCCAGAACAGAACAGTGTGTAGAGTTCCAAGCAAGGAAACTGCGAAATCGCTGAACTCTCATTTGGCGCTTTCAACGAATTAATTTGAGGTGAATTACACCGTAAGTACCTTGGTTGGAAAATTTGACAAATGAAAGTCTTCAACTAACGGTTCTTATTAAAAGACTTGTCTATTTTATTTTATTTAATGTTTTTCTTACACCATGATTTGACACCAAAATATCTCGTTGATTTTACAAGCTATTAGAGAAAAAAGTTAGGGGGAATTTGTTTTTTTAAGAAGATTGTACTACTTCGTTGATATTTCAACTCCAATAGATCACATGTTAATATATGAGAATTAAAACACACAAGATCACGAGATTTTATATTTCACAATAATGTAATATTCTGTTACATCTAAATGATACATAAAATATAATTAATTAAGATAAAATGTGATCTAGATTAGTCATGTGTGGCAAAAGACATTACACTGTTATCTTGATTAGTCATGTGTGGTAGTGAGGTAAACCGTCTAACAAGTATAAATTATAGTTAAGAGTTAGATAAAAACTCATATAAGACGGTCTCATATATGAGACGGGGTATAACTTAACACAAATTACGTTCATCCCTCTTAAAGTGTTAAAGCTTCAATGTCCAACTTATACTCCGTCTCACCGTGAAACGATCTCATGCAAGTGTCCCTCTAAGAGTTAATTATCTAGAGTTTCTCTAATTTTATTTATTTATCTTAGAGAGACTTTTAAGAACGAAAACCATAACGTTAATTACAACTTGCAAAAACCAATAGTCGTCAAAAATCTCATGACGTGACTGTTTATATGCTTGTCATTATGCCAGCTTGAACTAGCTTTACATTTGAGGCCCAATATATCATGAATGCTAAATCATTAACGTGACTGTTAATAATTGTACCTGTTGGTAGACACATATAATCAAATCTTCCGACAATAATATTTTCCATCCCAAATCGGTTTTTCATAATGTTTTTTTTTCATATATTTTTTTTTTGATATTTTTATATTAGTAAATAAAATGATAAAATGACTTTTAAGAAGGGGTATGATATATGAGCAACTTATCTATCATACCCCTCCTTTAAAGTCGTTTTATCATCCCAAATACTAATACAAAACTTGCTTGTAAAAACGCGTGTAAAAGTTTTTGTTAAAACTGATCTGAAACGAAGAGAGTTCCATATAATTTTATTTTATTAATAATTAATGTTGCGTTCTACCTGAGTTGTTCAATTTAATCCCTAGTTAGCTCCATCCAGGGATGGATCTAGGGGGGCGCCGGGGGTCAGTCACCCCCCTTGGGATTGATTTTTTTCGTATTATATGTGTCGAAAATTTAACATTTATGCTTTAAAATTATTAAATTTTATCATTTCGCCCCATTGGGATTTTAAAATTCCGTTGTCCTTACCTAATGGAAAATTTCGCCCCCCTTGGGACAAAATCCTGGATCCGTCCCTGGCTCCATCCATCAGGTGGGTGTCATACTGTCATGAAGGCAGGAAGTAACAATCAAAATGCAATATCAATTTGGACAGAGAGAGATGTACATATCTCCATCAAAATATTACATCAATTTGGTGCATATTTTAGATCACTGAATTTCAATAAACAAGTATATACCAATAAAATATAAATAAAATTTAAAAATAAAATCATAAACGAGTATGATGCAGATAGCCGAAGCATATACGTATTATCCGTTGATTCTTATAATACTCGAATGAATACACAAATGTAATTAATGTTTAATTCCGGTGATTCAATATGAATATCGGAAGAAAAACGATAAAAACACGATAAAATGATAAAATCCAATATAATTTCTAATTAATTCAAAGTTATTTATTACAAGCCTGAAATGAACTATTTATACTAGTCTTGTGCTTAATTAACGTGATATACGAAAATACAAGGATCTAAACTTATGGATTGAGTCAAACATGAATTAGTTAATAGATGACTTTCAAACTTCTTCATGAATGCTAAATCATTTTCATCTCCATCATTTTTTCCCTTTTTAAAATAATTCATCCTCGAATTGGAAGCTTCCTTGACTCCATAGGGATAACATAAAACCATCGAGTAGCTGAACTCAAAAGTATCGATTGAACGAATGTGACACACAAGTTTGAGGCGATAAGACGGAGATTTCAAATAACTGTTAGCAAAATTACTATCAGTATTTATAAAATAAAAATAGTTAAATGATTGTCATATGCCTCGTCAAAATTGTAGCACGACCCATCTTCCTGTATCAAATATAGGCTCCTCTTCATTATCTGGTTCATCATCAAATACTGGTGGCCCATTATAATCAATATCACGGCCCATTTCAATATCAATTGACTCATCAAAAAATAACAGCCCTTAAAATTCAAGACCCAAAAAATTATAATTAGGCCCACAATAATTATGTTCAGGCCCATATTTATCACCTCTGAAATTATATAAAGGCCCTTCTTGACCATCTTCCTCAAAATTAACAAAAGCCCCAAATTGTTGTAACAAAGTTGTAGGCCTAAAATCTGTCACATAATTACTAGTACAAAATTGTGCAAGCCCAGCAGAAGAAGAATTAAAGCTTCGTGGCCCAAAATTGTCAACACAAGACAAAGGCCCAATATGATCATTAGTAAGTTCCAGTTATTAGCACCAGTCACCCACGTCATTAGGAAATACACCCATAAAAATTTTGAACTACCCATCGTCCAATACCACCTCTGCCTCCCCTTAGTTGCGGATCCAGGATACAAATTTTGAGGGGTGAAAGTGTATAAAAAAACGCGTGTTTTAAATCTAATTAATAAATATCAACACTTATATAGTGATAAAATTTTACACATACATACATATATAACTAAACAATGAGAATAATTACACAAATTAATATAATTATATACATCTATCCATATATATGCATTGGAAAACCACAATTTCCCTCCATCCAAATCTCATGGAAGCACATCTTCTCTCTCCCCTTTTTATTTTCTAATGCCCAGATCTCAGGTATGCACCGCTTTCTTTTTTTCTTATCTTTGCAGCTAGCGGAAGCATACACGTATTATCCGTGGATTCTTAGAATACCCAGATAAATGTATACAAACATGATTAACATTGAATTCCATTTATTCAATATGAATACCGGAAGAATAACAATAAAAACACGAAGAATGAATAAAACTCAATATAATTTCTAATTCATTCAAAGTTATATATTACAATGCCTGAAATGAACTATTTATACTAATCTTGTACTTAATTAACACGATATAGGAAAATACTAAATTAAATAACTAATAAATAAAAAATCTAAAACCTAGAGATTGAGGCCAACATGAATTAATTAATAGATGACTTTTAAATCATGAATGCTAAATCATCCTCATATCCATCAGAGTACCAATTTCAACAAAATAAAAGTGTTAACTCAATCACATTGAGCATTAAAAAATCAATCAAATACATTATCTATGTTTCTGATTAATTATATGTCTCATTCGATTTAAAAATAGGGTATGTCTTTTGTGAAACATGTTCATGTTCATAGTATGAAATATATGTAATTATACTAAAAAATAATACCATAACACTTATAAATTGATATCATAGCATTAAATGTTATAAGTGTACGTAATTATAGGTGTTTGTTTATATATATGAGTAATGATATCAATTTATAAGTGTAATAGAATCAAGTTCATAATATGAACAACTTTCATAGGAGAATTTTGTTTAAAATGATGCTCCTAATTATTTCTCACTTTATTAATATAAACAAAATTTATCATTTTTCCACCAATACCCCAATACATATATACTAACCATTTTCTTTCAATCATGAGCTTATTAACATGATCCAATAATATAAACAAATGTATAGTAATCATTTGATGTCCTAATTAATGAAAAAAATAATTTGTACGAATGAATAAATTAAAAGAATTGCTAGCTAGGTTTATAAGAGGGAAAAATGTTTTTCTAGGATAATAATTTTGGGGGTTGTGTTTTAAGGACAATAATTTTACGGACTTGAAAATGTAGGATAATATAATTTAAAATATATAAATATAGGATAATATATTTTAAAATATGTAAATGTAGGACAATTGAGCCGAGTAAGCCCAAACGGGGTTGAAATATCATGTGAGGTTTGGGCTCCATTGTCCTACATTTACATATTTTTAAAACATATTGTCCTATATTTTACAAATTTTAAAACATATTGTCCTATATTTACAAGTTTTAAAGTATATTATCCTACATTTTCAAGCCCGTAAAATTATTTTTTTAAAACACAAATCCTAAGTTATTGTCCTTAAAAAACATTATTCACGGTTATAAGATCATCCAACAACAGCTTACAACTCTTTAATTGGTTAAACGTAAAATTGAAAAAATTGGAAACTGGAACTAAATTGTGCAGATTACAAATGAAACGAAACAACTTTAAATCTACAAGATTGTTTCCTTAGTCATTTTATTTAAATTACACTATTAGTTTGTCACTACTCATACACTGAAATTTCCCACATTCCCAATATTTGTACACAAATGTGTCTCTCACATTTCATTTTCATAAATTGATTTCTCACTTATGGAAATTTGATTCCTAAATTGTAAATATACCAATATCATCTACTTTAAACGTAGATCGATCCTACGCCGTTTAATTCCGGAGAAACCAAACTTCAAACCTTCAATTAATTGATTAGTGACGAGTAGTGAAACACTTGAATAAATAATCAATTAAGTTGATTATTAGACACATTAACCAATTTCTCCAACTGAAATGCGGCATTTTGATGAACAAATAGTCTTCATGCTCAATCACGTACCAATATATAATTGAACTCACTACTACACATTTGAGCTTGTAGAGCTCCACTTGGACAGCTCTTTTTTCGAATAGCTCTCCAAGTGGCCCCTTGGAGAGCGGTTCTATTAAAAAAAAAAAAATGCGGTTAAAAAAAAATGTCCAAGATCAAAAAACTTAGATTCATGGTTCATAACCGCTCTCCAAGTGAATTAATTTTTTTTTTTTGTAAAGCTTGTATTTTTTTTTTTATTTTTTTTGTTTTTGTAAATTCTTTTATGTACAATTCAAATATTTTATTCTTTAAATTCTCGTGTTATTTCTTTTTTAATATTAAATTTATTTAATGAGATTAACACAAACTCTTATGTAAAACTTGTTCATAATATTAAATTCATATTATTACACTTACGAACTTGTATCACTATTAATTCTTATACATTAATACCTATAATATTTAATATTCTTATAAATTAATTCAATTTTTTCTAAGTATTACTTATTTAGATAGAAAAGTACTATTACTTGTTTAAATAGAAAAATATTACTTGTTTAAATAGAAAAGTATTACTTGTTTAGATAGAAAGGTATAACTTGTTTAAAAAAAAGTATTACTTGTTTAAATGAAAAAGTATTACTTGTTTAAAGAAAAGTATTACTTATTTAGATATAAAAGTATTGCTTGTTTAAATAGAAAAGTATTACTTGTTTAGATAGAAAGGTATAACTTGTTTAAAGAAAAGTATTACTTTGTTTAGATGAAAAAATATTACTTGTTTAAAGAAAAATATTATTTATTTTGATAGAAAAGTATTACTTGTTTATAAGGAAAAATTATTACAAGTTTAAAAGAAAAGTAGTTAAAAAAAATACAAGTAAAAAATATAATTTTAATTTAATTTAAATTTAAATTTATATTTATATAAAAAAATATTATATAAAAATGTGATTGAATTAATAAATAAGATAATTGAAATAAAGAATTTAAAAAAAAATTGTAAAAAAAAAATTTTTTTAACATATAAATTAATTTAAATTAAGAACGCAGAAAAGTTGTAAGTCTTGCGTCCCCAATTAATTAATCCTCGCCATTAATTGGGAGGCCAAGGTCCCGTGTTCGGTCCCCCATGGGAGCGAGTAATTGCTTTCTCAAAATGGGAGAGGCCAATATTATATATATATGATATTTGTGGGTCCTTATGAACCAAACCCCGCTGTCCAAATGAATAACAACAACAAAATCGCGATTAAAAACCGCTTCTTGAGATCCACTTTTATAACTTTGGACAATCATTCTTGAAGAAATTTCAAGCCCAAATCTCTATTAGTGACTCCACCAAAAATAGTTGAATACTTGAAGAAATTATAACCGCTTCCAATGCTTTTTTTAAACTTTTCAAACTCAAATCAGATAGTGACTCCACCAAAAATGGTGGAAAGGAGGGCTGGGGAAGGCAATTTCGAGAGTCTAAAACCGGGGCTGCGACGGCGATGAAGAGGAAGAAGACGAAGAGCACGACAATTTCTTCCGAAGTACGCTCAATTTCTGCAACCGATTTTTTTGGTTCTCAATTTGTTTTCAGTTTCTTGAATATGATCAAGGTGCTTGACTTTTTATTTGTGCTTGGGAATATTGTTAACTAGTCAACGCCAGGTTGTTTTTGCTGGGTGTTTTAGATATTTTGGATGCTCATTTGTTATTAAGAGTCAACGCTAGTTTGTTGTAGAGGGTGATTTGTGAACCGATTTGATGGGGAAAATTATTAATAGGTATAAATTTAATAAATTATTAATAGATACAAATGAGATTGTATATATAGTCAAAATTATATAAAAAATATAAATATATTATTGTATATGTAATTATTTTGTAGTTATTTAAAGTTATAATTCTAAAATATACTTATTTTTTCGTTGAATATATAAAACATCATCTAAAGTTTGTTGAAAACAATAATCGAAATATCGAATACTTATTGATCAGCCAAAAGATATGTTTGATTGACCGATAAATACAAAATCATTTCATTTATTGTGTTCTTTTTCATATTTTTATCATTTGATAGTTCGTGATTTTACATTTACTATCCTTCGTATGTGTTTTTTGGCCGGTCAATGGGTAATTTTGTAATTATTTTAAACCAGGTGATACTTCTAGTAATTTGGACAAACGTAGAGGAAACGTTTGATAATTTAGCCATAAAATTCCTTTCACTCTGAACTCGACTACTTCACATGTTATCAATGGCGATGTCAATTTTTCGGTCAATCGATCAATTAACAACACTATAACAATAAAATAAATATAAAAATAAATCATAAACGAGTACCAATTCTTAATAAAATAAAATTGTTACACCGAATATTAAAAAGAAAAACTATCCATGATGGACAATAAAAATAATTAAATACTCCCTCCGTCCCCCACCAACATGCACACTTGTTTTTATACACAGATTAAGAAAAAAAATAGTTTTTTAGTGTTTTGTTGACTTTTCAAATGAGATGAAGGGTGGAGATTGTGAGGGTGGAGTTTGTAGGGTGGAGATTGTGAGATTTTTTGTCATTTTAAGACGTGCAAGTTGGTAAGGAACGGACAAAGAAGGAAAATGTGTAAATTGCTAAGGGACGGAGGGAGTACAAGATAAAACATTTAAGTGGAACAAAAATCTCATATCACATCAGTCGAGAGCCAACATGATTTCAAGCCTCTTCTTCCTCTGTTGAACGGTTGTTTCTCAATTTTTAATCGCCAATCCAAGAAACGGTTCGATTTTTAAGCGCCGATCCGAGAAACGGATAGTACATCATTAGCATCCAAAAATATACTCGGTTAGTATGGCCACCTGAAACCATACCAAATTTTAATTAGATCAATAAAAGGGAAATCAATTCCATTATGAGTTGGTCTCCATGAATCACGTCTATGCTATGAACTTAACTCATTTCAACACATTTTTCTAACCCATGAAACTTGACTCTATTATATTCTAAATAGATTCAAATGTTCATGAATTAAAAACAAAGTTCATAGCATGAACTAAGTTTGTACAAGTTTTTGTCTTCCATTACATATATAGTGATGAATCTACATGACATTCGTCTCCGGTGGTCACATTCCTCGAATTTGGTAGAAAGTCATAAAAAGATCCCATAGATTTATATATAGAGGACATAACAACAAGTCATGCATATTCAAAGTTGCTAAATTAAATGGTAGAAGATGACTAGAGTGAATTACATCCCTAGCTATATATATCCACATGTCAATATAATTTTTCTTAATTTCAGCTCCCAATCTTATAAAACAATACTAGCTCCGTCCCAGCTCTTTGTTCACAGTTACTATTTTCTCGTGTTTTAGTGAGCGAATTTTTTATTAGTATTAGAAATAATAAAATAATTTTTAAGAAGACCTATAATAGAAGAGAGATATATATATCGTACCCCTTCTTAAATGTCATTTTATTATTTTAAATACTAATAAACAACTCGCTCGTTAATACACGAGAAAAAAGTGATGTGAAGAAAGAGTTGAGACAGAGAAAGTAGTTATTTAGGATTCGAGGAGTACTGATCGATTTAAGTAGATAGACCAATGCTTGAAATTGGGCACATAAATCATAAAGTCTCGTAACTTGGTTTACCAAAATCTCTCTCGAGAAAAAACAAAATATTAACCTAGATTAAACAAAATTAAAGTAAAAGATAGCCTACAAACTGCAACAAAATATATATATAACTAGCATTGGATGTATTAATTAAAGAAGTTCAACTAACTTTGAGCCTAATCGTCAATCACTATCACATTTGACTTATTGCTTGAACCAACTTCCAATTCAGATGGCAATTCTTCATTCCTCAAAATAATAACTTTGAATCTCAGTTTTGTAGCGGTATTTTCCACTAGTTCGAAGATACAAGCATCGCCAACTTTCAGATGGTTTTCATCAACAAATTTTTTCCAACCGGGCCGAAAATCTGGATTTTTAGCGTCCCCATTGTAAGATGCATCCCAGTTCTTGCCATCATATTTGAGAACCACAGGTACAGTGGCACGCGGAAGCACGCTGTTAGCATCAAAGGGAGATCGACTTTAATAATAAGTGTAAGAGTCCAAATCGAAGGGTGAAATTGTTATTTTAGGCCAGTAATTTAGGAGGACTTATGTATTAAGGACAATAATTTTACGGGCCTGAAAATATAAGACAATATGTTTTAAAATCTGTTTAAAATCTATAAATGTAGGACAATCGAGTTCGAACAAGCACAAATCGGGTTGATATATCAGGTGAGTTGCACGATTGTCCTACATTTAAAGATTTACAGACTTGCGAATATAGAAAACTATGTTTTCAAAATCAGTAAATTTAGGACAATTTTGCAAAATTTCACCCGATTTGGACTTATTCCGACTCGATTATTCCACATTTACATATTTTAAAACATAATATTATCATTTACAGATTTTAAAATATAATGTCATATTCAAGCACGTAAAATTATTGCAATTAAAATAAAACTCCCAAAGTTATTGACCTGAAAATACATTTTTTTTTCCCCAAATCGAAGAATTGCTAGAATCGTTAACATGACAGTCAAAACTCTTTGTGGCATTGAAAAATTAACAAAGAGTAATTATATAAATAATTACAAAAATATCAACAGGTGAAGCAACACCCAAAAAACACATGATTGAAACAAGTTTGAACTGCAATCTAGATGGTTAGATCTCATATATGTGTACTAGAATATTCTTGATCAAAATAAACCAAAATTGCACTTAAACTATATATGGGTAAATTAAATCACACAATGTCAAGGAATTTTAATCTACTTACATTAGTATCAAATAAAAACAATATGATTTAATTAGGAATTGTAGAGTAATTACCAGAAAATAATGTGGATTGACGTGCGAGTTTCCTAAAATCACATCAAAGAATTGGTTTTCCCCAGTGAAAAACATCACATTCCCATCCTCTTCTTCAGTGCTTGTGCAAACCTGATCCAACTTGTTAAACATCATTTCAACGCTTATAGCTTAAAAGAGGGGCACATACACAACAAACTATTGATTTTGTAACTATATAATCATTTCAAACGTCATAAATTCTTTTACTAGACCGATTCATTTTACTTCATTTACTCTTCCAAAAAAAGTTACAAATTTTTATTGTCTTATGAAAATGGATGTTCTCAAATATACTTTTTTTTTTTTTTGAAAGCTCCTCAAATATACTTTTGAAAGGGAAAAAAATCCAGCCTATATACACGCATTATATAGAAACAAAAATAAAATCAATTATTTTTTCCCTTCAAAATATAAATAAATAAATATATATATATACACACATGCACCTCGACCTTGTGGCTGCTCATTTTTATTGATTGGCCATATACAGTATATATACATGAAATTTCTTGTACAGAAAGTAATAAATCAAATCATACAAAGAAATAAATATAAAATATAATCAGGAAAGAATCTACAAAATCTTGACTATGATGACGCGTATCTTCTGGAGATCTTTGGAAGGATCCGATATGCTACCACAGAGTTATCCATCCGAACCGGAATCGGCGGTTATAACCGGAACCGGATAAACCGGAACCGAAATCGTGACGAACCGGAACTGAAACCGTGTATTACACAGTTCGGTTCCGGTTCCTACTGCTTCCAAACCGTAACCTCCGGTTTAGAACCGCCGGTTTCACGGTTCAAACCGGCGGTTCCGCGGTTCCGAACCGTTTATGACTGTTGCAAACCGGATTTGCCCGTTGGAATCGGCGGTTCCGCGGTTCCGAACCGTGAACCGCCGGTTCTCGTCTATTTTTTTTATTATTATTTAATGGTTGAGATTGAGCCAAATGTTACCCTTTTTTTATCCAATGGTCGAGATTCAATATGAAATGTTACCGTTTTTTTTTGTTTTTTGTTTTTTTTCCCAAACTCTATAAATACCCCTTCATTTGTATTCATTTTCTTGCACCAACTTGATCCAAATTGATCAATTCTTCTTCATCTCTATAATTCTCTTGTTCTAACTTTATAAGCTTCATTATAGTTCATAGTTCATACTTCATATATTATCTATATTGATATATTTTATACATTATAGTAGATAGTTTATATTATATACACTTTACTTTATATTTTATATTACATAAAAAAAATGTCAAAAAGAGGAGGATCATCTCGACCATCATCTTCTAGAGGAGGAAAAGAAAAGAGTCCGATGACTTCCGATTTTCCTCCACCTCCTCCTCCTACTGCACAATTCAATATTCCATGGAGTGTGGAGGAAATAGAAGCGAGTCTTGGTCCCGGTTATCATGGATGCCACTTTTTTCAAATGAAGAATTTCAACAACCTCGTGGTGGTACTCAAGAAAGTACTCATGGTCATGGACATGGTCCTCATGAAAAAAAGAAAAATGTGGAGGAGGTCATTCCACCTCAAGGCGGAGAAAGAAGATGTAAAGTTCTTGCATCCGAAATATTCACCATTCACTTCAAAAAAGTGGTAACCGATGAGGTAAATATATTTAAAGTTTATTGTAACTATTGCACTAATGTTTATCATTTTGAGAAAGGTGGTGGATATGGAACATTTAAAAAACACTTGTTGGGCAAAACATAAAGAAGTCTTGGGAATGACTACATCTCAAACGCAACTACGTGGATTCACGGCGTCTTCTGAAGGTGGTGAAGTAAGTAATCCTACTAGTTTATTTAGATATAATGTTAAGGTTGCTAGAAGAGAATTAGCTAAACTTATTTGTTCTAAACATCTTCCTTTTCGTTTTGCAAATGATATTCGTTTTGAAAAAATGGGTTACTACGACTTATAATCCTTGACCAAAAAAAATTTCACGGTCTTCTATTACTCGTGAAATTGATAAAATGGCTAAAGAAATAAGAGATGAAATGACTAGCATGTTTTCTAGATTAACTCAAAAAGTTTCTATATATTCGGATATTTGGAGTGATCATTTTCAAGAGCATAATTATATGGGCATTACTTGTCATTGGATTGATGATACGTGGACAATTCAAAAACGTTTAATTGCATATATAGAGAGTTTGATCTTGAGCATACGACCGCTAATATTGCTCTAAAAAATTAAATGCGGTTTTGCAAAGAGTACAACATTCTTACAAAAATATTTTCAATTTCATTTGATAATGCAAGTGCTAATACGGCTAGTTTAGATGAACTTATTGCAATTTGTCAACCATCAATTGGTGGTAGATTTTTTCATGTAAGATGTTTTTGTCATATTTTAAATTTGTGTGTTCAAGATGGTTTATCTTCTTTAAAAATGCATGTTGCTCCTATTAACCATGCACTTGGTTATTTGGTTAGACATCAAAAAGTTTTAAAAAGATGGAAAAGTTTTTGTGTAGTTAATAAACTTACTCCTAAAAAGTTTTCACTTGATGTTGCTACTAGATGGAACTCAACTTATAAAATGTTAAGTGCATCTTATGAGTATAGAAATGCATTATGTAATTTTTTTTGCACAAGAACAATGTGGTATTACTTTATTTCCTAGTCAATGAGATTCATGTGCTACTTTATGTGAGATGTTGCAAGTTTTTAATGAAGTTACTACACAATTATCCCAATGCGTATTATCCTACTTCTATTTTTGCTTTAGATCAATGTGTTAGAGTTGCAATTACTTACTCTAGATTGTAGTGATCCAAATGAAATATTATATAATGCTATTAGTTCAATGAAAGTCAAATGGATGAAATATTTTTTATATATTCCCGATGTGTTTATAATTGCTAAAATACTTGATCCTAGAGTAAGAATAGATGGAGTGCAAGAATTAATTTCTATATATTATGATGCTTTATTTCCTATTACAGATGATAACACCCCTTCTCCTATTGTGGTTGTCCAAAAATCTAAACAAGTTCTTATGGATGTTTTTAGAGAATATAAAATTCAATTTGGTCCTACTAGTGGTGATTCTACTAGTGTTCGTGGTGCTACTAGTACTACTAGTGGACGTGGTGGTACTCAATCCCTTGATCGTGGTCTTTATGGTAAATTTTCTCGTTTAGATAATTTTTCTAAAGAACGATATCAACAACGTGCAACGGCACAATCAAATGTTTTCTTAGAAATTGAATTTTTTTTCTAAATACACCTTCTTTTGGGTATCAACCGGGAGAATTAGAAAATTTTGATATTTTAAAGTGGTGGTCGAGGAGATTAGATGCTTATCCGGTGTTGAGTATGATTGCAAAAGAGGTATATGCATGTCCCGTCTCAACCGTAGCCGTCGAACGAGCATTTAGTTTGGGTGGACATATCTTGAATGAAAGGCGTTCAAGATTGACAATTGAGCACTTGGAAAACCAATGTTTACTTGATGATTGGGTGAAAGTCGAAGATCGAACACAAGATGAAGCTCTTAGCGCGGATTCTAGCGAAGATAGTGTGATCGACGACACAACCGAAACCGAAAGTGAAGCTTAAATCTTCTTAAGATTTAAGTCTTGAGGTAAGAAACAAGGTAAGAGAACTATGTGGGCTTTGATTCTAATCGGATACGTAGGCAACATAATTTTAAGTTTCTAACTTAGAATTTTCTAAGTTTAAAATTTAAAATTATGCCCAAGCCCTTTTTTTTTATCCTCTTTTCATTATTTGTAATTTTTTTAATTGTAATTATAAGTTGTTACTTGTAAGTTGTAACTTGTAAGTTGTAAATTGTAAATTGTAATTTTTGTAATGTATTAAATTATTGTTTCATGTAAATTTTTTGAGTTGTTTGTTATTTGTATGTTTAATAACATAAGATTTTGCATCTTCTTTAAATTTACTTCAATTTTTTTTTTTATTTGTATTTTGACAAAGATTAAAAAAAAAAAAAACGGTTCCAGAACCGGGAACCGCCGGAACCGTTGGAACCGGAACCGCCGGAATCTGAACCGTTAAAGTATTTTACACGGTTCGGTTCCGGTTTCAACTTTTTGGAACCGGGAACCGGCGGTTCGAACCGTTTGGGCAACTCTATGCTACCACTTGATCTATTGATTTTCGTAATCGGTCTTCATAAAATTAACTTTCTAGAGTATGTCTAAAACTATAAAAAAGACGGGGTTTAACGACGGTTTTAACGACGGAAAAAATCATCGCTAACGAAATTAGCGACGGTTTTGACGACGAAAAAAAATTCATCGTTGAATCAAGGATCGCTAACCGTAGCGACGGATTAGTGATGTTTTTTTTTTTTTTTTTTAATAAATTTGTCGCTAAAGCGTGAATTTACGAAGAAAAAAAAATGGCTCACGGTGGTTCGAACCCGAGCCCAGGGGGCGCCAGAGTGGGCACCGAACCACGGACCATCTCGAACCCAACCACCAAGCATATAATATATAAGCCACCAAGCTTCCCAATTAAATGAGGCAAATTTTCACTCCCAAGGGGGACCGAACACGGGACATATGGGCGCCTGAGCGGGGATCAAACCGCTCGGACACTTGCTTTCTTGCGTTTACTTAATGAAATTAATTCTATATGTCCTAAAAATCTTTCTTTTTTTCAATTTTTTTTTTAAATCTTTATTTCAATTATCTAATTTAATGATTTAACCACATTTTAATATAATATTATATTTTTTATTTATTTATAAATTTAAATTAAATTGTATTATATTAAAATTATATTTATTTATTTATTTTTAATTCATTTTTTTTACACTTTTAAAAAAAAAACTTTCATTTATTTAATTTAACTATCTAATAATCTTTAAAATACTAATTATATACATTTTTTACTTTATAAATTATAAATAAATGATTATATTCTTTTCAAATTGTATATATTCTACAAATTCATTTTTGTAAAGCAAATACTATTTTCTATTTAAATAAGTAATATTTTCTATTTAAACAAGTAATACTTTCATTTAAACAAGCAATATTTTCTATTTAAACAAGTAATACTTTTAATTTAAAAAAATAATGATTTTTATTTAACCAAGTACTACTTTTCTATTTAAACAAGTACTATTTTTCTATTTAAACAAGTAATATTTTTCTATTTAAATAAGTACTACTTTTCACTTAAACAAGTACTACTTTTCTATTTAAACAACTACTACTTTTCTATTTAAACAAATAATACTTTTCATTTAACAAGTAATACCTTTCATTTAAATAAATAATACCTTTCATTTAAACAAGTACGACTTTTCTATTTAAACAAGTACTACTTTTCATTTAAGCAAGTGATACTTTCTAATTAAACAAGTATTACTTTTCATTTAAACAAGTACTACTTTTCATTTAAACAAGTATTACTTTTCATTTTAACAAGTACTACTTCTCATTTAAACAAGTTGTTGTGTACTAAAATATGAGGATTATGGATTAAGATGTGGCTTAGTGATCTTAGTGACACAAACAATAAATGTGTAAAGTGGATTGTATTTAAGTTATATGATTGCTTGAGAGAATAAGAGTTTGAGCTATAAATTTTCAAGAGGTTTGGTAAGGTATTAATTTCCCTTTTTTTTATTGGTCATAAATGACCCATATTTATAAGGTTTGGGAGAGTGGAGCTCACTCTCCCGATTTACAAGGACAAGTAGCCGAAAATAGCTCTGCAAAACATTAAATGTTACATGATTGATGTGACCCAGGTCGGAGGTCGCTGGGAGGTCGCTCGAGGGATCAAGAGCTCGCGCTCCTTCTTTGGGACGTCGCCCGAGGTAAATCCAGATTTGCACGGATTTAGCCGTCTAACTACTCCTAGCTACTCATCATTATCGTCCTTTACTGACACATCTCTGATTAAGGCCATTCTTAGGTAAGGCTCCTGGCGCTGCTCGTCTACCACGGGTCCCATCTCAATTAATGCTCCGTACTTGTGTCAGTGCACGACCTGCGAGGTGCATCCAGGTCGCATTTTCGTGCTTGGCGTGCCTTTATTTCCATCTCTTCGGCGAGGTGCCATACTCGTGCAAAAACTTGGTCCGGTTCTCTACTTCTTTCTAGGTCAGGCCCGCCCTCGCGCTACATGCCCACAACAATAGCCCCTAGCTCGTTCGCCAATGCTTGTCAATGGGGACGAGCTATCCTTCCAGTCTATAACGCGAGGTGCGAGATTCGGTGACTTCTTGAGTACGCGTGGTTGTTATCTTGGAAATCGCTGATGCGACGGCTGTTCACCTCGTCTGCTGTGCCTACTCTCGGTAGGCAATGATGGCGCGTGGCTTTCACGAGCTGGACGCAAAAGGCCGCGGTCCAATCACTTGTGCCCTAAACCCCTCTATAAATACCCCTTTCGTTTCCTTTCCTTCTTTTTCCATTTCCAATTCTCTGAAAATTACTCCGTTACTCTGCCCATCTCAGCGTGAAACTCCGGTGATTTCAGTGTGAGACTTCCAGTGCTCACGATTCATAAGGTAAATTTTTATTCCTTCTTCCCTCTGTTCCGTTTTTCTCATTTCTCGGCGATGGATTCCGGAGAAAATAGCCCATCTGGAAGTGCGGCGGGGAGCTCTGCTCCCTCCGTCGTGGCCCGTCGGCGGCAAGGCCGCGGCGGGAGCGAGCCATCTGTGGTCGACCTCTCTTTCGAGACCGTAAGTGATATATCTGTGCCTATTCCCGGGGAGGTTACATCTAAGAAGCGGCGTCGCTTGCGCTGTCACTATACGGACGAGCCCCCGTGTCCAGACCTTAATCCCGCCGATCCCGAAGTTCAAATTTTAGAAGAGGCGGGATATGGGGCCGTTATCGCGATCTCTGAGCTAGTGGACCCTGCCAAGTTCAATTTTCTTTCGGACGAGGTTATCCCCGATGTCCCAAGCGAGGATGATGAAGTTGATGAAGTGGACCGCAGGCTTCGGCTTCGGGAAAACGTGGTCGCTTCTCGCGAAATGGCTTCTCGACCGACTCGGGTTCGGGAAGACAGTTCGTTCGCTGCGGCCGATGTGAATAGTATCGTGACCGAGGCCGAACTCTTCGTGTGGCGGGACAGGTTCCAAGTCCCGAGCGATATTCATTTCTCGGTTCCTCAGCATAAGGTCAATTTCGTCGATCAGGTGTCGGATGGTTGCGTGGCGATGAACTACGATACCATGAAGGCGGGGATCTGTTTCCCACTTCACCCCGTTATCACCGATCTATTGCAGTTTTGGGGTTTGGCGCCTACGCAGATCGCCCCAAATGGGTGGAGCACAATTATAGGGCTCTTATCGTTGTTTGGTCGGGTTCAGCCCCGAGCGTTTCCTTCCGTAAAGGAGATGAACTCCCTTATCTCGCTGGCGAAATGGGGAAAAGGTCGGGGATACTATTACATGAAAGCTCGCCCCCACATGAAGCTGGTCGAGGACCTTCCGAACAAGGTCCAAGACTGGAAAGAGAAGTGGTGGTTGGTCGGGGGAGCGTGGCAAAGTCCGGTCTTCGCCCTTGGTTCGCTTGGATATCGCAAGATACCTCGTGATTACATGACGTTTAAACGTAAGTCTTTCGAATCTACCTTCATACATTATACTGATTTAACTTTTCCCCTTTATTGCAGCTCCCAAGAACTCCAAGACTTCCGAACTCTCTCTCCCTTTCCTCGTTCGGTTGATTCAGGTGTGTCTTATTGATCCCGACGAGCGGTCATTGACCGTTCTGGAAAGGTTGAAGTGCTTGAGTTTGCCGGCAGATATCCCACCTCGTTCCTCAATTGGTCGGCGCATATTTACGGTAAATGATCTGGACATCATTCGATCGGACTTGCTTATTCGTCCATTTGTTAACCGGTGCGGCTTTTCATCTGCTTCCGATTTCCTTTATCGAGCTATACACTTCAATTATGCGAAAGTTCTTGACGAGATCACGAGAACCTTAACGCCGAGGATATCGTGAGAAGGTTCTTCAGCCTTAGCTCTTTCGAGGCGATCAGACGGGAAAAAGAAAGTTCTTGTGAGGCGGACCACCAAACCTCCGCCTCCGAAGACAAAAATTTGCCGCAGGGCGAGGGGAAAAAAAAAAATGTCGCCAAATCGCGAATATCCGGGGAGTTCCCAAGCAGCCCGAACATCTGTGGATATGGATGTTCTGCGGAACTCCCCGAGCGGGATAGTGGTGTTGTCGGGTTCGGCGGGGAACCTAGATACAATCGTTGAAATTACTCAGCGACGGAACCGCGAGGTCGAGGATCGCACTTTCCTCGGTTGAAACCCGGACTTCCCCGGCGGTAAATACTTCTTTATCATCCCCGTCTTTTTCTTTGTTCGCCAGAAAAGGACCTCGTGTTCACGATAATTGTTTTGCGAATCTGACTAGATGATGGGGTCTTAGAGGTGAGGCAACTTCGCAACTTCTTATGGTCGCGAGACCCCGCTGCCAATGACGCTCAACCCACTTATCTCCGCCAGATCGTCGTCGATGCCCCGAAGTCCTGGACTTTGGATCTTTATGAGGAGGCTCACACCCAACACTTCTCGGAGAACCTGACCTCGGGGGTCGCTCATATATGTCGGTCCTTGGCATTTATCGAGAGGAACCGGGAGCAGTATGGCCGAGCAAAAATCCAGCCCGTAGAAGCCGAGGCAAATTGTCACGATGAAGGTGGATTTGGCGAGGTCGACGAAGAGAGGAAACCGCCATCGGTGCGCAAGTCGCAGCCGAGGAAAAAGCCGAAAGAGGGTGTTCGGGAGCGGGATGATATGAAAAAGAAACTCTCGCAGATGGCGAAAGATCTCGAGCTCCGGGATAAGAAAGTGAAGGAGGGCATGGACAAGACCGCCGAGGTGGAGAGTCGGTGTCGCCGATTAGAAGCTGAGGTCCATGACTTCCCTGTCACCATCAAGTTGGAGCGTCATCACGCCTCCAACATGGCCTATATCCATTCCTTCTCTAATGTTGTCCGGGCCTGCCACCGGGCCGGCGACCTCTAAGGGGCCAAGTCAGCGATGACCGAGATGCTTAAGTGGCCTATATCTTAACAACCCCGTTAGGGAGGGGATGATCTTCCCATCAAAGACCTTGCGACTTCGATTGTGGATTTCAAATTTTTTTTACTAGCCAATCTTTATGATCCCAAAAAATTTGCTCGGGTTGTTGAATGAAGAGGTGGAAGATGGCGCGGATGGTGGTGATGGTGAGGGGAATCCAGCTGGCGTCGAGATTCCCGAGGTTGAACAAAACGCATCGACCAACCCTGTTGAGGGGACCTCGGATGCTCCGCCGAGCTGATTCCATGGATAGTTTGTCTGCGGCAGTATGCCACTCACCTTCGGGCACTCTTTGTAACCGCCCTTCGGGTTTTTTTAATCAAGTTGTTTTGTTACCCTACGGGGTATGTACTTTGTTGCCTTCGGGCTTTTATTAATGGAAATGTTGTTGCTTTTCTTTTTATCTTTCTCGCTTCCTGATTTGAATGCTTGTTTATTTCTCACCAACACTTTGAGATCGGTGACTTTGTGTATCTTGTCTTCTCGCAGATTGTCTTCTCGAACATCTGGATAGAAAATCATAATGATAACAGATTTGTTAATTGATAGCGACTTGACTGTCGGCTTAGATAGGATATGCGACCGAGGTCGACTTAGATAGGGTATGCGACATGATTGCCTTCACATATTCTTGGCTTAGCCGACTTAGACTTGGTATGCGACCGAGGTCGACTTAAATTTTGGTATCACGATATCTTAGCCTTCACATATTCTTGGCTTAGCCGACTTAGACTTGGTATGCGACCGAGGTCGACTTAGGTTGGGTATGCGACAAACTAGCCTTCACATATTCTTGGCTTAGCCGACTTAGATTGGGTATGCGACCGAGGTCGACTTAGGCTGGGTATGAGACATACTAGCCTTCACATATTCTTGGCTTAGCCGACTTAGACTTTTTCATTTGCGAATCTATTTCTGGTCGAACTCGTGAGAGGTCGGGGACCATTCCCCCAAGTTGGTAAATGTAAAAAGGTGGAGCAAGTTTGTGTTATAAGTCATAACTCATAGAGAAATATACAATCGATCTGGATTTTACAACTCATAGTTATTAGTAGAACTTCTTCAGGTAGGTCGCATTCCATGGATACATCGCGGGAATGCCCTCCAAGTCCTCGAGCTGGTAAGCCCCATTTGGGAGGCATTTCGAAATATTCATGGGTCCCTCCCAAGTTGGACCGAAAACTCCTTTCTTCCCGCCCAAGGATCCTTTTTAAGACGAGGTCGCCGACCTTGAATCTTCGGGTTTTTTGCTTTTGAGTTGTAGTATTTTTCTGACTTTTGTTTGTAGTTTGCGTTTCTTAAGTTGGCTTCCAATCCTTTTTCTTCAAGGAGGTCGAGGCTGAGAGATATGGCTTGATCGTTGTCCTTTGTGACTGTTTGCGATGTTCGATGGCTTCTGACCACGACCTCGGCTGGTATGACTGCCTCCGTCCCGAAAGCCATAGCAAAAGGTGTTTCGCCCGTTGAATTTCGGGATGTGGTTCTATACGACCATAAGATGCTCGGAAGTTTGAAAGCCCATAATCCCTTTGACTCAATGAGTTGAGTTTTTAGGGTGTGTTTGATTATTTTGTTCACAGCTTCAACTTGCCCATTGGACTGGGGGTGATAGGGGGTGGAGAACAGCTTTGCGATTTTCCACTTCGCGAAAAAAGCATCGATCTCGAAACCATCGAACTGATTCCCATTATCTATGACGATTGTTTGTGGTAAGCCAAAACGACAAATGATGTTTTTCCATATAAATCGAATGATTTTTTTCCTGGGTAATGGTCGCCAAAGGTTCTGTCTCTGCCCATTTGGTGAAATAGTCTACTGCGACCACTGCAAACTTCGAACTACCTGGGGCTTTTGGGAAAGGACCGATCAGGTCGATCCCCCACCTCGCGAAAGGCCATGGGCTGTAGATCGATGTGAGTTCCTCCGGAGCTCGCCTAATCGTTGGGGCAAAAAACTGGCATTGCTGGCACTTCTTTGCATATGCAATCGCATCTTTCCTTAAAGTTAGCCAATAATAGCCTTGTTTGATCGTCTTGTAGACGAGAGACTGACCTGCGGTATGATTTCCACAATCTCCTTCGTGGATTTCTTTCAGGATCACTTGGCCTTCTTCCGGGGTAACGCATTTCAAAAGTGGCAAAGAGAAACTTCGCTTATAAAGATGTTCGTTGATGACGGTGTACCTCGCTGCTCTTAGTTGTAATCGGCGAGCTACGACCTTATCTTCTGGCAGTACCCCTTTGTCGATGTAGTCTCTGATTTTGGTCATCCAATTGTTTTTCGGGGTTGCGATCTGAAAGACTCCCCTATGAATGTTTGATGGACTCGCTTGGTTCGTCCAAGTTATTTCCTTTATGTCGATGATGATGCGACCTGCTGAGGGAGTGTTGAGTTTAGTGACTACTATGTTGTCCATATCTGTAGCGCCTTCCGACGTGGCCAAGCGAGCTAGTGCATATGCCTGTGTGTTTTCTGCTCGAGGTATCAACTCTATTTGCACTTCCTCGAACTTTTCGATGAGGCTCTTCGCTATCTGTTGGTATTTCATCATTTGTTCACCCCGTGCTTCGTATTCTCCTGACATCTGGCATACGACCAACTGGGAATCGCTGTAAACTTTCAACTTTCGCACACCAATGGCCATCGCCATTTCCAGACCATTTATCAAGGCCTCATACTCTGCTTCGTTGTTTGTGGCATGAAAATCAAAACTTACAGCCGTGGTGAAGGATTGTCGTTCGAGACTGATTAGGACCACTCCAGCCCCTGCTCGGGTGCTCGTCGAAGAGCCATCGACGTGCAATGTCCATGGGATGTCGGCCGCCTCCGTGTTAGGAATTAAACAAGCAATTATGGAGAAAATAATGAAACTACGGAATTTAGAGACAAACAATTTGGTTACCCAGTTCGTCAAACTGACTACATCTGGGGGCACTACCAAGCCAGGAGAGATCTACTATTTCTTCTTGTATGACCATACAAGATAGTGCAAGTAGTGCAAGATACAATGGGGGAGTCAGGGGGGTATTTATACAAAACACCGAAACCCTAAAAGATGAAACTGGGCCGAAGCCCTAATCCGCGTCTCGGCCTCCGGAACCGCTCGACCAGGGCATTTGGTCGAGCGGTTCTGCTCGATCAACTATCTAGCTCGAGCGCCCTCATGGCGCTGGATAGGGGGAGCTCGACTGAGCACTAGTGCTCGACCTCGAGCACTGGTCGATCACCTCCTGCGTCCTGCATCCCGTTTCACTCAGGCTCCATAACCCAACACTCCGGTGTCTTTTCTGGAAAGGTGAGCTCGGTGAGAAAGTCGACGAGGACCTGAGCCTTGATCGCAGTTCGGGGTGCGAAGGTGATCCCGAACTGTCTTAACTCGATGGATCATTTCAACAACCTTCCGGCTGTATCAGGTCGGTGCAACACCTGTCTCAGTGGCATGGTAGTTAGGACTTCTATTTGGTGATCGAAAAAATACTGTCGAAGCTTCCGGACGCTCATAATCAAGGCATAGGCGAGCTTCTCGAGCGGCGGGTACTTGACCTCGGCATCATTCAAAGTCTGGCTGACGAAGTATATAGGCAAATGGTACTGACCTTCTGCCCGCACTAATACTGCTCTGAGAGCGGATTCTGAGGCCGCGAGGTATAGAAATAACTTCTCGCCTGGTATGGGTTTTGCCAAGATTTGGGGGTCGGAGAGGTACACTTTGAGCTTCAGAAATGCGGCTTGGCATTGCGGGGTCCATGAGAATTTTCCTTTTTTCATGGCTTCGAAAAAAGGCTTGCACTTATCCCCCATTCTGGATACGAAACTGTTGAGAGCTGCGAGACAACCGGTCAATCTTTGGACTTCTTTCACGTTGCGAGGTGGTTTCATGTCCATGTGATGGCTTTGATCTTCGTAGGGTTAGCTTCGATACCTCGCTGACTGATGATATGGCCCATGAACTTTCCCGAACCAACTCCGAAACTGCATTTCTTGGGATTCAGGCGCATGTTGTATTTCCTTAAGATGTCGAAAGTTCTGGCTAGGTGGCCCAGATGATCTTCTTTCCTTTCACTTTTCACCACAATGTCGTCGATGTATACCTCCATGGTTTTCCTAATCTCGTCGGTGAACATTCGATTTACTAAACGCTGGTAGGTTGCCCATGCGTTCTTCAGACCAAATGGCATCCTCTTCCAATAATACACATTTCTCTCTGTCAGAAAAGATGTGTGTTGCTGATCATTTTTATCCATGGCGATCTGGTGATACCCGGCGAACGCATCCATGAATGTTATCATCTCGTGCCCAGCGGTACTATCTACGACGTGATCGATGTGTGGCATTGGAAAGTAATCCTTCGGGCAGGCCTCATTGAGATCGGTGAAGTCGATGCATAGTCGCCAAGAGTTGTTTGCTTTTTTTACTAGCACTGCATTGGCCACCCACTGCGGCTGGTCTGCTTGCTCGATCAATTTGTTATCTAGCAGTTTCTTTACTTCCTCGGCCAGGGCTGCGTACTTTTCCGGATCGAACTTCCTTCTTTTCTGGGACACTGGCCTCTTCGTCGGATCGATGTTCAGTTTGTGGCATGCGACCTCGGGGTCGATGTCGACCATGTCCTCATGTGACCATGCGAATACGTCTAGATTCTGCTTGAGGAAATCTATCAGTTGTTCTCGCAGGTCGCCGAATTCGTGGTTCGATGGTCACACTTAGTTACGGACGATCAAGGTCGACCGGATTGTTTTGAGCTCTTCGATCGGTGTTGCTCGTTGATCATTTCTCCCCGTTCTAGGATCGAGGTTGGATTCTCGATGTTCGGAGTCGACCTCCATTGGTTCGAAACCTAGGCGAGGTTCCAAATCTGGTAAATCTCGTGAAGGCTTCTCTCTAGCTATGATGTCAACTTCCATAGGTGTTACATTTGCTTCCATTACATTGTCTATCTCCATTTTATCGCTTTCCTTATCTTTCCTAGGTGGAGTTCGGCTCGTACAACTTAGCCCCACCTCGGATTTCTACCAAAATAAAAAGCAGAATTTAAATCGACACAGGTGTAAGTTAAACATTTTCTTGCCACAATTTGGTCACCCTTGATGGTGCCAATCTTCCCGTCAGATCCGGGAAACTTAATACAATAAAAGTAGGATGAGGAGGCAGCCCCAAACTCATGTTCGAAAGGCCTGTCGAAGAAAGCATTGAAATTTGATGGGGCATCGATGATTACGAAGTCCAGCTGCCTCGTTGCTTTCACTTCAACGTCCAAGGTTGATGTGATCTCGACAGATAGGCGGATCATTCCATAGGCCTCAACAGGCTGGTTCAAAACCCCAAATTCCGACCTCACAAGGCTCGGCGTAGGAGTGGAAATCGCCGAAAGCGGGCCCGAGTCTTCTTGAAAAGGATATTGCGTAAAAGCCCCATTATCGATCATGACGCGATGAACTACATTTTTCCATTATTCTTCTTTGAGATCACGAGTGGGTCCCGGTTTGGAAACACCACCCCATCTTTGTCCTCCCGGTGAAAGTGAGTTCTTCGACTTGGGGCGATGGTGTTGATCGGAAGGCAACTCGGCCGCGGCAATTGTCGGCGCTTCGCGTCTCGATCTTCTAAGCGTCGGTGAGGACAGAGGTCATCATCGAGGAATCCACCAAGGGTCCCCGATGGGGGCGGATCATGTGGATGACCACGTTCTCCGCTCATCCCGGGATCTGCGGACCTTGCTTTCCTTGGTGGCTGGGTTTCTGGCGGTGGCGGCCGATCGTTGGTTTCTTGATGCCTTGGCTTGCGAAGTTCTCTAACTTCCCTTCCTCGTACAATCTCGAGCTCCTTTGCGGTCGCGACAATGTTGGTGTCATGTCCAATGGGTTGTGGTAATCGTAAAATTTTTCTCGGGTTGAGTCTGGGAAGGGTCTGGTACATCTCTTTGGGTGGTGGGATATGTTGCTTGCCTCGATCGCTGGAACACCCGAGCTGCATTCATGGTCGGTTTTTCGGGAGTTTCACCTCGAGAGGTTATCAATTGGCTTGAAAGTTCCCTTGGTCGGTAGCTTCGTGGACCCCGGCCTCCTGTAAGGTTTCTAGGGTTTTGTGTCGAACTTCTTGACTTTGACCTTCACCTCGCTTGGTCATTGCTTGATCTTGATGCGATATCTACGGCATTGGTGATCATAACCCCCGCCTGTGTCGGAATCGGCGTAGCTTCGATGGATAATCCTTGTTCATCATTTTCCGAGTTTCGTTCCTTCTTCAACCCATGCACTATTCCTAACACCTTGGCCGTCGCCCAAATGCTCGCGCTTCCATAATGAAATGGGTCTATTCGATCAATATATGCCCCGGCTCGACTCCTTGAATCGATAGATGTTTGCCAAACACTACTTTGTTCCTTGTCTTGGGTCGGGCGGTTGTGAGTGAGGAACAACTCGAGCCATCGGTGGAAAAAGACTCTATGGACGTCCCGGGGTAAGGAGTTGAACCATCGGTAAGCTTGGTCGCTTTAGAGTGAGTGGGAAAAGGCGGCATTGAGTGGCATCAGTCGCGCCCATGGAGTTCATGTAGGACGTGTATTTGCTCACGTGATTTATCGGGTCGGTGCTGTTGTTGTATTGGGTGACGGAGTTGACATTGATCTTGATCTGGGCAGGAGCGAGCATGACTGTGGGTGATAATGGCGAAGCGGGAATTTTTGTGGTGAGAGGTGCTCCCTCCTTGTTTGCTAATTGTTCTTGGAGATCCTTGATATTCTGGAGGATGGCGGCCATTTATGGGGACTCGTTCTGTCCTGCGACCTCACCGTGGTGAGGGCGAGGTGGAGAATTTCTTTCCTGTCGGCGGGGTGACGGGGTCCGATGGCGTCTGCAAGGGGAAGGGGTTCTTTCCACCCTGTAAGGTGAAGGGCTTCGTTCGAGCCGATCTTTCGCCGACACTCGTTGTCTGGGTCCGCCTTGGGCCACCGATCCTAAAAATGATCTCTCGGCTCGGCCTGCTTGTTATTTGGGATGGTGCAGGTTGGTCCCACCGAGGTCCGCAACCTTGGTGTGGGCCGTCATTGAAACCCTCTGAGAACAAACGCCTGTGGATGGGATTTGGCCCCTCGTTAGGGTTACGTTGATAGGTTGGAGTATGTTGGGTTCCGTGGGAGTTGACCTCTTGGCTTCCCTCGCATGAGATCCTCGGGCGAGGCTCGCCGTGGCGAGGTCCCTGCAATCATTTCTCTGGCGAGGCTCCTCGCGGCGGGATTCCTCGCGCCTTTGGCCCTTGCCCTTGCTTTAGGCCTTCCGGTTCAGGTTGTGGCGTAGGTCGCCATCTAGGATCTGCACTTCGGCCTGCCTTCGGCGTAACTCCGTGATAGCTTCATCAATTTCTTTCGGGGTGCGGATCTGTTCAAGCTTTTGAGCAACTCCGGTGGTGGGTCCTCCAGCCTTGTAGTTGCTAACGGCCGAACGTAGCCCTCGCTCATGGAGCGACATGAAACCAAAAGGCTTTCCTCTTGGTGATGAGAGTTGCTTGAGACATGGTTGAGTGATTTTTTTAGATATTTGGGTATGTGAGATGAGTTTGTATCGAAGATTCGTGAGGAATACTCCAATGAGAAAACACTAAGAACTTAGCTCGATATTTCTTAAAGAGTCCCCTTCCTCTAGCGCCAATTGTTGTGTACTAAAATATGAGGATTATGGATTAAGATGTGGCTTAGTGATCTTAGTGACACAAACAATAAATGTGTAAAGTGGATTGTATTTAAGTTATATGATTGCTTGAGCTATAAATTTTCAAGAGGTTTGGTAAGGTATTAATTTCCCTTTTTTTTCTTGGTCATAAATGACCCATATTTATAAGGTTTGGGAGAGTGGAGCTCACTCTCCCGATTTACAAGGACAAGTAGTCGAAAATAGCTCTGCAAAACATTAAATGTTACATGATTGATGTGACCCAGTCGGGAGGTCATTTGGGAGGTCGCTCGAGGATCAAGAGCTCAAGGTTCCTCATTTGGGACGTCGCCCGAGGTAAATCCGGATTTGCAGGGATTTAGTCGTCTAACTACTCCTAGCTACTCATCATTACCGTCATTTACTGACACATCTCTGATTAAGACCATTCTTAGGTAAGGCTCCTGGCACTGCTCGTCTGCCACGGGTCCCATCTCAATTAATGCTCCGTACTTGTGTCGGTCTTGGCGACTGCGGTGCATCCAGTCGCATTTCGTGCTTGGCGTGCCTTTATTTCCATCTCTTCGGCGAGGTGCCATACTCGTGCAAAACTTGGTCCGATTCTCTACTTCTTTCTACGTCTCGCGCTACATGCCCACAACACAAGTAATACCTTCCATTTAAATAAATAATATCTTTCATTTAAACAAGTACTACTTTTCATTTAAACAAGTACTATTTTTCTATTTAAACAAGTACTACTTTTCTATTTAAACAAGTAATACTTTTAATTTAACAAGTAATACTTTTCATTTAAACAAGTACTACTTTTCTATTTAAACAATTACTACTTTCTATTTAAACAAGTAATACTTTCTATTTAAACAAGTACTACTTTTCATTTAAACAAGTAATACTTTCTATTTAAACAAGTACTACTTTTCTATTTAAACAAGTAATACTTTTCATTTAACAAGTAATACTTTTCATTTAAACAAGTACTAATTTTCATTAAACAAGTACTACTTTTCGATTTAAACAAGTACTATTTTTCTATTTAAACAAGTAATACTTTTCTATTTAAACAAGTAATACTTTTCTATTTAAACAAGTAATATTTTTCATTTAAATAAGTACTACTTTTCATTTAAACAAGTACTACTTTTCATTTAAATAGGTACTACTTTTATATTTAAACAAGTACTACTTTTCTATTTAAACAAGTAATACTTTTCTTTTTAAACAAGTAATACTTTTCATTTAAACAAGTACTACTTTTCATTTAAACAAGTACTACTTTTCTATTTAAACAACTACAACTTTTCTATTTAAACAAGTAATACTTTTCATTTAACAAGTAATACTTTTCATTTAAACAAGTAATGCTTTCTATTATTTAAACAAGTAATACTTTTAATTTAACCAAGTACTACTTTTCATTTAACCAAGTACTACTTTTCTATTTAAACAAGTACTATTTTTCTATTTAAACAAGTAATATTTTTCTATTTAAACAAGTATTAATATTCATTTAAACAAGTACTCTTTTTCATTTAAACAGGTACTACTTTTCTATTTAAACAAGTACTACTTTTCTATTTATACAAGTAATACTTTTCATTTAAACAAGTAATACTTTCTATTTAAACAAGTAGTACTTTGCATTTAAACAAGTATTACTTTTCATTTAAACAAGTACTACTTCTCATATAAACAAGTAATACATTTCATTTAAACAAGTAATACTTTTCATTTAAACAAGTACTACTTTTCATTTAAACAAGTATTACTTTTCATTTAAACAAGTACTACTTTTCTATTTAAACAAGTAATACTTTTCTATTTAAACAAGTAATACATTTCATTTAAACAAGTACTACTTTTCTATTTAAACAAGTACTACTTTTCTATTTAAACAAGTACTACTTTTCTATTTAAACTTAAGTAATATTTTTCATTTAACAAGTAATACATTCATTTAAACAAGTACTTCTTTTCTATTTAAACAAGTACTACTTTTAGTCGATATATATATTTAAATATACTATGAATTAAATTTTATAACGTAAACTCCTCGAAATAGATCTGACTACGATCAGGTGGAACTCTTCTCCAAGTGACTATAAATTAAATATACGGTAAGGTGCATTAACAACAATTAAAAAACCTAGTATTATCCTGAAACATAAAAAAAAAAAAAAATCGTCCCTAATCCATCGTAAAAATCGTCGCTAATACTATCACTAAAGGGGTTAGTTCAAAACGTCGCTAAAATCGTAGCTAAAACCGTAGCTATTTGCGACGGTTCTCTAAACCGTCGCTAAAATTGTTGACTTTGACCATTTGACTGTAACCGTCGCTATTTGCAACGGTTCTTGTAAATGTAGGTAAAACGTGCGTTTTTTTTAGTGTAGTGTGAAAATTTTCATGTATGAAAATCTATAAAATTGTCCTAAATAAACCATCTACACTTTAAACATTATATAATGAACCTTAAATTATGACATATTCGGGCCGGGTGAACCATGAATCACTTGGGCCGAGTGAACCATGAACCACTCAATTTCGTCTTACCTTCACCAATTATAGAATTTGGTTGTAAATTAAAGTTTTTTCATGTATAAAAATTATCATACTAGACTTTGTCAGCTTTCTATATATATGGAATCCTATATATATTGAATTAATTAATTATAGGTCTAAAAATAGATCTCACATCACTATTAGATCCACACATTTTTTTAATTACTAAGGTTGAGTTTGTTTTGGGACTCACACGGATGGACTTAGGATTTTGCGCTCTCCGTCTCATACGAGTTTAGGATTTAGAGTCTGGTTTTCAAATCCCACATTCCATCCACATATAAAATCTATTATTACTCTTCCCAATACATCATACTTTATACATTTTATTACTCTTCTCAATATAATATAATAATACAATATCAATCATTATTAAACATTGATTTGACATAAAGGTAAATCTCACCCTACTCAAATCTCAAAATAAACACATATATTTACTATTCATCAAGGATTCTAAAATATTGACTTGTTTCGCACACTTAAATCCCAAAACAAACGTAAGAGATCTAAAATAGCCGGTATTTTACCCACAATACCCTTAAACATGAATCTGGTCAAACCTCTCTCTATCTCTCGTACATCCATAAACCCAACTCACCTCAGCCTATTTTCTAACTCTCTCTCTCTCGTAAACCCCACCCCCCATTCCCAATCCCCACCATCTCACAACCACCACCAACACAAGCCTCCACCCAATCTCCTCTCCTCCCAAATCGATGTCGTCACCTGCGCGACCACCGCCACCGGATTCTGTTGAATGCTTCATCGCCGTTGCCGTCCCACACCGACGCCATCCCACACCACCGCTGCATCACAATCAATCTGTTCGTCCTCTCACTCTCTCTCTTAAATTAAAAGCCCTAACTCTCCCTTTCTTTCTCCCTCTCTCTCTCTCTCGTCCTCTCACTCTCTCTTCTCAAATCGCCGCCGCCGCGATGACGTTCACCATCCTCACGCCACCGCCACCGCCGCCACCGCCACCGCCACCATCCCCGTGGCCACCATACCCACTCTCTGGTCCGCGCTCTGTTTTGGTCTGGGTTCGGCCGACGCCGCGGTCTTGTTTTCTTATGCGTCGCCGCATGTTGTGTTTTGGTGTAGAAGGGGTAGAGATATTTGTGCACCATCCCCGTCTAATTTTTGGGGTTTTTGTGTGCCGCTGCCTGATGGGTTTCTCTCTATTTAGAGAGAGAATCTGATTTTGAAATGTGATGGGGAAGGTGTTTGCATGGTTTTCAGAGGCGGTGGCCATAGCTAAATCTCATTCCCAAGCTGTTTTTGCAATTGACGATGAGCCCCTGCGTAAGATGCACCTATTAGAGTCCTGGGCAGATAGTTGTTCTTAGTAATTTTTTCCTTCATTGTTTTGATTGCATGGTCACTTTAGGGCCATGAACTTTTTTCTTTCTCTTGTATGGGTCACTTTTGGGGCCCCCTTTTCTCTTTTCCTTTTAATATAATGCATATTTGCTTATTTGCAGCTGCAAGCAACTCATGTGAGTATTTCCCCTCTTTAAATCATCTACATCTCTTCAATTTTTCACTCAATCTAATTTTTTCTGAAAAAATTATTTCCAATTTCAGAGGATTAAGCAGCAGCAGATGATGAATAATGGTGTTTGGAACCATGAGAAATCTGCTACTAGTTTCTGGGTTGTTGATATGGAAATTTTTTTGAAGATTTGAAGATCCAATTTATGAAAATCTGGGTTTGACGATTTTTTAGGGTGAGGATCTGAAATTGGAGATGAACATGTTCATGTAATTTGATGAACATGTTGAAGTCGTAATGAAGAGGAGGATATGTAAATTTTGATGAAAATGTAATTTTTGTATTTTATTTTTATTTTTGTAATTTTTGGGATTTTAGATATGTAAAATTTTTAGATTGTGGATATGTAAATTTCTGATATTGTTTCAATTTTGATATGTAAAATTTTGTAATTTTTTTATTTTTATATGATTTTTTAGATATGAAAAATATATATAAATTGTAAAATGTAAAAAATGATGTCATAGTTAATGGAATAATCAAATACTTTTAAATTAAAAAAGTGAGATTTCCTCAAAACAGGAAAAGGGAGAGAAAGCAAAAAAATGAAAAAGGACGGTGGGAGCTTTGGAGTGAATAATCTGACATGTTGTATCTCATTTTTTCTTGCAACATGTGTAAATAAGGGCATAGCAGTTTTTTATATATGGGTTTTGGATTTACTAGTATTATTTTTACAAGGTTAGACCTATTAGTATTTTAGGGTGAGGATTAGGACCTAAGAGTAATTCACTCAAATATATTCTGTTGGATATTTGAGATATAATAAGGTGAATGAAATAAAATATTTGGAAGTTGATAAACAACACAAAGTAGACAAACACTAATATTTAATGCATATCTAATGTGGTCAAGTTAATTGACCAACACAGGTTAGAATTACAATTTCCCTTGGATAAGAATTTTGACTCATGAAGTCAAAGAAGCCATATGCATACAAATTAGGCTAAATCTTCTATTTACCAAATGCGTATTTTTAAAATATACAATTTATTTTATTAAATCATTCAATTTGTTTTACACTTAAACATTCAAACAAATTGAATGTTTCAATATAATCAAATTGCACGTTTAAAAAATACACTTAAATTGCACTGTGCACTTGGTGCACAAGAGACTCACTCTACAAATGATTATTTTCAACACCCCCTCTTAATTTGTAATTTGAAAATGATACCGGAGTTGTTCGAATTTTTCCGAACTCACTACTTTAGTGAAGCTATCCCTAAGTGTTCTTTTGTGTTGGTGAACTCCAAATGAATTTCTTGATCATTACGAGGATCCCTAATGAAGTGATGACGAAGTTCAATATGCTCCGACCCGTAAGGATATTGTCAATGATGAACCGGACCGGACCGGTCGATTCGATCGGTTGAACCGGAACCGGAACCGGTCCCGGAACCGGTCCGAAAGCCCCCTAAAACCCGTCTTACCGGTCGAACCGGTAAACCAGGTTCTTTCTTAATATTTTTTTTTAATGAAATTATTTAGGGTTCATCTTCATCCCTTAAATTCAGAAGCCCAATAAAAAAAAAATTTGAAATCGTACATGAAAGCAGGGGAATAACTGTATCGTGCCTGCGCTTTAATGCCGAAAACAAGCGTAGTCTGGTTCGAGGTCAGAGCATTATCCAGGCGGAACCCTGAGGCTATTTGGGAAACGAACGAGAGCTTGTGAGTGTTGAGAGGAGGGCTCTTGAGTGACCATTATTGGTGGATTAAGAGTGGTGTGAGTGTTGTAAATTAATTTGTAGTTGAATGTGTATTATTGTGGGAATTTAAAACTTGAGGGCAAAACGTGGTGGATGTGGATGTTTACACAAGTTGTGGAGAAGTGCGTTAATTGAGAAAGAGAGAGACACAGAGAAGACGGTGAGTTTTTCTGTTTTTGGAGGAGACAGAGGGAGTGTAAATGGGCTTTAAAATTTAAATAAAAGAAATGATTGTAAAGTTTAATTTGAAATTGGTCAAGAATAGACACGTAATTACCTAAAAATTAAATTAAAATTTTAAATATAATATATGTATTATATTAATATATATTTCGGATGAAATGTGATATTACAAAATATGTTAGTATTTGTTGGTTATTGAGTATCAATTTAACTTTTTGTAGATGTATATTAATTTTTTTTTAACTAATTAAACATAAAAAATATTGAAAAAAATTAGACAGCGAATATTTTAGCGGTTGAACTGCCGGTTAAACCGGTCCGACCGATTGAACCGCTGACCAGTGGTTTGTCCGATTCGATCACCAGTTCGATTATGAAAACACTGAATATTGTATATAATTTATATTGTATTCCACATTGAATTCTGTAGAATCATTAGACTGTATGTACTTGTACTTATTAATAATCCTATATGTAAATAAAATATCATTTCCACTCATTATTCTCTTCATGATATCAAGCCTTCAGACTCACACTCACGTTCTCCTCAATTCTCTCCATAATGGAGTTGACAAGCTCAGATGACAACTCAGCTCACAAGTGACGAAAGTAATAGAAAATTACATATAAAAGAATTAATTCAACACCTTTTTACAAATTCAAACTTTTAGATGAAATGAAACTTCTTCATAACCGTGCATGAATGACCGGATTTTTCGTCATCGCAGTAGTAGACATATTGTCGCATAATATTGTTATGGGGGCCTCCTGCTTTTGCTTAACATCACACAAAATTTTCTTAACTAAATTGCTTCACAAGTTGCATCAGTGGAGGCCATATGTATTCAGCTTCCGCCATGAAAGTGAGATCTTTTTTTTTTTTGCTCGATGCCCAAGAAATGATTTTTTGAGCCCAAACAAGTCTGACGTACTTTATCATGTTAATAAAGCAAAAATTCTTTTTTCTTAATTTTTGTGCCCACTGATCTGGGTCAAAACTTCAAGCTCTGGGATGGAGAGAGTATTATGTAAAGACTTTTCGCAAGATTTCTTAGCAGCTAGCACTTCCGTAAATAGATGCTGCAACTAGTGGCACCCATGGCGACGAAGAAGAACAAAACCAAGAGCACGCCATTAACTAGCTTCCGTAGCGCTATCATTTTTTGGTTCTGAACAATTATGCCATTCGTTAACAAGCACGCATTTCTGCAAACATGAACATAAAAATAAGATATTCAGGAGGTGTTTTGAAACATCATTTGAGTAGTCAGAAGCACTCTTTTTTAGACATAATTACATTTAGGTCCAAAAATACCTTTGACCTCACCCTAGATACAAATTACTTTTTGAATTACTACTGGGTGCAAAACACTAATCAAAAAACCTAAAATACCCTTCTCTCATGAAATTTATTCCCCATTCAAATCCCACCTAAAAAAATTCTCTCCACTCTCTAAAAACCCTAATCGCAGCTGCTCTCAAAATCCTCTCCCTCTCTCTAATTAACAAAAACGTCGCTTGCTCTCACTCTCTCTCTCTCAAATCGCAGCCGCAGCCGCAGCGGCGGCTACCGTTCCCACGCCGCGACCACCCTCCACCTTCCGCATCCGCGACCCTAACACCCAAAGTGAGAACGTCGCCCCCACCCCACCAAAACCAGAACGGCGGCGCCGCCCACCTTCACACTCGCGATGCCGCCCAACCTCCACCTCCGCCGCCTTAAACCACACAGAAATCCGCCCCCCCAGAATCCGGTCCCTCCACTCCGGCGACGCGACATCGACGGCCAAAACCTGTTGTTGGATTGCAAATTGGTTTCGTAGATTTGAGTTTATGAATATAACAGGTTTTGAATTGGGGATATTTTGAATTTAGCAGGTTTAAATTGCAAATTAGGGATAGTTTGAATTGGGTCTGCAAATTGGTTCATGAATTTGAGCCTGCAAATTCGTGTTCGATGCTAATTGTGAAAAATAAATTATCCTTAATTCATGGTTCATGAATTTAGTCTGCAAATTGTTGAAAATCTTGAATCTGTAATTTGTTGTTTGATGGGTTTTGAGGATGAAGTTTGTTAGATCTGATTTTTTTGGGGATGGAGGATGAGAATCTAAAAGACTGAAATTGAGATGCACATGTTCATAAATACATGAACATGTTCATGAATTTGATGAACCTGTTCATGTTTTTTGTAGTCGAAATAATGACGATAATATGTAATTTGAGATTATTTTAGAGGACGATATGTAAATTTTTTGGAATTTCACATTTCGCCAAGTTTCGGGCCGAGAGGCGATCAAAATCACATTTCGCCTTCTTCAATTTCACCATGTTCCGTTGTATTTCATTAATTTTGTTAACCTATAATTTTGATTTTCATCGTTTCTCGGAAATGCATGTGTATCGCCCTTTTGATTTCTTTCATGAACTGCAAATGGTTGAATGTTTGATCTAATTTACTCAATTCTTCAGCTACTTTTCATTTGTATGATAATGGATGTCTCTAATTTGTGTTTATGAATATGTAATATCAAAATTTTAGGGGAAATATTACCGTGTTTGTTTGATTGAAGAAAATTTGAAGAAAAGGAAAAGAGAGAAGAAAAAAAAAAGGACGGTTGATTAGACTGATTGGGAAAAAAAATGAAGAAAGGAAGAGAGATAGAAAATGACAGAATAATAAATAAGGGTAGAAGTGTAGAAGGGTTATTCTAATGCCTATTTTGGACCTTAACTAATTAAGAAATTTTTTTGAACCTATTAGTATTTGGTCTTTAAATTTTGCACTTTTAAGTCATTCATTCTTTTTTTTAAAGTTGGTGAGACAAAAAAAAAAGTACTTATTGGGTGCAAAATGGGTTTCAAAACACTCCATCAATATGAATCAAAAAATACATCGAGCTGTCTATATCAAGATGAACAGACAGCAAGTTTTGCAAGTAAGAAAACACCATACAAGTGATACAACCTATAAAGTTGTGTCTCTGAATCTCTGAAAATGTTGTGGACTAGGGGTGAGCACTATTCGGTTAAAATCGAAAACCGAATCGGAACCGAGCCGAAATATTAAATTGGTTCGATTAATTCGATTTTGGTTTCGGTTTCGATTTTTAATTTAAAAAAATTCGGTTTTTGGTTTCGATTTTTAGTATGAAAAACCCGAAAACCCGAAAACCGAACCGAATTAATAAATAATACTCCTATAGTCCTATTTATATTAGCCTCTTTATTGGGTTTCTACATAACTAATAAGTAATAAGCCCAAAACTGGCACAATCCATCTTTAATTCTTTATTGGGTTTCTGCATAATATTAGCAAATTAATGAACCCTAACTCCTTCTCCTTCATTTTTCTTTCCATCTCTCCATCCCTCCGCCGTTCTGATGTGCTGCCGCCTGCCCCACCCCCACAAGTCACAACCACTCTCTCGCTCTCGCAAATCCGACGCCGCCCAAGCCCTCTGTCGTCCGCCCTCATCCATCACCTCCCGGCGGCGTCGCGCCCAATCCCTCTGTCCAGCGCCGCCCAATCTCTCCGTCTCTCGGTCCGGCACCGCCCTCCTCCCAATTTTCCAAGGTTTGTCTTGTTTAACTGGCATGTGGTGGAGTAATTTACCTGTATAAGGATTCTATTGTTTGAAAACCAAAATGTTGTCGATATGTTTCAAAATAAACAAGAAAATAGGCTTTTGCAAGTGCTATTCTGGTGGCCAGTAGATAACGTATATCTCAACACGTTTTTCTGTTCATTAATTTGTTATTATTCCTCATAAATTATGACTTAAATTAAAGCTACATGCATCTTCTCTTTGTAGATGTCAAGCATAGGAGGAACAACAGAAGATGGAGGGGTTGAAAGCAATGCAATGGAAACCTCACAAGTCCAATCTTCAAATCCACCAGATTCTCAAGCAACATTGAAGAGAAAAGATGTGATGCCACGATCCAAAGTGTGGAAGCACTTTACTAAGATCAAAGATGAGCAAGGTGTGTACTCGAAAGCTACATGTGATTATTGTAAAAGAGTGTATTGTTGTGATTCTGTTAGAAATGGCACTACATCGCTTAAGAATAACATGGGAAAATGCATGTTAACCCAAACAATCAAGATAAACAACAAGGATTAATAAATTTGCAACCATCTAATGAGGGTGATGTTGTTGGGGGTAGTACACTTAGTACTTGGAAGTTTGATCAACATGAAATTAGGGAAGCACTTGTACGCATGATTATTCTTGATGAATTGCCATTTAAGTGTGTGGAGGGTGAAGGGTTTAGGGAATTTGTGAGGAAAGCATGCCCTAGGTTTCATATTCCTTCTAGATGGACGGTGTCGAGGGATTGTTATGATTTGTATGTTAAGGAAAGGACAAAGCTGAAATCTTTTATGAAAACAAACTGTGAAAGAGTTTGTATTACCACCGATACTTGGACTTCTGTGCAAAGAATTAATTACATGTGCATAACTGCTCATTTCATTGATAAGGAGTGAAATTTACATAAGAAGATTATCAATTTCGTACATGTTTCTAGTCATAAAGGTGACTACCTTGGTAGGGCATTAGAAAATTGTCTTCTTGAGTGGGGGTTGAAAAGTGTGTTCTCTATTACTGTGGATAATGCAAGTTCAAATGACGTGGCTATATCATTCTTGAAAAAGAAATTTTGAATTGGGGAACTGGTGTTGCAAGTTGCAAATACCTTCACATGAGATGTGTAGCACATGTAGTTAATTTAGTGGTTAGTGATGGTTTGAAAGATATTGATCCCTCAGTGAAGCGTGTGAGGGATGCAGTGAGGTACATTAGGAATTCACCCGCTAGATTGAAAAGATTTAAAGAGTGTGTGGATTTGGAAGGGATAGAAAGTAAGAGTTCGCTTTGTTTAGATGTTCCTACAAGGTGGAATTCAACTTATACAATGCTTAGTACAGCTGAAAAGTTTGAAAAATCATTTGATAAGTATGATGAACTAGAGTCAAACTTTAAGAATGACTTGGGGGAGAAAGAGGTTCCATCTGGTGTTGATTGGGAGTGTGTTCGTAAATATGCAAATCTATTGAAGTATTTTTATAAGTTGACTACACGCATTTCAGGATCTTCTTATGTCACTTCTAATTCATTTATAAGTGAGATTACTGATTTGTGTTGTATTTTGAATGATTGGAAAGAGAGTGCAGATTTTGCTACTAAAAATTTGGGTGAGTCCATGAAATTTTTTTTTGATAAATATTGGGGAGATGCGGAGAAAATGAACAAAATCATCTTTTGGGCTAATGTTTTTGATCCACAATATAAGCTTGACTATTTAGAGTACTCAATGAGTGAAATGTATGGGGAGGAGAAAGGTGTCAATCTCTTTAAATTTATGAAGAATGAGCTTTTTGAGGTTTTCAATTAATATGTGAATAAATATCAGCAAGGAATTGAAGATAATAATAATATAAACAAGTCAGATTCTAGAGGTGTGATTGATTGTGAAATGGATGATATGAACAATCGGTGTCTAAAACTAGATTTAAGAAACATAGGATTGAGAGTGGGATGGCCGAAAGCAAGAAAAATAAACTAGAACTCTACTTGAGTGAAGCTTGCATAGAGGGTGGGAGTAAGTTTGATGTATTGAATTGGTGGAAGATGAATTCCCAAAGGCTGCCAACTCTTTCAAGAATGGTTCGTGATATTTTAGTTGTTCCAGTTTCAACTGTTGCGTCGGAGTCCGCATTTAGTGCCGGCGGTAAGGTACTAGATGCATTTAGGAGTTCTTTAACTCCTAAAATTGTTGAAGGTTTGATTTGTGGGCAAGATTGGCTGAAAAGTTCACACATTCCTATATGTGTTGAAGAACTTTTTGATGAGCTTGAGATTTTTGAGAAAGGTAAATAAATTGTCAATTTCAATTTTTCTTAATGGTGTACTTTTATCTTATTTATTAAATAACATGTTATATTTTGTTTTTCAGATTTGCCAAATGTAGGAGTTGGAGCATCGTCAAACAACAATACTTAGAATTGGATATGAAGGAGATGGAATGGAAGTATGGAACTGTTTGAGAGATTTTGGAATATTATTTTTGGATTGTTTGAGAGATTTTGGACTGTTTAAGTAACATGTTATTACTTATTACTTTTGGATTGTTTGAGAGATTTGAGACTCTTGTTTTTGGACTATCCGTCTAGTTTTTTCATGTTATTTCTTTAATTTTAGTATTGGATATGATGTTATTGTTTAATTTTAGTTGGGACAAATTATATTTCAATGTTGGGTTGTATTTGTTGGCTATAATTGTTGGGATGTAATTATTTGACATATTAAGTATTGTTGGGCTATTTAATTTGATGGATTTTTGGCCCATTAAATTTCGGTTCGGTTTCATTCGGTTTACACTGAAATCGGTTCGGTTTCAAATTTCAAAAATTTCGGTAATTCGGTTCGGTTCAAACGGTTCGGTTCGGTTTTAACCGAATGCTCACCCCTAGTGGGGACAGTCATTTTTATTGATGCAAAACTCGGTTACAGGAATTGCTTACAAGATGACTCCTATCTAGTTCATAATTAACCAACTGCAAATAAAATCTAAAAGTAATTCATCAAAATTTAGACTAAAGAACACTCCCAGGGCAGAGTGCAGCCTGATTTCAAACCCTCTTTTTCCTTGGCATAACAGTTCGTTTCCCAAGTGTGGTGCTCCTGCCTGAATCACTGCACAAACCACGCAACAGAGCTAGAACTCCAAACCCCAAAAACGGGTAGTACATCGTTAGCAGCTCATCAGAGGCTCGGTTCGATAGTTGCAACTCCATCAGGATAGCAACCTGAAATCAAGACAAGTTTAGATGGAAAGAGGCGGCATTGATTCCATTTTACTGCTGCTTTTGAGATTACGAATATGCCACATGCTCTAGTAATCACAAGATAGCTGTCATTACTCTAATTTCTACTAACATGGAGAACATTTTTGAGTAAAATTTGTGCAGAGTATTCATTTATTTCTAGAGTTCATAGGGTTCGTGGTACAGTCGAGCATATCTTGAAAAGACCAAGGTTTCTATGGTATAGGCTGGAGTAGGTAGGAACAACCTATCCATCTCTCCATTTTATCAATAAGAACACGTAATTACGGATACTGATTCCACAAATTAAAACCACCTGTACAACCTTCAAGCGATGACACGTACAGATGACTGAAGATAAAATCACTATTCGAACATATTATTTTTCAAATAAGAACATAATCATGAGAAATTGACGAATAAGCATCAGAAAGAAGAGGTTAAAATGCTCATGATACTGCATATTCTGATGACTCAACTTGCAATCAAACTATTGGAAAGTCATTTTCTATCGAAACGCAGTGGCTTGCGAGATCATTAAAGACTTCTTGCACCTTCCAAATAAGAGTGACCAAACAGCTATTAATTATCTGATATTTGTTTTTTCCAGCCAAATTCCATGAACAAGGACCACCGTGTGCTGTCCTGCATTACCCTCGGCATTCAATTTTATCCCATAGAACAGGATTCATTCATTCATTACCCAAGGCTACCAGATCAACCAAACTTTCAGATAAAAAAATATTCCAACTTGATCCAATCTGCTAATATATCAAACTTGGTATTGCAGAGAACATATTAGAATGCTCCATATAAGACCAACCTATTAATTGTGAGTTCATCAAGCTTGAGTTTAGTTTCGGCATGATCAACCAAGAACACAAGCAAGAAAAAAGTCCAGCTATAGAGCTGAGCAGCACAACTGAAAGTACTGTGAAATCTAGACTATCAATTGGAGAGGTAGAAAAAGATCAAGTCTTTAAAATGTGTGTTTGATTTCAGAAAAATATGATAATGATTCTCTCCACCCAGATACTAATTAGAGTGTTTTAACAGATTTAATAGAAAAAATGGGCCATTTTACGAAGCTCCACACACATTTCGAAACAAAGCAAGCCGAAACATATGAATCTCAAAGAAGTGATATTTGAGAGAAAAGTCCTCACTATCCAATATTCATAACCCAATTATTGTTGAGTTATGAGCCTGATCGACTGCTTCATATCCAATATTCATAACTGCAATTTTTGTATTTGTTATCACCGAAAATATTAATAAATTTTCTGGCTTGGTAGTGCCCCCAGACGTAGTCAACCCTAACGAACTGGATCATCAAATTTGTGTTATTTAATTTTATTTCTTTCAATTTCTCTATAATTGCAGTTAAAATCCTAACAACTATCTTGTAATCAATTCAACAACCATAACCAAACAATCCTAGTATATGTGGATCCACAACATTTTTAACGAAATTGAAATTCAGAAATCCAAAAAACTCTCTTTCACATCCTCCATCCAACACTTTCTCCAGCACATAAAACAAAAGACACCCACATACATTTTCTTTTTAACACAATGCATATAAGTAAATAACCCAATTAAAAGTAAAAAAAAAAACTCATACCATTGAAGTCAAAACAGAGGCGCCATAAATCAAACAGGTGGTGCGCAACCACGGCTTCCCAGCAGCAATTCCGTACAAACAAGCAAGAGCGAGAGGCCACTGGAAAATAAGCTCGAGCCAAACAAGCCCAGTGAAAAAATGCGGCTTTTCGGTAACCAAATAGTCGCCATAGTTTTGGGCGTACCAGCTCTTGAGCTCCACCAGAACCGGCGGGAAAAGGTGATGCGGGAGGCATGTTTGGGCGTCGATGAGCGGCGCTGCGACGGCGATTACGAGGAAGAAGACGAAGAGTACGGCATCGACCAGCTTGCAAAGAGCGCCCATTTTTTCTTAAGGGGGTGTGAATGGATTTTGGAATTGAAATTTGTTTCGAGTTTCGTGAACTCGAGGTTTTGAATTTTTTTATTGTTCTTGTTACAAAGGAAAGGGGATCTAATGATGATGTTGAGACTTGAGAACTTGATTATCAACGGTTTTGTTTAGGGATTTTGGGTATTTGCATTATGGTCCTTCTACTTTGTTGTAATTGTATTTGATTAAATAAAAAATATTTAACAGAAAGATTTTAGACTATTTAAGCTCAGTAAAATTACTTAAAAACAATATTTTAATACAGAATTATGGGGTTTTAAATCATATAGTTATAGTTATAACTTATAACATGGTTATTACATAAATTTGTATATTTACTTTACAGCAAATTCATATGTATATATTTATACACATTCTTTTAGAAAATAGATTATTATTATACATAAATATCAAATTTATTCTTAATTTTTTTTTCAATTTTATGCACCTCGCTTTTGCTAGACTATGCTACAGGAAAGAGCAACAACACCTCAATGAATCAATTATATACATGAAATATATCACTATTATAGATAACATTATCACTATTGTGTAAAAAAAATATCTCTAGTTAAAAAGCACTTTATTTTTAAATAATGATATTTTTTATGTATAATAGTAATAATTAGGTAAAATGCATTTTTTGGTCCCTAAATTATTACTTTTTGTTTTAAAATATTCATAAACTATTTTTTAGTTTTAAGAAGTCTCTGAACTATTAACTTTGTTTCGAAAGATCCTTAAACTATTTTTTTATTTAATTAAGTCCATAAATTATTGATTTTTGCTTCACGCGGTCCTTTTAGACTATTTTTTTAATCATCTAATAGAATCGTTAAGTAAATACGCACATCATCATTTTCAAAATTGTCAATATTGACTATAGTTTTACTTAATGGTTCCGTTAGATTAGTTAGAAATTTCGTTAAGAATGACTGCTTGAAACAAAAATCAATAGTTTAGGGACTTCATTAAAAAAATAGTTTAAAGACCTGTCAAAATAAAATTTAATAGTTCAAGGACTTATAGAAACAAAAAAATAGTTTAAGAACCTTTCGAAATAAAAAATAATAGTTTAGGATTTGAAGATGCATTTTGCCTAATAATTTGTATACATAGTAGTTATATAAAAAATAGAGTTCGTCGTAAACTTAGTTCACACAATTTTTTGTCAATAAAAAAAATGCAAGCATAGTACATTAGTACTTAACTTAAAGTTAAGATAATTACATATTGACCCCTTTTAAATTATCTCTAATTTACTCCCTATTAATTTGATTTAAATTTTGCCTTAACTATTATTATTGATTTTAATAGTCATATATAAATAGAAAATAGATATTCAGATTATTAATATTTAAAAGAAAATTGAAAAAAAAAAAAAAAAAAAGTTAAAAGACTTAGAACAACTTTTCTGTACCAAATTCCCATTTGCAAACCCTAAATTCAAGAAGAAGAACTCAGAAGAAATGGGTGATAGGAGTGATAGGCCAGTACCTAGAAGGGAGAGTCCATGGGGTATCACTGGGGGGCCTCACCCCGAACCCAAAGCCCACAGATGCAACGACCGTCTTGAAGATATCATCTTTGTTAGTATCTTCCTTTCTTTTTTTCTATACACCTAATTTCGATTCTTTATTTTCAAAATTTTATGGTTTTACTACATAATTTTGGTTCATAAATCTACGAATCTGAGCGCTGTAAGGAGTCTTTTAAGAGATCGAATGTTACGAAGAAGAAATTGATGCGTTCTCGAAGCGATTGCTGAGCTGTACTTAAATTTTGATCTTTTTCAATGATGCAAAAACAATTCATTATTGGCTCTTGTTGATAACGTGATTAAGTTTACTTATTATTTCTCCTTTTAATAGTGCATCCAATTTGACAATATGGAGAAATATCAGCTGGAAACAGCTTCATTTTATCTGTGATAAGCTCTGTTACTGAGTTATAAGCTTTGCTGTAATTAGCTATGGAGATGCCTTGCAAGGTAGTCTTATCTTAAGATAATGTAACACTTTTGCTGTATTGAAGAAAGCAATACTGATTGATGGTTTTCTGGTATACTATGTTCTGCATCTGAGTAGTAACTACTTATTATTGACCTTTTGCTGCAATTTGCGTTAGAATTTGTGCGAGAGAGAGGTGCTTAGGTCATTAGTGAAAAATCATAAAACATGCAAAGAGGCTTCTGCTAGAGCAGTATACAGTTCATTTGTAGTGTGAAATTTGTGGTGCCAATTGTGCCCCATGACATATATACATCTCTTCTCTAATATTGGCACCAACTCATTGGAATTGAATTTTGGAAAGTGAAAACGTGGTCTAATAGTAACCGAAACTGTAATTGATATCACTATATAGTGATATTAGTCCCTGGATTTAGGGGGCATATTAGGCATCACAAAGTTACATTACTGACTTGGGGTATTTGTGTTTATCATAGGCATTGTATGAAGGCAACCCATTCAAAACAATTCCAGGGCCTTATAAGTTATTTCGTCAGTGCATGAAATCGAAACCTGGGTAAGTTATATTAAACTGTCTCCTACTAGTCTTCTCTGGTCATCAAAGATTATTAAAAGAAGATCCTCTTATTGCTGTAGATAACTTGAACCCTTTGTTATAGCTTGAAGCATCTGCATAAATTTGTAGCTATTCTAGTTAATTATTTGCCGAGAAATCAAATTTTCTTTTTCCTTTGTGCAGGGAGGAGCCTACTGAACCATACTTCTACTTGGATATGGAGCCTCCAAAAAGACAAGTACAACTTGAGTCGACCGAATAATTTGAAAATGCATCTTGTTCCGACAATGTTAAGATGTTATTGTTATGAAGAGTGATCTTTGAGATGAGTTGATGATATGTGCTTCTTTTCTTGAATAAATTCAAATATACTATATTATCTTTGATGCAATACTTTTTCTGCAGATGAGCAATTTCTTTTTAATACTTATAATTATGCTTCATAGCCCATAGGGGTTATTACAACACACAAAGTAGTACTTACTGTATTCAGTTAATTCATCCGTAGTAGAAACTCTTCCAAACCTCTTCAGATTGCAAAATCAAATGTGTCAAAAATCACATAACAAATGCAAAATGCATCTCCTGCAATGATATTTTCTTCAAAATGGTTAATATATTATTCACAATAGTTTCAAACACATTTCAGCAGTTCTGCCCATCAGAGCCATGGCTGGTAGGTTCCTTTCTCTTCCCTTTAATCATATCCTTGATATCTTCTTCTTTCTTGTCAACGAAACCGAGCAGATCCTTGAAGCAGGTACTGCTCAAAGCTCTGGGTTCAGTTTGGCCGATCCTCGACTGCTGTCCATCTGGACTATATCTGCTAAACTGCAAACAAACTCTGCACCAAAAGACTGTCAAAGCAATGACGAATGTGATGCCGCATATAAGGAACAGGCCCCAGAAGCTCTTGAGAGAAAGGCGGGCATCATCAATCGGGTTGTCTTGAATCGAGCATCCATCGCGTGGTAGCCATTTATCGTGTATCCTTTGAAGTTCTCCGTTTTCAGATAGCTGGAGGATAGCTGTCGACAAATCTATCGCCAGTCGAGAGTCTCGTTGAAACGCCTACGTAGGATGAGAAGTAGGGCCCAATTAGAAAGTACTGTCGGAATTTATCAAACAGTTGTAACTAGAAACATCGTTCTCAGATCTTCTAGAGGGTTATGAAATTCAAGGACGGAGCTAGGATTCTAGATCTTAGGGCTGGGTATGACCTAGAATCGAGAATCTTGCTGAAAATAAGTTATTCTCTCTGTTCCAATCTAATTTTCGTTTAGGGTGTTTCACATGGACTAAAAAAGTTATTTTAGACACATAATTATTTGTATAAAATGACTAAAATAACCCTATTAAAGATTATCACTAATAATTTATGATAATTTGTCACAAAAACTAAGAAAATGACAAAGTTGAAAAAAAATATTTAATTTTCTTAAAAGGCCAAAACCGACGGATATTTTGAAACAATTTTTTTTTCTTTGAAGCGACAGTTAAATTGGAACGAAGTGAGTATTTTAGTATGAAAGGATACTTACGAACCCCCATCCACTCTTGGTGAACTCCCGTCCCTCAACACTGAACATACACTTCGTGTTCGACAAAAAGAGCTCGACATACGGAAGCTCATCGACAATGGCAGCAACCCCGCCACCAGTCGGACCTTGAAGCAGCGCCTGCACGTATTCGTCTTGGCTTTTCAACACCCGGAGCCTTGACTCTGCTATATTTAGCTCATTAATAAGATACCTATACGCAAAGGACCCGTCCTGGATCCCTATAGGCTCTGTGCTTGAAATCAAAGTGTCCATTCCATGAATTCTTGATGAAAGCTGCTGCACTGTGAGGATTGATGTCAAACTAGCTGTGTAGCTTGAGTTGATAATCAACACAACGAAAAGCCACAGGATCAACACGGATCGTCCCAGTGTGCTCACCGTGTTTTCTCCTGCAAAAAGATCGTTCCGAGATAAGGTGAAATCTGAGGATGAGAGGGCTAAAGGAGATGTCACAGGAGAAGTAAGGCTGCAGTTATTAACACCCACAAAATTGCTATGCACACTCACTTTATAGCTGTGGTTAAATGCATGACTGTTGAAAATTGGAGTAGTATATGTGTATAAAACAATTTAATGGGTGTTAATAGGTGTTGCCTGATGTACCATAATACACATACTGTGTGAGAAGAACATTGTTGAGAAACTGAACCTGAAATATTACAAGCAGATTAAGTAAGAAGTGAGACCATCAAAAGAATATGTACCACATATAATATAGGTTCCATTTGGATGGATGGATTTGAAATCCATGGATTTCACACACAAATTATCCTCTCAAATGAATTTACAAATACTTAGATTTGAGAGTTTAGGGAAAAGAGTGAAGGGGAGAGGAAGGGAAGGTAGAGATGAGTGGATTTCAAATGACTAGGTTTTGATAAGGATTTGAAATCCCTTAATTTTAAACTAGACTCTCAAATCTAAGTATTTGTAAATCTATTGGAGGAAATCTATGTATTTCAAATCCAACCATCCAAATAGAGTCTTAGAGAAAATATTAATTTTTGTCATGTAAGTTACTCCGATTTTAATTTCTGTCATTTTGACTTTCACAAATTGAAAATAGTCCTGTAACTTTTAATTTTTCGATATTTTGGTCCAGTAATTAGCTGTTAGAGATGAAACATCCGGTTGACCAATCAGATTATGCCTCATAGAAAAATCAAATTCTGTCATGACTACGTCAATTGAATGTTTCACCTCCTATGGCCGATTATTGGACTAAAATATCAAAAATTGAAAAGTACGGGAGTATTTTCAATTTTGGAAAGTAGACAGGACTGCAACCGAAATAAGGATAACTCACCAAACTAAAAAAAAAAACTATTTTTCTTGTAATTTAATTCTGAAAAGATATAGGAATTGCTAACCAGAAGACTGTTACAAGCTGTTGGCTTGGGGGGCCTCGAAAATCGGTGTTAATCCGATGCTCGAGGATCCAAACGACGGCTCCAACGAAGAGGAAGAAGATCCCCGTCATGCCCCACATTTGCCAAGAGAATGGCTCCAAGAAAGCCCATGCACTAGACTTGACCTCCTTCACAGTTGCAACGACAACGAGCCCCGATCCCATGTAAGGTTGTGTGAAATCCACAACTCTAGTTCTATTCGTGATAATAGTCACATCTCCCACAGCTGCATCATATTTCTAAAAAAAGAAATAAATTTTCCAAATGTTCAAAGAGAGGATGTCAATAGTGAACTAGAGAGAAAAAGCTCACCTTTTGTGCAACTGCATTCACAAGACTGTCAAATGAAGGGTTTCTTATGCCATCTCCATACAAGATATACTGGTGAGGAACAGGGTAGGGCAGTAAGGCAATAGCAGCTTCGAATACATCAATGCAGTATCCTTTAGCACCTGATGGTCCTTTATCTTTTGAAACAAAACCTGGAAAAGTAACTCTGTATGGAACTGCAATTTGTAATGGCTTGCCACTGTTTGGAAACACCCATCCTCGAGGCCTTTTCGTCGTTTCACCAGGCCAGATCACACTATAGAGATGCTGACTAGAAATTGAAGTGTTTGGTGGCTTTGTGTATAATGTTTCAGGGGAAATAATGGATAGACCTGAGTAATTTGACCAGTAACCTAGCCTTCTAAAACCAGTTCCACCTATGTTGAGAACGTCGAAGGCTGGACGAAGCAAATTCTTGTCTGAATCGAATTTTATTTGTCCTGTTACACCATGAAAGTCCATTTCTGTAAGAATCTGAAGCAGATTTTGGCCTTGGTTGAATACTCGTAGAGATGTTTGTCTTGAATCATCGGAGAAAGTGATGGTCCCACTATTACCGAAGAATTGATGAAGTGCTCGGGCTAATAACCATACAGAATCATAAGCATATAGAGCATATGTGTTCAACTTTGGTGTTTCTTTAACTTTCATGCTTGCCAAACGAGACATAAACCTCGTTTTGAGATCAGAATCTGGTGTGTGATGACGAAGAGCTATGACTCCTTGTAAAAGATCGGCTCTGTCTTGCTCGATTTTGTCTGAAGAATCGAGAACAGAGAAAAGCCAATCTGTAGCTATCCAAACATAGCTGTTACTCATCATTCCAAGCCTCTTTGCTACTGAGAAAATATCGATGCCAGAGTCTGGATTCACGTGTACAACAAAAACCCGAGATTCTAACAGGTTTGCTCCATCCAACAAACTGTCAATATCACTTCTAGAAGCTCCTGGAGTAAAAGCCGCCTTGTAAAAAATCTTGGCTCGTTTCTTGGCAAGTGCATCGCCTAATATGGAAACTCCGTTTCTACCATAATCATCATCGACAAAAATGGCAACTACTTCTCTGTATCCGAAATATGTTATCAGATCAGCGATTGCATGCATCTGGAAATGATCGTTAATGGTTGTTCGAAGAAAGTAAGGAAACTGTAGAGACGAAAGAGTGGGATCTGTGGCAGCAAACGACAAGAGTGGGACGTGGAGTTCGTCCATGAGGTAGGAGATCACGTGAGCGATGCCTGATGACTGTGGGCCAAGTACAGCAACAACGTCGTTTTCCATGAACTGCATAGCTACATGAGCAAGGAGGCCCTGTCAAAATTTTCCAACTCCCCTTATTCTTCATAGTCAAAACATGGATGCAGAAACATGTAGCAGTTCAAAAGAATTTTTTATATTTTGTAAGAATGCAGATCATGATACTTCCTGATACACGCACACAAATAGGGATGTAATTGAACCAAGTCATTCACGAACTATCGGGACTCGACTAAAAAAATATTCATTTGAGCTTGTTGAATAAACCTCGTGAACATAAACAAACTAACTCAAACTCAATGATATTCTATTCTTTAGGTCTTGATCAGTCTCGTGAGGAAACTTAAGCTAGCTCGTATGAATAATTTGACTTTAATTTATATCTTTGACACTTGATATGTATCATAAATATAAAAATGTGTAACTAAACATATTTAATTAAGTGAAATCATATAATGTAGTACATAATTTAAAATTTGATATTATTAAACTCGTTTAGGCTTGAAAAAACTCGTGAAACAGCAATAAATTTGACAATTAAGTTGAAAATCTCGGCTCGATAATAAACGAACCAAACTCAAATACTTTAAAGTTCAGCTCGACTTGGTTCTGTTACATCCCTACGCACAGACATGCACGTGTGCAAATGAAAACCAAGCAAAATGAGTCATTTTTCACATTCTTGAACATATATTATTGGTTATACTAGACGCAAGATGTTATTCGGCTAAGATGAACTAGATGAATATAGAAGCCAAAAATGTTCTTGACCTTCTAGTCTTCTAGTAGCCTAAAACAAATCAAATTTTCACGATACAAGTTTGTTAATCGAGCTTTTCTAAGTCGAAATGAAGCTAGAGAAGGAAAGAATTATCATCAATTCTTGGTGTCACACTCACAGCTATTTAAAAAAAAAAAAAAAAATTGATGCTCATTTTCTGATAAAAAGGGCAAGAAAATTCAACTAGATGTAAGAATTTTTCAATAAATAAACTTTTTGTATGTAAGATGACCCTGAACTTGTTTACCTTCAACAGTTCCAAGAAAGCCACTGCAGTTAGTATCCTGCAAAATGAGGTTGAGCTTTGTTCCATTGAGAATGGCTACATCAGAATTCACATCTTCAATTGCAGCAACAAGAGCTGGCTTCACAGACCTTCCAATGGTTGAATTATATGTGAAAAAAGCCCCAACATTTATCACTCTTTTCCCACCAAAAACAGCACTTGAATTTCCTCTATTTCCATTGACTTCCATAGCAACAAACATGTAATAAATCAAGAACACCAAAGCCCTCTTCATATATAAATGGGCCTTCATTTTCCAGCAAAGATAATGGTTCAGACAATTTATCAAACACCTGCTATACAAAGCTTCAAAACGCAGAACATTTTGGAGTCAGGGGTTTGATTTTTTTAAATAAACATGACATCAAATGCTAGAAAATGGAACCTTGAATTAGAAACATAAAAAACCCATATCTTGGATTCTCATTGGTGAAAGGAAAAATAGCACAAAATATCCATAAATTTTCTATAGTACTATAAAGTATATATAAAAAAATTCTCAAACTTTGTTCTAACTACAGCCCACTTCAAAGTCAGTGTCTCCTCGTCAAAAAAAAAAAAAGAAGTCAGTGTCTCATTAACACGTTAATCATTTAAAGAATTTGTAAAAAGTGGTGGACATGGATATTAAATAAAATATACTAATTTGGGATTAATGATCAGTGAATTTAGAATTCAAACACCATTACAATTAACAGAAGCTGCTAGTTGGTAGGTTGCAACTATAACCACTCATGTTACCTCAAATTTGATCAGTATTTTAAGGGTTGTTAGTGTGTGTTTTGTGATATTACAAACAAATTAAAGAATTTATTAGACAAAGATTGAAGTATGAGAGACAAAAAGCCTAGTAATAGGCATCTTGCAAGCTAGGAAAAGAATATAATACTTTCTTGTCTGTTTTTACTAAGTTAAACTAGCTGTCAATTTTACACTTTAACTACTAAAAGGGAAATTTGCTTGCTAAATACTCCGTCCATCCCCACAAGAATTAGTACATTTTTATTAATTTGTCCTAAAAAAATTTACAAACTAAAAATGAAAAGCCCTTCAGGTGGTGTTTGTTTTCAGCCGGGGATGTTCGGATGGGGGATGGGTCTCCCCCGTTCCGTCTATTTTTTGGATTTTTACATCTCATCCTCCATTCAAATACACATCCACATATATTATACATCTATATCATAAAACTATTACATCACTACTTTTCTTACACCAACTCATTCTCTCTCTTACTTTTCTTACAACAATTTATTACCTCTCTTACTTTTCTTACATACAATCATTATCATATTAACTAACAATAATAAAATAATACATCATCATAATTAAAAAATATTGATTTGACATAAAGCTCAATCCATCTCTACTACATCCAACCCAAAATAAACAATGAATTACTATTCACAGGATTTCCTCCATCCACCTCAAGCTCAAAACAAACATACTCTCATAAATTACGCTCTCACAATATTCGTAAATTTACACAAAATGTCATTACTTTTGAGTCCATACATACACACAACCTAATTCATTTACTTAATTTATACATACAAATTTATAAAATTATCACTCAAATTCCTGCTCATTACTTTATTTTCTTATTTTGTGTGCCCAATCTAATGTGCAAATTTTTCTGGGACGGAGGGAATACATAGTTGATAAAAAAAATGAAATGTTGAGATAGATTTGTTAACCTTTTTAAAAACTTGGGGGTAAATCTGTTTTTTCAACATTTTACATTATTTTGTAAAAGTGTATATTGAGATAAAATTGTTAAAACCACAAAATATTGGAACATAGTTGTACTTTTTAAAGCAGTTAATATATTGCATGTCAAACAACTTAACATCAATCTATTGGAACTGGTGGAAATAAAAGATGGATTAGTTGATGACGGAAGAGACTATGAACAACAATAAAAAAAATCGCCCATAAATGATTATTAATTCTTGAAAAGTTAGGCTAGAGTAAGTTTTATATTAAGAATCATTAATGTAAAAGAAATTTTATACTGCTTTGCAGGTTACACTGGGACCATATGTCTGGTTCGTAAAACATATGATGCAATTACCACCTTAAAAAATGTTAAATCAACATTGATTTTTTTTTTAAAATAAACGAGTTAATTTAGATACTTGAGAGTTAAGAGTAGTGTCAGCAATAGCATGGCACCTTATGAAGAATCAGCATCTAATCTTTTGTCATTTAATGGTATAGGTGTAGAATTTTCAACATCACATGTTAAGAGAAGAATTGACCCATATCCATAAATTGGATTGAATATATTGGGAAAAAGGACAAAATACTAGTTGCAACTTGCAAGTACCCTCAAGTTGACAAGTTGAAGTTATCATATGTTTGAATGACACTATTGTAGTACACGTATCATATGTTGACATTGGTAAGGTAATTTATATTTAAATTATCATAATCATAATAAGATGAGTTTCTAATTTTTTATTACAACATTAAAAATTCAAAATATTATTTAAAAGAAAAAGAAAAATAGTTATGGGTAAGAGGATTAGTTGTTTTATTTCAATTTTATAAAATGTTGAATTAAGTAAGAGACAAAGGGATATATTTCACAAATACTCACAAATATAAAAATTTTTCAAAATTACTTGTAGTTTATGTATTTAAAATTTGTTATTAAAATTTATACTCTTTTTGTCCCTCTTTCATCTGAGTATTTACTGTTAACACGAGTTTTAAGAAAGAAATTGTTTATTAATATTAAAGAGGATAAAATTACTTTTTATTGGCGTTAAAGTAAAAAATTGATATTTGTATAAATTAAAGGAGATAAAATTAACTTAGTATAGGAAATATATCGCAATTTTTTTAGAAAAATAACGGAAATTATGTTAAAATTTTGAAAATTTTACATAAAATTTTATAGATTATTATAACATACTATTATACATATATTTCATTTAATATCACAATAAAATGACATGTTTAAAGCAATCATATTAATAATAGATTATATAAATATTGTTTGACGTATATTAAACAATTTACAATATAATATATAATACAACACAAAATGCCAAAAATTATATTACAATACAATTAGTACTTAAATGATGACCTATGAGCTCTTAAAAAATGATGACCTATGAGACTCAAATATAAAAGATTTAATGACATCTTTGTCAAAACAATACTAGATATATTCACAATAGCACTACTAATTTGGTACCTTGAAATTATATAATATATCTCTAACAAAATATATTATGAAATAAATTTACAACTTATTATAGGAATACTCTATTATTAACATTACTATTATAGTTGAGTGTTTTCTAGAAAAAGAATTACGATTTTTTTTAAAAAAATATGATATTTTGCGATTTATCCGCGACATTTCTCTATTTTCATTCAATTTTATACTATGACTGAACCGATAATGTATCAATATTTTGCGATAACTCGCAATATATTCATCATAATCTAAGAAAAAAATACATTACCCCCTAAAAATTAAAAATTACTATGATTAAAAAAATATAATTTTTAAATATTAATTGCGAAATATCGCGAGATATCGCGATATACGGTAAAAATATTTTTTACCTCAATATTCATATCACACTTACGAAATATTGGATATATCATGGACATATCATAATATTTCATCCTTCTATTCATATCACACTTACGAAATATTGGATATATCACGGACATATCATAATATTTCATCCTTGGTTGAAGGTAATAATGAAATGTTTGAAGGGTATAGATAAAAGGAAAAGAATTATTATTATAATTATTTATAAAAATATTCAACTAAATTTAAAATTAACCTTTATGACAAATTTTTAAATAAGAGAGGCAGGGAGGGAGTAATTTTTTAATCTATCATTATGCATATTTTCATGAATTTTTAAGTCTCAGTATTTCCACATATACTTATATGTTCAACCTTGATTAGGAGTGTAAAGTAAAAAGGAGAGAACAGATGTGTAAGTGTAGAGAATAACAGATAATTCTACGGATTGTATTATAACTCAAAATTCATAAGTTGGGATATTGAAATTAAATTACGGATGTAGATATAACCAATACCACCAAACATACCCTCTCCAATCGAAATGGCAAGTTTTTCCTGGAGCAAATGAAACTTTATAAAATGGGCACCAACAATTACAAATCAAAGCCTGACCAAATCTAATTAATATTCCTCATTGTTCGATTGCAATCTACCGAATGTAATGCCTATTTTTATTTAAACAAAAAAGCTACACTTCATGCTCAGGAAATTGCTAAACCTCCTTCAAGCCAAGGAGACAATAAAATTGTACATCCCCATAAACAGGATGAAAAATTGTGGAAATTTTATTCTCACATTTTACAATTGTGTAAATGTTGTCTGATCCGAGCGTTTCCTACCGCTTGGTCAGCTGTCGAATTACGTACGGAAGAATACCGCCATGGTTGAAGTAAGCAAGCTCCACCTAAAACCCCAAGAGTTAGTACAACAGACAGAAGTTTTGCACAACATATATAAACACCTACACCCGCTCTATAGCTACGTTTGTAAATTATACCGATACCTTACACGGAATTTCGATATATTAAAAATGCATATTGTTTTCATACTGAAAAATCGGTATATACCGTCCCTTGACTAATTTTCAGAATATACTTCTAATACCGAAATATCAAAATACCATTTCCTTGCCGAACCTATGCCGAAAGTTTAGAACATTTTTGGTATATACAGAAATACCATTTTTTTTGGGTATATACAGAAATACTGATTTCTCAGTATATACTGAAATACTGAGAATTCTTAATTACTACCGTACTGAATTTTTGAATTTGGTATTTTTCAGGACAATAAGTGCGGTGTACCAAAAATTTCGGTATTTACCCCACCCCTAGTTTTGAAGGGATTAATCAGATTCACTATCCCTTAAATCATAACACGATTTATAATTACTCGTGCAAAGGAAGATGTCGGTGTAAACAATGGACGAGTGGATTTACCTCGGTGTCAAAGCGGGCAGTGCACGTGAATTTCTTGCCATCGTCGGTACAAACGGTAACATCTTGGCCAGGGCGGATATCAGAAATATTGCTTGGAAGATCAATGGTGTAGCGTTCATGGCCCGTCAATCCTAGTGTCTCGGCATCCTCACCAGCCTTGAAACACAGAGGAACAATGCCCATGCCTACCAGATTACTGCGATGGATCCTTTCAAAGGATTTGGCAATCACTGCTTTCACACCCTGTTATATCATAAAATCAGCCAATTTATTTTGGATTTTCCTATTTGTTTAGTATCTAAAAGATGATGCAATGAGAGTAACCATTAACCAATTGATAAAGACAAGATATTTAATTTGCTTACCAACAACATGGGGCCCTTGGCAGCCCAATCTCTCGAGCTTCCACTTCCATACTCGGCTCCAGCCAAGATAATAGTGTCTTGTCCAGCAGATTTGTATTTCTAAAAGACACATTTTGGTCAAAATAAATATATTAAAAAAGAGTAACCAGCAAAGGATAAAATATATATTTTCCGATTAAAAAGTTACGTATTATCTTTAGAGTGGACTATACACAACGAAATTTCCTCAAACATACTCAACAAAGTTAAAACAATACCCACCAAACGATTTATATCCTCAGAAATGCACTTATGCTTTACAAATGTTGATATTTCATTTTATGCCTGTTTTTTCCTCTAATTTTAGATCTTGAAAATTAAATAAATAAACCTAGGCTTTGATACCATTTTCAAGATCATAAATTAGAAGAAAAACAAGGTTAGAGTGAAAGATATAACGTGTATAAAACATAAGAGCATTTAGTAGGATACAATCATTTGAAGGATATATTCGACTTTGTTAGTATGTTTGACCAAGTTGGAGTGTATAGAGAGGAATTAGGGTGTGAACACCATTATCTTAATGCCCATAATAAATCGAGAAAAGAATATAAAGAAATTACCATAGCAGCATCGAACACAAAAAGCTTCTCTCCAGAGGGAATGTGGACCGTCTTGGGGCCAACTTCACCCTTCAACAGCTTGTTCACTATACGAATGTTTGCAAAAGTTCCTCTGGCCATTATTTCATCATTACCACGTCTACTTCCATAAGAATTGAAATCCTTGCGTTCGACTCCACGTTCCATCAGATATTTGGCAGCAGGACTGTCCTTGTTAATACTTCCAGCAGGTGAGATATGGTCCGTGGTAATACTATCCCCAAAGTTTAGCAGGCAGTATGCATCTTTTACTCCGTGTGGGCCTGGAGGATTCATAGTCATACCCTTGAAGTATGGTGGCTCGTGGATGTAAGTAGAAGTTGGGTCCCATGAGTAGAGCTTTTCGGCGGATACTGATAGCTGATTCCACATGGGGTTACCCTTGGTTATAGCCTCGTATGTGCTCTTGAACATATCAGGTAACACACTCGATTGAACCACCTGAAGGGCATTTTGATCATTATTAAATAGTTTCGAATGTTGCAAGTGAACAATTTAATGCAAATATTTTTGTACCTCAGCAACTTCTGCAGTTGTAGGCCAGATGTCCCTAAAATAAACGTCTTTGCCGTCTTTGCCTACACCAATTGGCTCCTTCTCGAAATCAATATTGACCTGTAAAAAGAAGTTAACCAAATATTATGACGAGGCCTTCAGTAAGAAAACGGGAAGAATTGAATCATATTATATGGTGGGACATATACAGTTAACATTTTGGTTTTGAATGTCAATATACTATCTATAATTATATTACTTACGAGCAACACTGCACGCACTAGTTACACTGTGCAACTGGTGCAATTTTGACCTAATTTTGACCTTATCTTGACTAAAATATTTCAAAAAACTGTTAAATTATATTTTTCACGAATCAAAGAGATAAGCAGTTGAGAAGATAATATACGTGAAGAAAAGTATCAGCTCATATGATTAAAAGGTTTAGTTGTACATTGAAAAATTACTAATACTGTTCAGCCTACAAATGAATACTTTTCCTTTGTATGAAGTAATACTTTTCTTCAATATGAACTAATACTTCTCATTAGATATTTTAATTTTTCTAGTGAATGAATCAAAAATCTGGTCAAAATTGCAGCAATTGCACAGTGCATCTGGTGCATAAAAGTTTTTGCCATTACTTTAAACGGGTTTCAGAAATTTGTAGATATGAATGAATCACCAACCGTGCCAGCAAGGGCATATGCGACAACAAGGGGAGGTGAAGCAAGATAGTTTGCTCTTGTCAGGGGATGGACACGGCCCTCAAAGTTACGATTTCCTGAAAGTACAGCAGCTGCAACAATGTCTGCACAAGGAAACCACATTCCAATTCTTAACACTTAATTCACAGGCAAGCAACAAAACACATAGCAAATCTAAATTTAGCAGGTTCAATTCTTAAAAACACATAAAGACCAAGATTGCAAAATACCATTTTCTGAGATAGCAGCACCAACTGATTCATCCAAATCCCCAGAATTTCCAATGCAAGTCGTGCAGCCATACCCCACAATATTGAAGCCTTGATGGTTTAAGTATTTCGTTAGCCCACTGCATTATGAAACCAGAGTCATAATGATGCATATTGCAACCAATTGTGCTAAAAATAAAGTCTCGAACTCTGTATACCTCTTCTCCAAATATTTTTTGACAACTCCAGAGCCGGGAGCCAGACTTGTTTTTACCCATGGCTTTACCTGATAAGTTATCACGATAGATATAACATTTAAATAGCATTTAAATCAAATGATCAGCTCAGTCTTTGATAAAATATCAAACCTGAAGACCTAGCTCAGTAGCTTTTTTGGCTACAAGGCCAGCTCCAAGCATAACACTTGGGTTTGATGTGTTTGTACAACTAGTGATTGCAGCAATTACAACACTTCCATGCTTAAGCTCTGCAGGTTGTCCATGGAATGAGAATTTTGCCACTTTTTCCTGTGCTTCCTTTGGCACAGCAAAGCCCTATATTGAAGTTAATTGATGATTTGTTAGAACACCATGTATAAATAAAAGTGAGGCCCTCAGAAAGTTAAAATTTAGGTGAATTGACTCAGGAAGACCTTCAAACTTCATATACAAAGTTAAATTCTCACCTTGAATCCAACCTTGTTACCAAGGCAAGAGTGCCAATCAGATTTCATTTGTTTCAGAGGGACTCGATCATGAGGCCTATCAAAAGATGGTATGATTAGATATCACCAAGGCAGCTAATGATTTTGAGTGAAGAATCCTTAGGACAAACCTTTTTGGTCCAGAAACGCAAGGTTCAACATCTGCCAGATCTAGGTGCAAGTAAGATGAGTACACTCGATCTTGTTGAGGCTGATATTTGGAAAAAAACGAACAAGGAATGTTCAGAAAACCAAGAACAGAGTATTTCAAGAAAAATATGTCACGATAAAACATAGAGACTCACCTCACTGTAGTCTACAAACATATTGTTTGCACGCAGATAAGCTTCTATCATTGCCACCTAAATATTGGTATATTGGAAGTTACTTGATTTGCAAATATAAAGGATATAATTACATAACTTTCATATATTAGATTATTAGTAAATTGTACTTACAGTCTCATCACTTCTGCCCGTTAATTTTAGATATTGTAAAGTAACATGATCGACGGGGAAGAAACCCATAGTTGCACCATACTCCGGAGACATGTTTGCAATAGTGGCTCTATCAGCTAATGAGATTTTACCAACACCTTCACCTGAAAATAAGAATATATGCATTAGTCTAATAATAGATTTAGGTGGTGTTGGCAAACTGTACAAAGCAGGGAAATATTTATTTTTTCTCAAAAAGCTACTCACAGCTTTTGAGAAAAAGAAAATGATTCTGGAAGTTAGTAGAGTTCAAAAAAAATTTTCATACAGATAAGGTGATTGAAGCACTAATATTAAGCATTATTTACCATGGAATTCAACAAATTTTCCAACAACACCATGCTTCCTTAGCATTTCTGTGACAGTTAGAACCAAGTCCGTAGCAGTAACACCGTCCTGCAATTTTCCAGATAACTTGAATCCAACAACCCCCGGCAACACCATGCTCATTGGCTGTCAGATAGAAAGTAGCATTAGTACAACCGTGAACAAGCATCTTAATACCAGCATAAGTAAGGGTATGTTTGTGTTTCAAGTGGATTTTCAAAATCCTGACAAATAGTAATGGAGTGTGTATGTTTTGAGATTTAAAGTAGAGTAAATTTAACTTTATGTAAGATTAAAGTGTAAGAGTGTGTGACGTTCTCTGATGCTCGGATCCTTCAAATCGGCAGCCGTACCCGTGTCGGATACGTACGATTCGGATACTGGTATGGAATCTGTGTCGGATCCTTCATTTTGAAAACGGACACGGCACTTTCGAGACTGAACTTTTCTTTGCAAAAAATTAGAGAGAATTTGGTGGGATTTTGAAATTTTGAATGACTAATTTGGTGTGTGTTAACTTTTGCAATCTTTTTTTAAACAAATCTTGCAATCCTTTCTCTTATTGTACAATTATCATAATAATATATGATATGTTGTAAATTTAGTAAATGAAATATATATATTTGTTATGTATCAAACTATCAATAAACGTACCCCGTACCCGTGTCCTAATTTTGGATCCTTTTTAGCCGTGTCCACGTATCCTAAGTTTTGGAAAATTGGGAGTCGGACACACGGATCCGTACCCTTGTCGGATACCCATACCCGTGTCCGAGCAACATAGGTGATGTTCTATTATTGTTGGGTGTAATTGTAATGATTGAATGATTGTTTAATGGTTAGTTTTTTTGTTGGAAGTTGTAAAAGTGAGAAGGAATGTGTGAAAAGCGAGACTCATATTTGCATTAATGAGTCATTGGGGAGAGTGTGATGGAAAAAAGTCATATACTCATGGTTTATAGGAAAAATGTATTGAAATATTGAAATCCCAAGTCAGGTTTTGTAATCCCAAAATCAAACATGCCCTAAGGGAATATCAAGATGACTTTCAATGCCACAAGCAGTAACTTTCTAAATTTTTTTATAAGCACTTGAAGAAAAGATGAGAAAACACAAAACAAATAAAGTAACTGCAGATCTAAGAGGCAAATGTTGACTAAGAAAACAATGAAATAGTCTTACAAACATTTTGAATTTCAAAATAGGAAACAGAAACAGAACCAAATTAAAATTTTACGATGTTAGAGAGTAGTAAAATTAACCTGTCCAAGCATTGCTGCTTCTGCTTCAATACCTCCGACTCCCCAACCAGCAACTCCCAATCCATCAATCATGGTGGTGTGAGAATCAGTACCCACAACACTATCTGGGTAGAGAACTCCCTCAGTATTGAAGACAACCCGCCCAAGATATTCAAGATTGACCTAAGAATACATCACAGTGAACAACTCATTGTTAGCATCAATATTTAATTTTATATACCAAATGTAAACATATATGCAGAGACACACAAGATTAAATTATAACGCAAACAATTTCATGCACTGAGATTAAAACGAGGACATATTTAAGGATCTAATACCTGGTGTACAATACCCGATCCCGGAGGTACAACGAGCATATTTTGGAAAGCATTGGAACCCCACTTAAGGAAAGAAAATCTCTCCTTATTTCTGGAGAACTCAAGCTCCATGTTAGCTTGAACGGCATTTTCGGATCTTGCAACATCAACTTGAACGGAATGATCGATAACTAGATCGACCGGAACCTGCCATCCAACCCAGCATATTGTATTAGACATCACAGGACAATTATTTATACTCACTCCGCATACTCTAACCATTTACTTTTCCAGTATAACATGATCACTAGCATCCCTTTAATTTTAAAAATGCTGGATCCTCTGCTATTAGTTTTGGAAAATTTGTGGTCACTACATCTTTTTAAGAACACAAACTTGGAACCGTTTGGCTGAGCTTATATGCTCCTTAAGAGTTAAGACATAAGCTCTTTAAAAGTGTTTGGTTAAAAAAAAAGAGATGTTCAACAGCTTATAAGATCTTAAAATAAGATCTTCATATAAGCTCCAAAATATTAAGTACCAATATCCCAACATAATTTTCTAAAATCTTTTAAGCTATATATTTAAATGATAAATTTATTAAATTAAAGTTAGTTTTTTTTTTAAAACAAAAATTATCCCACCCACCAACCCCACACACTCCCCCACCTCAACATATAAAACAAAAATATAATAATTTCATATGAAAATTAAAATTTCAAAAATATTTATCTCAAATTATTAAAGAACTGGTAAGTTTCATTAGCCAAACACTTTAACAACTTATAAGCTACTTAAAAATTACATCTTATAAGCTCTAACATCTTATAAGATGTTTAAAATAAGCTTCCCCAAACAGTCACATGCGTTATTATTGAAACAGAAGGGGAAAAAGATACAATGGTGCATACCAATGGATTGATCTTGTTAGAATCGCTTCCAAGATTGTTCATAGCATCACGCATGCAAGCCAGGTCAACCACACAAGGTACACCAGTAAAATCCTATCACCAAAAAGAAACATTTTCACATGAAATCTGCTTATCTGTTACAGGGGTATTTGAGTCAATATAGTGCAAACAAGACCAGTAGTACCTGAAGAAGTACACGAGCAGGCTTGAAGGGAATCTCCACTAGCTTTGGAGAAGTCTTTTCCCAGTCGATGATCTTCTCAACATCTTCCTTAGTTACTTGGAAACCATCACAATTACGTATTGCTGATTCAAGAAGGATTCTGATAGAGTACGGCAGCTTATCTGCAATTACAGCATAATTGCATCAAATTTATTATTATGTGACAGATAATATTATATGACTGCATATGGTGTTGCCAGTTATTGAGTTATAGTAAACAGAAAGTGTTCCCCCGTGTTTCTAATGAAGATAACAACTTTGGTATGTTATAAGATACAAATACGAGCATGTTCCAGAAAACGAGAAATTTGTATAACAATAAAGATACTACTCACCTATCCTTGGCTCGTTTAGAGCAGGCAGACAGTAAAATTTTCCGAATTCACCACCGCCAGGCTTTGGCAGACTAGTAAAAATTCCCTTGAAGGCATTCTCAGAAGCTGAAACCACATAACATGGGAGTAAGTTCACTCAAAACAAGCAAAGAAAATTATCTCTGAATAAATAAAAATCATTAAAAATAAGACAATCTCTATGCAATAAAGAACACCTTTGATGTAGTGAAAATTATACAATTGACAAGGTAAGTACATAGAGTCAACTTAAATATCATCACAAAATAAAGCACACAATCAGTATATTAAACATTAATGAGAAACTAGTAATCCATCTTACAGTTTTCTTAGAAAGGTCAACAAAACCAAACACTGCAAACAGAAACCAAATCTAACTGATCGCAAATTGCTAATCAAAACTAAATATAATTCCGATTTCCTACGATTGAAACACACACTCAACATTTCAATTTCCGATAAAAAAAAATCAAATCACACAAACGAAACCTGAGCAACATAAATACCCACCCATGGTAGCGATCTTGCGGTGCAATTGAGTATCAGCAAAAGCAGAGGCTATCCTGATCTGCGATGAGAGACTAGCGGGCGATTTCCAATCAACGCCGTGGCTCCACCGCGCTGCCGACAGAAAACTCAGAGATCGGTGATGCTGACGCCCAACGGAGTGAGAATTACTGCTACAAGCAGGCGAAGGCGACGCTGGTTTTCTAGAAAGAGATGAGAAAGCCCTTTTTCCAGAAGAAGAGTGAGAAGCTCTCCTGAGAAGAGAGGAGGTGCCACTAGTTATATACATGATGGCAAATCCAGCAAACAGCGACAAATCACATTCAATTTCAAACAAGCAGCGCAGGGATAAGGATTATGGGTGTGATTGCAATATGACGATCGAGAAAAACGGATTTGGTTCTCTTTTTTGGGGCGTGTGCCAGATGATTATAGAAGAAATGTGGAGTAATTTTGGGAATCGATGGCGATGAGATTTTGTGGGAAGGCCTAGGTGTTGTGTGCTTGTGGGGGGCACGTGGAGGTGGCGACTTTGATTTTTTCTTTGTGGGATTTTTATATGTAAAGGCAAATTTTTTGAACACGGCCCATTCGGAATAGGGCAACGATTTTTACTATTCTTTTTTTTTTTGATTTATTAAATTGATTGGTACTAATTTAGTATTCAAATTTTAATTTCATTTACCTAAAACTTGATTTGCAAATTAAGAATGTGTATTAAACCGTTATGGGTCTCACGTACATCCAACTTCACCGTGTATTTATAATGCATTTTAGATTTATATAACTTGTTTTATTGAGATATGCAACTTATTTATACTGAATCGTGCAACTATTTTTTTATATTAATAATTATACGGTTCAGAATACAACACAAATCTGAATAATGTTTTACATCCTGGATATATCTGAAAGACTTAAATTTAAAACTCTCTCATAATGTGACGTGCAACGAGAAAAATATAATATTTTTTCACAAACAGTAAATTTTTTTTTTTTTTTAATGTGATATTATTACTTATTTTTACAAATGACAGATTCCCGTGAGACGGTCTAAGTAAATTGGTATGAAATGATCAATATAATTTCTGTCTTGTGTAAAAAGTAATATATCAGATACTATTATTTTAAAGAGAATTATTTCACAAAGGCAATGTAACTAAATACACTTTACCTTTTATTATTATATACATTCGGAATATTTGAAAAGTACCAGCTAGAGCTGGGAAAAGTATAATAATAGCTTCATTTTACGAATATGATTACTATGTTTGACTTTTCTAAAATTTTCACTCTATTAATGATTCAAAATACTATTATTTGAATATTTAATATTTACAAGAATTTTAAGAAATATATTATTTATTAATATTAAATGAAATAAACTTGTTTGTTATTGGGAATAAATGATAAAGTAATGACATTTATATAAATTAGAAGAAATAAATGACTTATGTGTGGCAAAAATAATGATATTATATGTAATATTGAGATGTTTAAGAGATATAGATAAAAAAAAAAAAAAATCTTCTATTATCACTTATATAAATTTTCAATTAAGCTTAGCACAGACCATTTTGACAAATGTTCAAATAAAGAAAAGATTGATGGTTTATATGTTTGTTGGGAGACACTCCTATAGAATATATTGTAAGTGAAATATTAAATAACATTTGGGAAAGTCGAACTTGCAGGCTAGAGTAGTTTTCTGTGAACCAAGTGCAATGTGCATTTTGTATTTTTGAAATTTGTGTTCGTAAAATATTGTTGCACATTTCAGTATAATAAGTCGCAAAATTTTAAATTAAATTATGGAGTACTCGGGGCACATGGTACATACAAGATCTAGACTGAGGGTCAATATTTAAATTAGAAGTTGAGAATTCGTTGATATTTTGCGGGTCAAATCGAGTTAAACATCTCATCTGAGATTTGTATTACTATAAAGATAAACATGTGTTACCGAAATGATAATATGTGTTATTTGTCATGTAAGGTATTGAAAATATTGTTACCTCATAAATACACATATATTACTGCAAGGAGAAACATATGTTACTATATAATCAAGATGTCAATTTATAGGTTATATTCAATCCGAAAAATTTCACAAAAAAGTAAGCCGAGATTAGAGTTTGTCAATTTTTAGAGTATAGGTTGCATTTTATTTCAAAAAATAATATATGTTCCAATTTGTAATTAACCTAAATTCAAAAAAAAAAATTGAAGAAAAATGCAAGAAATAAAATTAACTGAAACAGAAAATGGAACAAACTCTATATAATTAAGAAACCCATTTTATCTTTATTTAAATTGGAGAGTCCAATTTGGCACGGATCAATAGTCCTAATTTTTGTGTCAAAAACGAATTCGTGTTCCAATCAAAATTGATTTTGGATGTAGATAAAATGTGGGCCAAATGGCATTCTCGTTATTCCATTCATTTTTAAAAAATTGTTACTCATTTTCTTGTTTTCCCACATCACCATCATTAAATTAAGATTTGAGGCACACTTGCATGAGACGGTCTCACGATGAGACGGAGTATAATTTGAACATTGATGCATTAATACTTTGGAAGTGATGAGCGTTAAATTTGTACTAGTTTATATCCCGTCACATATATGAGACCGTCTTATACGAGTTTTTGTCTTAAGAATTTTTGGTGAGTTCTGCATTGAGATTTTTGCTTTATTCCCTACAAACTGTATCCATATCCAGCTTCTATTTTGGTTCATCAAATATGGCAGACCCAAGTTGACGCACTTTAAAAGAACACAAAATTCCCAAATCTTTTCAACAGCAAGCCTTCACTTTGATATCATAGAGCAGAAAAAAGAGAAAAGAAAAACCATCTGAATATTACACAAACTCTATTCCACAAGCACCAGCACGAGGCAAAGCCGATGCGTTTTATTCTACTTCAAGGTATTATGTAGAGAGGATACCGCGGATCTCAGTGAGACAAGAAACGGGTCATCCATGAGCGGAAGCGGGTCCAAGCCAGCTCAACAGCAGCAGCATCTTCGTCGTCCATTCCCATTTTTTTCCTTCTCTCTATTCCTTCAGGGGAGATGTTCATGAAGGCATGGGCAAGTCCTGGATAAATGTACACCTCGTGTGGAACTCCCGTCTCCTTGAGCTTATCTTCTAAAGCTTTAGCGGTCTGCATAAAAACATCCATATCAAGAAACGTAAGATTTTGCAAAAACAAAATTCCTGGAAAAGGTTTTCTTAGCCCTGAATTGAATTTTGCCCAGTTAACTTTCAAATTCAACTTTTTAGTCTTTGACCGGCTACAGCAGGTGATCAACCGGTTTTGAGCTGACTTGGCTTGTTTTTTCAATCTTTAATATTTTTAAAATTTTGATTTTTTTCCTATTAACTTTCAAAACCGGTCAAATGACCTAAAAGGTGAATTTTGAAAGGTAACAAGACGAATTCAATTCGTGAAAGTGAAGCATCCTGAAAGCATAATTGAGCCAACTTATAGGACTAAAAGAAAACCTTTTCCGTAAAATTTAGCATGTCGCACATAGCCACACACAAACGTCCAACATAATATACTTCTTGCATGTGCATGTTGTCCTGTACGGTTGCATCCTACACGTTTGGCCCCTATACTTTATTTTCTACACTCCCCCCCCCCACACCACAACACACACATACACACACTTCTGCCCGTTTATATTGATGTTTTTACCCATTACTTGTTAATGAGGAGGCAAGAGTTAACAGAAACAGAAGTGTAGGAATTACAAAGGAATAAAGTATTTACTAAATTTACTTTCATTCATTTCAGTTCTCCACAAAGGTTGAACTGCGTTATGGGAACTTACCAAGCCAGAATACGATGTTTTGACTTTTGAGATCATAAACAACAGAGTAACGTTCCAATACATCAGAAAAGAAGCATGAAAGATGAGTTTAAGAACAAGAATACAAATATCATAAGAATCACATTGCCATACCTTTACATCTGAAAAGCCAACGAAGCCATCAATTTCACCAAAGTGCGCCTGCACTGGTGCCTTAGCATTGACGGGATCTGCAAGCTCTGGCGAAGGCACTCCATAGAAACCTACCACAGCATCAACCCCGGGAACCAACACAGAACTTGCAATAGCAAGAGCGCCACCCATGCAGTATCCAGTTACACCAACCTGTTTTTAGCAAATCTTATTAGTATATCTGTTGCAAAAAAATCTTATGAAGACTTTTTTTGTCAATTGCAAGCAACAAGCGCAGTTACAGAGTATTTGTTTGCTCATATTTCAGTTCATTTTGTCATAAAGTGTACTGTAGTCTATGTTCAAATTTTAATAAGACCTAATATGCATCAAGTTCCCAACGTTAAAGTTGAGGGACTCAATAACTACTAATCTAAGAAAGGATAACTAATGTAAGTAACATGATGGACAAAATGCTGCAATTAATTTGATATATAATGAAACTCAATATCAGAGAGGTCTCATGGGTTATGAACCTACATAAGGAAAACTATGGCAAAAGAAACACTCACTATTGAGTGATGATGAGCACAAGGCACGAGTTCAAAAACTAAGGGAATGTTTGATTTGGGATTTTGAAATCTAAATTCGGTCTACAATTGGATTTCAGAATTCAGTTTTAAAAAACCTAAAGAATCCACCCTATAAATCAATCAATCATTACAATTACAATCAACAACACACTCTTACACATGAATTTGACATAATGCTAAACCCGATCCTATTTAAATCCCAAAACAACACACTACTACTAAAAATTTTATAATCCAGATTTCAAAATCCTCTAAATTACAATCAAACATACCCTAACAGTTAGAAATCGACTCTCTTGTTTGTTAGTTTCCTGACAACGCTCATGTTTCCTGCCACCGCTCATGTTTGTGGCATCAATGAGCAATCAACAGTTCAACGTAGAGACATAAATAAGTCGTATACCTTCTTGGAACCATTTGACTTGAGCCAGTTGACCGAGGCTTCAATATCCTTCACAGCACCCTGCCAATCGAGCCCATCCATTAAATGCTGAGCTTCCGCAACTTCCAGACCGACCTTTCCTCTGTACAAACTGATTTGCGAAAAATAGAATAAGAAATGGAGATGAACACTAAAAGGCATAAGTATCAGAAAGTTGAATTCACATAACAATATACAGTTTCTTACTCTGGGATTAACGCCTTGTACCCCGAATCAAACTGAGAAATCTTCTGAGCATGATTCTTGATCTCAAAATCAACACCCCACCATTCTTGAAGCACGACGATCCCAGGAGCATCGTCTCTCCCGATCACGTAGGCATCAAATGTCTAATAACACAGATATACCCAACATGATTAGGAAAATTAATAAAATCAACAACCACTTTATCATACAAACACATTTTGGGCCCAAAATTCTTGAAGTAAACACGAGCAAACAATCTTGATCTCTTCAATTCAACAGCCTAATAATTCTTCATCTTTAGCAAATTCCAATTTTTTTTTCCATCCAGCTTTTAAACAATTATTCAATTTAAGCATTACCTACATATTATGTGCACCCATGATGCGGCCCAAATTAGGAACAACTATGAGCAGAACAAAAGCAACAAAAAATACAACGAATACAGTCTTTAATCCACTATAATGCAATCAAAAGTGAAAACCCAAAACAAGCAATCTTACCGTGTTCTCTCTTTGAATCTGGACTTTCTTGAATGGCGAAGAAAAAGCAGAGTCAGTAGCCATCGCACGAATCTGAGGAAGATTACTGAGGAAATGGGTCCGTACAAGGTAGTTGGAATTGTTGAGAAGGGTTTTTGTGAAAAATCTAGAACCATACATGGTTATTGTAGTGTTTTATTATTAAACTTTCCTTTTTAATTGCTAGTTGCGAATTGTGAAATTACTACTCCCCCGCCCTATATTACTACAACACTTATCTTATTAAAACTACCCAACATTACTGCAACACTCTTAAAAAGTAAACAAATGTAATATTAATATACTCACAACACCCATATTTTATTTCATTCAAACCCATTTTATCCCACTTTCCTTGGTTTGCGGTCCGATTTCTATGTTGCAATAATCCTGGGACGGAAGGAGTATAAATTAAGTGAATTTTAATTTATTCATTTCTTTATAAATTTTTATGTATCTCTTTTTTATTTGCTATAAATTTCAACAAACAGACATAACGATTTCGTAAGAGAATTTCTATTTTGTATTGGGTGGTAGTCCACTTGAATGTTTCTCATGCTTCAATACATATTTCGTTGTTTAGATATTTAATTTGTGTTTATACATGTTAAAGTATAAAATTTTAATATTTTTAAATTTAGTTTTTATTATGTATCTAGATTGTTGTGATTTCAAGCAACAAACACTCCAACAATGAAATACGAATCAGAAACTCCACCAGTATTAGTTGTAACTCTGAAAAGTATCACTCACTGCTAAGAAAGGTATTAGTGTTGTGATTGTGTAAAACTGAGAAAAACATCAAGATTTTAAGTGATTCGATCTTTAATGATCTAACTGCTGAAAGCCCCAAACTTCCACTAGATCAATCACCTAATGCTATACAAGATCATACAAGATAAACACTCGTGTGTTTTTGAAGCTACACTTCTACATAGATAATAAAAATATGGAAGCCATACAATTTTTTTTAGGAATTACAGTAGAAATGTTTTGGTGGTCTATCAACGATCCATTACTGTGACCGATGGAGTGTAGCATATGGGTAAAAAAGGCCCAAATCTGATAGAGGCCCAATAACAGGTCCAACTAAAGCAATAGATAATGTTTGAGCGAGCCCAAATATGTACGAGGAAATTCTACTTTTGAAATTACGTGATTTCCAAAGTTTAATGAAAAATGATAGGCTAGGTTTTTGTATCTTTTTTTTGGACCAAAGACTCATAGTCGTTTTTAAAAACATGTAACTTATTATCTTTGAAAATGACTTATTATTTATATAAAAAAAGTCTGTTATTAATATGGAAAACATATTAAGTACGCCCCTGCTTGGAATAATTGCAAGTTACATTTTATATAACAGACGACGCTTTTAAAATGTCTTATGAATGCATCTACAAGGTCCGCCAAGACATAAAGACCCACTCAAAATGAAATTTTATGTTAGTTTCAAGATTATATATGGGATAGAACATTGATGAAATATGTTGGAAATATTGGTGTTTGGAGTAATTTTTATCTCACGTATTTTTATTAACTTTTATCTTATCCGTCGTACATATTTTATTAATTTGTTTTGTACCACTTGTACTTTATCATTCAAATTTTGTTAGTGTATTTCTCTTTCTATTTTATTTTTTGGGTCATTGTTAGTAGTAACACGAATCCAAATTGAATAGTTTGATTTATATGTTACATATTGTTGCGAGTCGTTTTTTATGGAGAATATTATGTGGCTAATTTGATAACAACTCACAAACAAAATAAGTACGTGTACAATATACGGTAAATAACAGGAATTTATTGACCCAGTTCGTCAAGAAATGACTACTCTGGGGGCATTCCAAGCTAGGGATGTCATATTGCGAGTTTTACATATACAATACACGATACTTCCATGGGGAAAACTTCTATGAAAGATGATGATTTCTATGAAAGATGATGATTTGGAGAGTAAGTGTGTGAGTACTAGTGAATTTTACTGAACTCCTCCGGAAATTTTCTGAACCTTTCTCTTGTTCTTTTTTCTTCTATTTATAGTACGTTGACAAGCATGAGCTGGTTTGACAAGCATGAGCTGGAGACTTCGTGTCTTGCAAGAACTCATGTGATGTTGCCACGTTTTCAACTTCGTCTTCCTGGTTGATCTTTGCACTTACTTGTTTATAAGACACTTTTTTGGTCGTCCAAATCAATCTTTTACTCGACTGATTGTCCTGTTCGCCCCTTTGACCATATCAATTTTATCTGGAACTTCGATCCTTATCGAGCATATATGACCTTGGTTGTCTCGAGCCTTGAGGTTATCAGCCCTCGGTTATCGAGCATCGAGCATATCTGAGCCTTCAGTTGTCTAAGCCTTGAGTTGTGCGAGTCCTCCGGATTATCCCAGCCTTCGGATTATCTGAGCCTTCCCGGGTTACTCGGGCTTCTTGATTCGGCTCTTGGTCGGACATCTTGACCCTCGGTCACTTGACTCAAGCTATCTGATTTCTTCTTGCCTGATCTGATCAGCTTGATTGATCAGATCAACATCTCTTGAGGATCATCTCGAGATAGCATCGGTCATTATGCCGGTTTTGGTAAGGCTGGCGTGCTTTCGCTTGTTGGGCGAAGTGGTGAGCCAACAGCAAACCTCCGCTTCGCTTTCGTTACAGCGAGCAAAACAAATGATGATTATTCGGGCGAGTGGCGAACCGGGCGAATAAACTTACTTAGTCGGCGAGTGGCGAACCGGGCGAAAGCAAACTTGCTTAGTCAATGAAAGTGGCGAAATGGGCGAAAGCAAATATGTTTGGTCGGGCAAGCGGTGAGCACACTTGTCCATCGAGCATGATTTATTTTAATAGTTGATTAATACATGTGTCCCTCCGTCGTGTTCGATTAAATTGAGTAATTATATCGAACACAACAATACCCCCAAATGGTCGCTTTGTATTCATCATGGGGGCCGCTATTATCGATAATTTGATTGGGCCCTCGTTGTCGTTTTCGTCTTAAAACGGATTTTCAAAAAAATTTAAACCCCTAGATCTATAAATACCTTATCTTTACCGCCTCAATTCCTTTCCTTTCTTTTCATCTTCTTTTGTTTTCATTCTCCTTCTCGCCCAAAACTTCCCAAAGGGCATTCTCATTTCGGCGAAGGATTTCATTCAGGTAACTATTGCGTAAGCTCTTTAATTCCAATTATGGCTTCTCGTTCAAATTCCTCTGCTTCAATAGAATCAAATCGCCATAGTTTCTCCTTCCCCTCTTTCTGTACAATCTCTCGTATCGACGCTAATGCGTCGGAGATGAATGCCTCGGGTTCAAGGTCTCGTTGGCAAGTTCGGGCAAATTGTTTGCCGTTCTTTCCTCGATTCATGATGCCCTAAATGAATTAGATAGGATTTAGCCCGCATCTTTTTTTTTGGATGATTCGGTGAAGATTCTTTTTGCCCCAACCCCAAATTAGGTCTAGGGTTGTATATAGCCACAATGTAAATAGGGATGATGATTATACGAGGGGGGAGATTTTGGTGGCTGAGAATGTTTTTGAGTCGAACAGGGAATTCGACGGACGAAAGCGTATCTGGAACTCGACATCCCTGCTGGTCTTCCCCATAAAGACTCATTGGGGAATAAGTTGCACAGATCTATTCGGGGTGAATATTTAAATACAAATTTAATTCTTTAATTATTACTAGCATGAATTAATCCTATATTAATTCAAATAATAATCCAACAACATATCATGCATATAATAATTCACGTAAAACCTACTCATGCAGAATACTACGAGTTTACGTGAACGTACCTCTTGGGATGGTAACGATATGGCTGATTAGACTAACCGTAAGAACTTCCCAAGTATTCCCTTAGTCCTCGTTCGACTATCCGGTGGAAGGATTCTTGTGAACGATTTAACAAAAGGAAAATAAAATATGTTGCACCACCTTTGTGGATTTACTAATTTTTTCAGCACATGGAATTGTACTTGGGAATGAAAGAATCATCCCCTATTTATAGAGGCTAGGGTGGTCGAAATTTTGTGATAAAAACAATGTGGGAAAATCTTTTCTTGATCTCCAAGAAATCTTGAATATATCTCCTATATTCTTTTTCCCATAATTATAATATTCCACAAAAATCCCACCTACTCTATATCTATGGAATTTTCGAAATTAATGAGCAAGATTCCAAGATTTGGATCTTCTTGAATTTATGAGATATTCTTGTATTTCAAGAAATACATATCTTCCATAATATATTTTCAAGAAAATCAAGAAAATCTTTCTTGCCCACTATATTTCATGTTTTTCGAAAAATATCACTATGAATTAACCAAGTGGGAGATTTCTTGAATTTAATGAGATAATCTTGTATTCCAAGAATACATATCTTCATTCCATAACAAAATTCAAATAAAATCTTTCTCCCAACTTTATCCATAATTTTCGAAATATTATTGGAAAAATAAGCAACATTATTTATTTTATTTTAATCACTTTTTCAGTTATTGGACTATATGTTGGGCTACTCAGGGGGGCCTTTAGGAGAATTAAGATTGGACCTTCTAATGGACCTTGAATATCTAATATTGAGCCACAATATAATTCAAGCCCATAAATATTAATTAATCCCACTACATAATTAATATTGCACTATCCATCTTAACACATATTACAGTCAATATGGTTCCCGGTCATTATTTCCCGTGTTTAAGATTATCTAGCCCATTAATTAATTCAAGCCACTGAAATAACTTTCCATTAATTAATATCTTTTGTCCTTGGTCAAGGAAACGCTTCAACATTATTATCCATACCGAAAACTAATTCCACTTGCAAGATTTGGTATGATAAAAGCTTATGAACCTCCCAAGGGGCAAATCGAACAAAGCGTGACTTGAACACGATTCTTCGTATAAATCTTAGCAATCACATGTGACTAATAATATTGTCCAAGATAAAAAAGTATTGAATCTCATTGATTCGCTACCCATGATAAGTCAAAGCAATAGTTACCAATCTCACGTGATCCTATTTAAGGGATCGAAGATTAAGAAATAACGAACCACCGAGGTCTAATTCTTCCTTGTTCGGGCCTCAAGAATTTATCCTCCCAGGGTCCTATTCGGTCATCACCATGCACTAGTGTAATCTCTTGGTCAAGACAAGTCAATCTGAAGCCTTTTACACTTCAACCTTTCACGATGGGTTGTTCATTTCCATCTAGGTCGTGAATAGCGTACTTTTAGTTACAAGGGACTGTTAATTTAATCTTTTGTGATCTGGTATCACTAAATTAACTACAATGTAACACGTACGACTTATTGAACAGTTATGCAGTAAATATATATAACATTCAATAATATTTAAAGCATCAGTGATAAACAATTTATTTCAGTAAATAAGTCTGAAAATTCAGTTTCGATTATACAAAGTAAAAAGCATACTTTCCAGTATAATCCCAACAATCTCCCACTTATACTCAAAGTCTGCTTTTAAGTATACTACAACATGTCTCGCGTAGTCCGTGACATCTAATGTCACCTACACGAACCTAATAATTTCTCCCACTTATACTCAAAGCAGATTGGCAACGATCTTGACACCCATTCCTTCCACATGTCTCTCGAATGTATTCAGAGGCAGACTCTTTGTGAATGGATCTGCTAGGTTGTCCTCAAACGTTATCTTTGCCACATCTATATCTCCTCTCTTAACGATATCTCGTATAAGATGGTATTTCCTTTCTATGTGTTTGCTGGCTTTATGGGCTCTTAGTTCCTTGAATTTGCAATCGCCCTAAGATTGTCACAATAAAATGTTGATTCTCACCGGGCAAATTCGAACCACATCTAAGTCCACTAGGAAGTGCTTGAGCCAAACCGCTTTTTCGCCGTTTCGCTAGCGTACCTACATATTCGGCCTTCCATGGTAGAATCATGATGCATTTACCGCTGACGCTTCTCCATGTCACGCTTCGCCCTCCCCATGCAAAACACACTACCGGGAGGTAGATTTTCTGAGTCTATGTCCGATTGGAAATCCGAGTCCGTATTCGATGGGGATTGATCATCTGGGCCGATAAACCAACATTCTATCCCGAGTTCTTTTCAGATACTTCGTATCGTTTTTAATCGCCGCCCAATGCTCTTTTCCCGGTTACTTTGATATCTTGCCACCATGCCTACGCCAAAGAAAATATCCGATCTCGCATACGAAGATTGCATACATAAGGCTTCCGACACCAAAGCATAAGGAATGTATTTCATGTCATCTATCTCCTTTTTGCGGCCTTAGGGGACATTTTCTTGGATAGATGGATTCCATGCCCGAAAGGTACTAATCCTTTCTTGAATCTTGCATGTTTGAAGCGTTTCAAGACGGTGTCTATGTATGAAGCTTCATGATAAGCTTATCATCATTTTCTTGCGATCTCGAAAGATCTTGATCCCAAGGATGTGTCCCTTCCCCTAAGTCCTTCATATCAAACCTGCTTTTGAAAGTCATGCCCTTACATCGATAACACCTTCACATCGTTCCCGATGATCGTAATGTCGCCTCACGATAGTACTAAGAATACCAATGCGCTTTTCGCTTATTATACACAATAACTTTCAAACTCGTTTTGATCAAACCCATAAGACTATATAACATGATCAAAACATTGGTTCCAAGCTCGATGCTGCTTTGAGTCCGGTAAATGGACTTCTTGAGCTTACAAACTAGGTGTTCTTAGCTGTTTCAATGAAACCTTGGGGTTGTTGCATATAGATCTCTTCATCAAGACTTCCGCAAGGAAAGCCGCCTTGACATCCATTTGCCAGATTTCAAAGTCGAAATGCGCAGAATCGATAAGAGAATACTGGATGGACTTAAAGCATGGCTACGGTGAAAAAGTTTCATAATCGATCCTTCTTTCTCGAGTATAACCATTCGCCACTAGTCTTGCTTTTAAAGGTTTCAACCTTCCCGTCCCCGGCCCTCTTTTTTTCCTCTTATACACCCACTTGCATCCAATGAGTTTGACCCCATTAAGTGGTTCGACTAGCTCCTACACTCTATTATGAAACATAGAACCCATTTCGCTTTCATTCTTTGTTTTGCAAGAATCAGATCCTTATCTTGGAGTGCCTCATCATATGTCCATGGGTCTCGATTCCTCTTGTCCGGGAATCAAGTCCGAGGACTCTTTCTATTCCCATGAATCTCTTGCCGTCTAACAACCCTCCCACTACGGAAGAGGTCCGGCCAGAAAAGCGATCATTTGGTATATCATCTAGTACAACTGGTAATCGAGGTTTGCCCCTAAGCTCGTTTAAGGTAATCTCACTTTTTTCGTTGGTTCATATAGTCTTCTTCCAAAAATCTAAAGTGGGTGCTTATGACCACCTTTTGATCTTCTGACCATAGAACATACACCATTTTGTTCCTAAGGGTATCCTACAAATGAATTTTAATTCTCGATCGAGATCCAATTTACCTCGGCCTTTGTCCAACAAGTAGGCGGACACCCCCAAATTCTCATGTGTCTCATACTAGGCTTGCGCCCAAATCCACAATTCTTTGGGAGTTTTGGGAACCGATTTGGATGACACCAAGTTCAAAATGTAAGTCATTGCTTCCAAGGCATGACCCCAGTAATCCACTTGGGAAGATCCGCATAACTCATCATAGATCTAACCATTTCCAAAAGAGTTCATTTATTAAGCTCTGCAACCCCGCTTTTCTTTGGGGTTTCCGGTCTTGATGAGTCGATACAATCCTTCATCGATAAGTAGTTCAAAAACTCATCGCCGAGGTATTCACCTCCACGATCGATCGTAGAGACTTGATACGTTTTTTTCCTATGATTCTCTGCTGAGCCTTAAATTCTTTGAATTTCTCAAAGGTCTCAGATTTATGCTTCATAAGGAAAATGTAACCGCATTCTTGAGTAATCATCAATAAAAAGTGACAAAATACTCATAACCTCCTCTTTCTTTGGTTGACATTGACCACATACATCCGTGAACGATCTCTAACACTTCTTTTTGGCCCTATTCCTTGGCTCCAAATGCCCTCTTGGTCATTTTACCTCCAAACATGATTCGCGGGGTTGAAAACGGTTCAACTTGGAGAAGCTCCAAAGAACCATCTTTCACCAACCTTTGACCCTCTTTTGGATTTATATGACCTAATATTAGATGCCAAAAAAAGTGTCTCGCTCACGCCTCGATGAACGCTTTTCTTTTCTAAAAAGCTTGATTTGATGTGTTATAGGATGCGATTTCGTGAGTGGTGTGCATAAAGCATTGTATAGAGATTATTCGCCAACGCTCCATGACGATAAATTTATCAAAAAGAGAAATGGTAACAACTTTATTAAAAGTAACCGAATATCCATCATGAAAAAAGTTTAGAAACCGAAATCAAATTCTTTCTAAAACTCGAACGCATGTAACATCTCTTAATATTAAAACTCGCCTTTTCAAAAGACAGTGCACTTCTCCCATCGCTTCACCGCTTACTCGTGAAGATCGCCCAAATGTGATGAGGATCTCACTTCCACTTAGTTGCCGGGTCCGCTTGAACCCCCGTAATGTGAAACAAACATGATCAATGGATCCCAGATCCACCACCCATAAATGGGAGACATACGCCCATAAACAAGTTTCAACAACTAGTGAGTGAGGATTACCTTTCTTTCCTTTTCCTTTTTGGGATTGGAGCAGATCGACCTCCAATGTCCTTTCTCCCCGCAATTAAAAACATATTCCTTTTGGTCCTTTCTTGATACCCAACCAAAACTAACCGTTTTTTTCACTTTTCTTAGTGATGAGTTTGCTTTGGTTCGACCACTTTCCTTTTTCTTGAGACTTGTCTTCCATCGCCTAGATCTCGAGAAAAGACTTTTGGTCACCAATGCTTCGTCTTTCTTTCCTAAATGCTTCTCTACTTTCTCCAAAGCTTCTTGTAGATTATCCATAGTAAACATGTGATCACTCATCACAAAACCACAGTAAAATCCATTGAAGCTCCTTGGCAGAGTAAGCAACATAAATTCGATTTGTGCCTCATCACAATACTTAGTTCCGAGATAAGCCAGTTTTTGAAAATGGTGTTTAACTCTGAGAACATGCTCCCTCACAGGTGTTCCCTCAGCCATTTTTAGCCTAAAATGCACATCGCTATTTTTAAACCGACGATCATGCGGTCTTTTGTTGAAAACATTTCTTCAAGACTTTGCATAATTTCCGCAGCGGACTAAACACCTTCATGAATGTGTCTCAAATCATCAGACAGTGAAGTCAAGATTACACGTTTCATGGGTTCATTAGCCTACTCCCAAATATCATACTCATGTCTTGCCTCATTAGGTGATTCATCAGTAGGCTTACGTGGCTTGGGTACATCAAGAATCCAAAAATGTTTTTGTGCAGGTAGGACAAAGCTCATATTTCATTTCCAAATATTATAGTTTTCTCCAGTTAATTGGTGTTCTTTGAGTGTATACAACAGTGGATAAAAAGGTTGCGACATGATGATCTGAAATAAATAATAATATGCATAAGCACAAATATATCACAAGGTTCGATCACATGCATCATATTAAAATCTCAAAAAAAAATGAACATGATCACCCAACATCTCAAAATGAAATAAATAAGCAACGTGGGGTGGGTCATTATTAAACATATTCAAGGTGTTACAAACAAGTATGCGATAAAACCTTAATATCCAGACATAGTTGACTCCCACTTGACCAATATAAAATCGACAGGACTTCTAAGTATACGCGATATCAATTTTATACCTAAGTAATAACCATGATTAAATACAGATTATTATTTCGCTTTTGAACGAGCCTCGTGGGGAGGGTCATCGCCGCCACTAAGAATAACCCACAATCATCCACTTGGAATTCATTCATGTCAAAGCTATCTTTTTCGATCATTCCCATGGGGATTTCTCCAAAAGAATTCACAAATAAATAAATCATGGAGGTCAAAATTAATTCAATTTTATTATCCTAATAAAATTGTCAATTAATTATTTAAACATACTTAGTAATTTTGAAGTTGAGATTTTTCATTTGGCAACTCCCATGCAAACACATTTAAACAAATTAAATAAAGCATAAGATAAAGACAAATAAATCAAGAAAATAGAAAAATCAACATATTGGGCACAAATTATCCAATTGTCATGGTTTGATTTTTTCGCTTGATCTTGAAGAAACACCGCCTCAATTTCTCCCACCTCGATCGCCTCGAAAAAAAATACTTCCGCTCGAACGCCACGCCAAGCAGTAAATACAATGGATGCACAACAAGATCCGGCCTGGTTGGGCTGTTTCAAATTTCGGCGGCCTTTTAGACTGGCTTCAGCGTCAAGCCCGCCACAAGGTTTCTAAGACTCCTCTCTAAGATAGCGACGACAGTGCTCCCGGTACGGCACAGATCATGCACAAGATCCGGCTACACGCCAGGGTGACCTCAAGGACACCCCATATCGCACTTCCCGCGTGTCCCCCGCGTCCGTCAGACAAGACCAATCTGCCACCAGACAAGCATCTCGATGCACCCGCCCGTCTGTTCGCGTCTGTTCCTCGCGTCATCGCCGGCGCAGTATACCTACGCGTGCAATGCGTGCCAGCCACGCCTACGCCTCGCCTAGATTTTTTGTCCTTTAATTCTTCGTCTCCATCCTTGTTTTTCGATTCGGTTCTAAATTTATTTACAAAAAATAAATAAACCTAGATCTAGACTAATCTATTACATTGATCAAATCAAACAAATACTAATCTACTCGTGGATTTTCTCACGAGGCAAAAACGAATCCGAACGAATCGAATTAAAAACCACAGCTTTATATGCATGCATAAACAAACACATTAAATTCCATGACAATTGGATACCGCAAAATAGATCCAAAGAATTCTACTATCCAATTTCAAATTTAATGTCCGCTAATTAAAATACAATTTAAAAATTCAGAGTCTCAAAACTGGCTCGATACCGGCCATCGGGGAATAAGTTGCACAGATCTATTCGGTGAATATTTAAATACAAATTTAATTTTTAAATATTACTAGCATGAATTAATCCTATATTAATTCAAATAATAATCCAACAACATATCATGCATATAATAATTCACGTAAAACCTACGAATGCAGAATACTACGAGTTTACGTGAACGTACCTCTTGGGATGGCAATGGTATGGCTGATTAAACTAACCGTAAGGACTTCCCAAGTATTCCCTTAGTCCTCGTTCGACTATCCGGTGGAAGGATTCTTGTGAACGATTTAACAAAAGGAAAATAAAATATGTTGCACCACCTTTTCATGGATTTACTTAATTTTTCCAAAGACATGAAATTGTACTTGGGAATGAAAGAATCATCCCCTATTTAAAGAGGCTGGGGTGGTCTAAATTTTGCGATAAAAACAATGTGGGAAAATCTTTTCTTGATCTCCAAGAAATCTTGAATATATCTCCTATATTCTTTTTTCCCATAATTATAATATTTCACAAAAATCCCACCTACTCTATATCTATGGAATTTTTGAAATTAATGAGCAAGATTCCAAGATTTGGATCTTCTTGAATTTATGAGATATTCTTGTATTTCAAGAAATACATATCTTCCATAATATCTTTTCAAGAAAAATCAAGAAAATCTTTCTTGCCCACTATATTTCATGTTTTTCGAAAAATATCACTATGAATTAACCAAGTGGGAGATTTCTTGAATTTAATGAGATAATCTTGTATTCCAAGAATACATATCTTCATTCCATAACAAAATACAAAGAAAATCTTTCTCCCAACTTTATCCATAATTTTCGAAATATTATTGGAAAAATAAGCAACATTATTTATTTTATTTTAATCACCTTTTCAGGTTATTGGACTATATGTTGGGCTACTCAGGGGCCTTTTAGGAGAATTAAGATTGACCTTCTAATGGACCTTGAATATCTAATATTGAGCCACAATATAATTCAAGCCCATAAATATTAATTAATCCCACTACATAATTAATATCAGACTATCCATCTTAACCCATATTACTACTAATATGGCTCTCGGTCATTATTTCGTGTTTAAGATTATCTAGCCCATTAATTAATTCAAGCCACCAAATAACTTTCCATTAATTAATATCTTTTGTCCTTGTCAAGAACCGTTCAACATTATTATCCATACCTAAAACTAATTCCACTTGCAAGATTTGGTATGATAAAGCTTATGAACCTCCCAAGGGGCAAACCGAATGTCAGATTTGCACACGATTCTTCAGATAAATCTTAGCAATCACACGTGACTAATAATATTGCCCAAGATAAAAAGTATTGAATCTCATTGATTCGCTACCCATGATAAGTCAAAGCAATAGTTACCAATCCCACGGATCTTATTTAAGCGGGATCGAAGATTAAGAAATAACGAACCACCGAGGTCTAATTCTTCCTTGTTCGGCCTCAAGAATTTATCCTCCTCAGAGGTCCTATTCAAATCATCACCATGCACTAGTGTAATCTCTTGGTCAAGACAAGCCAATCTCGAGCCTTTACACTTCAACCTTTCACGATGGGTTGTTCATTTCCATCTAGGTCGTGAATAGCATACTTTTAGTTACAAGGGACTGTTAATTTAATCTTCTGTGATCTGGTATCACTAAATTAACTACAATGTAACACGTACGACTTATTGAACAGTTATGCAAGAAATATATGTAACATTCAATAATATTTAAAAGCATCGCTGATAATCAATTTATTTCAGTAAATAAGTCTAAAAATTCAGTTTCGATTATACAAAGTAAAAAACATACTTTCCAGTATAATCCCAACAAGCCCAACCTATGCCGAGTATAGTGGTCGTTACGATTTTGATTGGCCTGAACAACCTCATAGGACCAGGGTTGAGAACGAATACTCGGCGAGCAAAATTGCGAGCGTGATTGATGTTGATATGCTCGCCCAGTTGTATAGGAATTATGAAACTCTGAAAGATATATTTTTTACGGGACCCCGGTCCCGATGAAGCGAAAGCAGACCTCACCGAAGGTTGTGTTGTTTGTGAATTTGACATAATGGAAGCGGGTCTTCGATTCCCACTTCATCCCATTATCACTTTTTTTTCTCGTAGAATGGAACATCACCATTACACAACCGGGTTTAATGGGTGGCACATGATTATAAGTTTTTAACTCGCTTCCGCAAAACGGCCCATATATTATCCAACAACAGCAGAACTCTCTCGATTGGTACATTTGACTCGACCCAAGGGCGAACACGGATGGTTGTTCATGCAGGCAAATGCCAAATGTAAGGTCATTGAGGATGTGCCGAACAAGATTACTGATTGGAAAGAGAAGTTTTGGTTCGTCGTGGGCAATTGGAAAAGCTCGGCTTCTGAATGTGAACCAAATGCTCGCTTGGATATCCCCACAGATTTTGGGATCTGCCGAAGTAAGTATTTTTGTGTTTTTGCTCTTCACCATGAACTGATTTTAACTTACTTTCAATTTCAGGGATTCAAGCTGCGACGGATAAAGAGATCAACGACGGCTATTTCAGCAGCATCTGGCAAATTGATCTCGAGCCTTACTCGGAACGATCTGTGAAGACTTTGAATACTGCCGATCAAAGGAAGAAAGGAGGCTTGTACGTGCCCCCTCATCATCTTGTTTCCGTCAATCCAGCTGGTAAGGATTTTTTTTTTTTTGTATTTGCAATTGTGTTGTACCCTTTGTTCGCGGTTTCTCTTTCTTTTATAATGAATTGTTTTGTTCATGTTTCCCTCGGCCACAAGAAACAGGAGTATCTCCGAGCATACTAAAATGGCTCGAACTAAAAGACCTCAAGAGCTTGCACGAATTCAAGCTGAGAGAGATACCCAGCGAGCAAGTAGGGGGGAGGCGAGCAGAGTGAGAAAAGCGAGCCGACCACCAAGAATCGAATCGGGAGAGTCGAGCCGGCCGAAGAGGACAACTCGCTTGCCGAAAGGAGAGGCGAAATACCAAGCTCCTCGCCAAAAAAGATCAAGGAGGGCGGCAAAATGACGAAAGGATCCAATAGCTCGAACGAGCATTGATGCCATTGGGGAGACCCCCACCACCGGGATCGAATGGCCGCCTCCGTGGTCGGTCCGGTCGTGCAAATCGTCGAAATGGAGGTCGGTACATCTTCTCCACCTCCTGCAGGACCTCGAACTTGGACTCCTATGAACCCTCAGCTTCGGTCTCCCGAGGATAAATCATTTTTGGGATGGGACCCTGCTCGGGCGAATAGGTTCGTTTGCTCGCCTGTTGGAGTATTTCTTTTTTCCATCGAATTTGGTCGTTTTATCACGTTTGTTTGCTCGTGTGAATATGCAGGTTGAGCAGATTGGCGCCTCTGATGCCAGAATTGAAAAATTATTACTGCTCTCCAAGTGTTCGCAATGTTTTTGGCCTTCCCGAGCATGTCCAGAAGGCGTGCGAGACCCCCATCCGAGCATGGATGACTGAGCTCGAAGAGGCCACTAAGGGTCCTATGCCTTTGGAAACCATGCGACTTGGCCTAGTGCACCATGGCCAATCTTTGGTCCTTCTTGAGAAAGCTTACGCCGAGTCCGCTAATCTCCATGCCAACTACTTGGCTCTTATCAGAAACTTTGAAGAGAAGGTGAACGAGCTGAGCAAAACTCAAGATGAAGTGAAGTTGGCTCAGGGACAATCATCCTCGGCCCAAGAAGAGGTTCGCAAAGCTCAAGAGGATGCTCGCCAAGCTCGGGAAGATGCTCGCCAGGCGAGGGAAGAGCTAAGCCTTGCTCAGGAGGAGGTGGTCGACATTAGGAGAGTTCAAGATGAAATGAATGTTGAGCTTCGTAAACTCAGAACTGGCATCAAGGCCGTGGAATGCGAGAAGAATTTGCTCGGTCAACAACTCCTTATTGCTGAAGAGACCAACACTCGTTTGGGTCTTGAAAATACAAGATTGCACACTGAGGAGTATGTTGATTCCATGTCGAATTTCTCTTACATATGTGCTTTTGCCGATGCCATCCGTTCTGCTAGACATATGCTCGCTGCCGACCAGATTGCCCCGCTCATAACCCATTTTGAGAAGTACCTGATCGACAACCCCCCAGATCGCAACCTTCCGATATCTGATTTGAGTGATCTGTGCGATTTCTCTAATCTTCCTAATGGGATCGAGATTGATGATCCTATTTTGGATGAGGAAGATGGTTCGGATGCGGACATTGTTGATACTGTCGACCAAACTCACCGAGCCGAGAATGGGTTCGACCGATGCGTAATCGAACAAAGGGGGCCTCCGGTCGAAAGCGTAATGTGCTACCCGGCGAGAGCGCACTAGGCCCGACAATCGCCGGAGGAGCCGTTCTGAAGGGCCGAAAGCAGATGGGGGGGTGATTTGTTCGATACATCGCCTCCACGCACCCCCAATAACTAATTTTTTTCCTTAGTGTTATTTTTTGCTTTTTTCAACAATTTCTTCCTAACTTGTTGTGTAATTTTTGTCTTCTTCTTTCTTGTTCAACAATTTCGAAGTTGAATGATTAAATTTGCTTATTGAACAATTTCCTCTAACCTGATTGGTCGAGGATGAAATTTGTTGCTGATGAATGGTGGATGTTTGTTCTGCTTCCCAGTTTATACCATCTTTTCTTCTGAATGAATTCGGGCATGATATATGTCCTTGATCTTGTATGTTTGGTCGTTAGCGCCTGTTTTTCCGTATAAGAATTGAACAATCTGATGTGTCTGTGTTTGACTTGACTTCGGTTTATGATTGGCTTACGTTGGTGCAATCATGAAGGTTGATTATTTAGGTGCAACCCATCGCTTCATGTCGGCTTACGAATCGGGCGATCACTTCTGCTCTGGTCGTCTTATTTATGGTGCGACCTATGTACTCAATGTGTGCTTTGTTGCGAGCATGGTAAGTACATGTTCTTTCGCCAAGCAAACACAAACTCTGCTCTGTCTGATTCTTGTTGGATTCTGGTCGTCTTATTGCGATGCGACCCGATTGGGCATATGGCCAAACAAACTAGATAAATGAATAAATACCACGCAGGATGTTTTTAATCTTTGAGGCTCTTATCCACACTTGTTAAAACTCCTTTTTTTTTTAAACAAGACTTGCTTACAAATTTACACTCGTGTAATAACCTTATTGATGCCTTGATGTCTTTTCCTTTTGCCAGTCGAGCAGGTGTCCTTCTAGTTATGTGTTCGACACCCCTTGCACGGCTTTTGTGGTCGGTCTGCTTGTCTTGAGCGAGCAGAGGTTTTCTGACCATGTGCTCGTGACTAAGCGAAGACAGGCTTGTGCTAAACCTTGGTTTTTCTGTTGTCCACCACTACTGATAATATTTTTTCAAATTTGACGCATTCCATGAAATAGGAAGGCGGAGTTCCATCCATCGCCTCCAAATCAGATGCTCCGCTTAGCAAACGCCCCGATATACGATATGGGTCTTCCCATCGCCGGGGCCGCGACACACCACCCGAGACCCCCTGCTGCTCGCCTTTTGTTTATATATGGCATTCTTGAGGTCGGCCTCGTATCTTTTTTCCCCAACAATGTTCATGCTAAAGGCGGCCTACCGTCATTGGTATGTTCGCCAAAACACATAGTTCAGCGGCTCAGACTTCGACTTTCGCTTTAATAACCGCTCAGATCAAAACCTAAAACAAAACGGAATCTCATCCGTGGATGTTCGAAAGTGGTGAGATAGAAAAGACTCAGATGATGCGTATTCTCAAGACGAAAGATAGAAAAGCATTGACGGGGCTCCCAAGATGGAAGACAGAAAGATCAGACGACGGGGTTCTGGGGCTCCCCGATCAGACGACGGGTTCTCGGCATTTAGTCAGAAAGAACACGACTGGTTCTGGCACACGAAGAGGCATTCAAGATGACGGCCTCGGCACGAGCGCCCCAAGACCAGACGACGTAAACCCGGCTGAAGGAGGCTCCCAGACGACGGGTCTGGCATTTAGCGCAAAAAGACCGCACGACAGAGCTCTAGCACGTAAAAGACACAGATAACGGGCTCCAAGTACGAGCAAGTACGATCACGCATTTACGTAAGATCCTACATCTCATTTAAGATCCCTGGCGACGTCTGATGGGGCTCAAACAATGCGATCATGTAATGCAACAAAAGTTAAAATTTGGTCGATGCAACAAAACAAGATCGAAGCTCAACAACGCCACGTCCCGACCGATCTTGGGGCTATTATTGTCACCAGATGATTACACGCCAAGATCACCAGATTTATCACACGCCAAAGGACGAATTATCACCCTTCAAAGAGGCCCACAAAGACCTGAATCGATCCGGAATCGGGGAGGTCAAGAGTCACACCTAAGATGATTTATCATGCTTTTTCGATATATTTTGTCATGCTTTATGCACATGATTTGTCGTGCTTACGATTTGTCGTGCTTAACGATTTGTCGTGCTTAACGATTTGTCGTGCTGGTCCTCTTTATATAAAGGACCTCACCTTTCATTGTAAAAAAAACTCTGGAATGTTTCCCTCATTCCACTTATATACCTACACTCCACATTTCAGAGGAAGAACTACGGTTCTTCCCGCAGCTGTTTTGTTCGACACTATTTGTTTGGTGGTCAAATTCAACAAGCCACATCAGAATCGTAAAATATTTGACCGTCAACACATATATATACTCTTTTTCTTCATAGTTCGTGGAGCTCAAACTCAAATTAAATTTCAGATCTTATAAAATAAAATACATTTATCTATGCTCATTTAAACGAATCAAAGCAAGCTCATATATGTTCAAATGAATGAATAAAAAGACCAAACAAGTTTTGGAAGATCACTTGAACTAACCCATTAAAAAAAATACACTGTATAAAAATCTACAGCATACCCAACAGGCCAACACAACACAACAACATTAAAAATACTACTATAACTGAAGTTTTAGAGGGAACTCAAGAAATACATTGACATTATATAATGTCAATTTCTGATATTACGGCATTAATTAGTCAAAATGCTCCAGACTAATTGTATCTTCAAGCCTTTCTCTGGTACCATTTTCTTTTTCCTAATTTTTTCCACATAAGTAAATGCAGCCAGTATTTCTTCACTTGAGTGGATATATTCATTGCCAAGCCATGGAAAAAAATTGCAAATATCAGTAATAGAAATACATATATAAATTAAGAGGAGATGTAATTTATTTTATTCTTTGGTTAAAGCAATAATAAAAATAATCACACATGTTATGATTAATTTGCATGAGCAATTTTTCTTCTGCATTCTCATAAATTCATAATGTGATTGGATTTCTAATTCTGATGAAGATCTCAATATAAGGACAAAAAATGAAACACTATAATTAAAACGAATTTTCATATTGAAAGTTACTTTCTAATTTCACAAGAAAAATTCAAGAATTGTCAAATATCATATCCAAAACCCAACTCTGATTTCATGCAAAATGCTAATGTTCTATTTTATTAAGATAATAACCATAAAAATAGGGGGAAGTAAGAATAGCATGATGTACAACTATTATCAGCACATGAAAGTCATGTAAAAGAGAAAAGGAAATATTGTGTACCTTATAAATTTTCTCTTCATCCCAAGGCCTTTAGGTGCCATTATTTGGAATATGAGTGCAATTCTTGAAGATGTGTGTATCCATACCATAGTAAATTAGTAATAATAATATGTTGTTTCAAGTTCATTGAACCTGGCCAGTCTTTTCACATATTCTTGTACATGTATACATGCATTTTTTGTACATAATTAGGACTTGAGTTTAGGGCTTTATGCCCCACTAAGATTGTCACTTTCTACTTTGGATCTTTTCTTTATGGGGAATGATGAGGAACATGCAAGGGGTGTTATCAAAAACTTATAAGTCTGCAAAAATGATTTGGAGTGTTTTATTTCACTTTTAGTAGCTTAAATAAACTTTCATAAGCTATAAGTTATAAGCTTCAAAGATGGTGTTTTTAGTAGCTTATTATTCTTTTTTTAAACCTTTTAATTTTTTTGCAAACACTATAAACTTTTTTTTTTAATTTTCTTACAAACACCGTCATCTTCTACTATTAATCATTTTTTTCTATAACCACTAATTTTAATCACTTCTTTAAAATCATAAGTTTTTGCAAAACATCCCGTAGTAGCAAACATCTCTGCTGCACTTATTAGGTGTCATGACTCATGAGATGGCCTTTTGTGATGGAATAAAATATAATTAACTCGTCTCTATTGATGTAATGTACTTAACTATATTGTTGATGAAATGCCATTTATATACTTTGTTTTTATATATTGAGTGTGTAATCCCGTTTATTAAGAGCCATGATGCTAAATAATAAAAAATATATTACATTTGATACATATTGTTACTATAATTTAATAATAAAAATATGATATAAGTAAATTAGACGAATTAAATTAAATAAATGTATGAAATATTATTTTTATCACAAAAAAGTATAAACATATTAGATATTTTTAACTTTAAAAAATTTGTTGGAATATCAAGATCAATCCTAATATCATAAGTGCTATTTATCAACAAGTATTACTTTAAAATGTTAGCACTTTTTTATAATATTCTAAAGTGCAAAATTTAACAATTATACCCTTTTGCTCCCAATGTAAATACATCCCCTCATTCTCTCTTGATTAGTACCGCCCCACCCAAATTATTTTGGCAGCTACTGGTTCAATTATTATCGATGACAAATTAATTAATTAATGAGCCTTTGCTCGTGGATCTCCTATTTAAAGTAAGCAGCTTCCACCATTTTATACAATTATATTTCGTAATATAATTTAATATATATATATATGTGTGTGTTATCCAATTTGGGCTAATTTTTTATTAATGAAAAAAAATTAATTAAATAGAAGGATTGATGATTAAGAAAATTTTGGAGTATACATAATTTTTTACGAGTGTGCAGAATTTTTTTACAGGTGTGCAAAATTTTTTTAGGGGTGTGCATATTTACTTTTTTAACGGGTGTGCAATTTTTTTTATGAATGTGTAATTTTTTTTTACAAGTGTACAAAATGGTTAAGAATATACAATTTAATATATATGAATGTGTTATTTTGCTTGGGTTAATTTTTATATATGAAAAAAATAATTAAATAAAATGATAGATGATTAAGAAAAATGTGGGGTGTGCAGAAACTTTTAAGGGTGTGCAGAATTTTTTTATTAAGGAAAAAATTAATTAAATAAAAGGATAGATGATTAAAAAAAATTGGTGTGTGCAGAATTTTTTACGGGTGTGCAGAATAATTTCGAATATGTAATTTTTTTGGGCTGATTTAAAATATAAAATTTTACAATTAAAAAATATTGGGTGTGCAGAACTTTAAAATTTACATTTTTTGGGTATGCAGAATTTTTTTTACGTGCGTGCAAAATTTTAAAATCTATAATTTTAAAAATTTTGAAATATAAAATTACTCCATTTTGACGGAAATCATCCATTTGAGCTACATATTTAATAATAATGGCCCCTATTTTGTCTATTATATACAATATTTTAAATCTGCATATCGTCTTCATTTTGGTTGTTGGAGCATTTAAGGATATTTAAGTCTTTTTTACCTATTTTTTTGGACCTATGAATAAGTCTTAAAAAGTGTAGCACCTAATAGTAATGACTCTATATAAATGATATCTAATAGTAACTCTTCCTAAATTAATTGTTCATATATATAATTGTTTGGTTTGTTATAAGGAATGAGAAAATGAATATTGGGAATGAAACGAGTATGCTCCATATAATGATATTGTTTGATTAGAAATAAGGAATGTCTATCGTAACCATTGACAATTTTGAATCGTTCAGGTTTTTTAGGAATTGAATCCAATTTGACTTCTTTTATTTTTTTTAATTTTTTTAAGAATATAAGTTTACATTATTAGCTTATGGCCTAAATAAAAAATAGTTAATTATATTATTTTTTAAGAGAAATTAAGAAAATAATTTAATTCTTGCCACTCAAATTACTAAGGAATTTCCTTAGCTGTGACTGTGAGGTATCATCAAGATAAAGTAGAGGTAGAGGGTGAATAAATTTCACGGTGAAATTGGTTAAAGAATGTGACTTATATTATTAAAGAGTGTGACTTTTTATTATAAAGAGTGTGACTTTTTATTATAAAGAGTGTGACTTTTTATTATAAAGGGTATTACTCATAAAAGTAAAGGGTGTGACTTATATTATAACAGAGGGTATCGTAGTGATAACTGAAGGTGTGACTTATATTACTAAAAAGTATGTCTGTAAAAAAAAAATCAATTTCACTGTAAACAAATTTCACATTCACAGCATATCATCTCATCATCAAAATGTAAGCTGGGAATGACACCCATACACCAAACACCTATTTATCACACATCTCTCATTCCTTAGCTTTTTAGTGTATCAAGTGATACTTTTCAGCAAGCTAACTAATACTTTTCAGCAACTGGATACTTCTCTACAAGCAACTTTGTTGATTCTGGAAAACTTCGCACGAATAAAGCAACAACAGCACGAGCAATAACAAAAAAAAAAGGAAATACTCACTAAAGTCGAGTCAAGGTTGAACCTTTGCCCGCAAAATAAATACGTCTCAGATAGTGCTCATGATTTGGAGTAGTGTTTTCAAAGGTAATTAAAACGACTTTCATCTTTACACATGCAGCACCGCAACATGTAAAACTCCAACAAATTGAAACGACGCATGAACTGAACTGCACTACTATATGCAGATGCTTGCATGGACTAAGTATGCTGATGAATGAAAAAATATTTCTGCAGATTTTTTCATGTGTTTTTTCAAGTATGTTCCAACAAGAAAATGCATGCCATATTTATAAGGAGTGGGGAGCCAAGGAATTGATTGACTGCATTCAAGGCTGACATAAGTTACACAATAATGACATTCAAATAGTCATTTGTAACATACCAGGAGTTACACCTGAGATTGAAACGTACACGTTTGGACGTCCAGGTTCATCCAAATTTGAATTCAAAAAATGTGCTGGAAAAAAGACACGATATGACGTTTCAACTTCGTGATTTAATTTCTCATTCACAAAAAAATTGGTATTAAGATTATAGATATATACTACAATCATCTTCTCCGAGAGTAGATCATTTATATGTCCTAATTTTCTCAAAATTAAACTGTATGCCCCTCAATTAAATTAATTAATGACGAGTGACCCGCACTCTCACTAAATACCAATTAAATTAATTTAATTGATCTAACAAATTTTCTCCAACACTAAGCACCCCTTAAGTAATTATACTAAGATACTATAAATAATATATTATATTATATACTCCATCCGTCTCAATCTTGACTGCATTCTTTCCATTTAAGGGGTCCTAATCTTAACTGAACATTTCCTTAAATTAAAATACCCACTTTATCACATAAAATACTAATAAACAATTTTTTCTACCCTCAACACTTTATAGCATAAAATACTATTCCCTCTGTCCTAATCTTAACTACACTATTTCCGTTTTGGGCGTCTCAATCTTAACTACATATTTCCTTAAATAGAAATACACACTTTATCACTTTTTCACATAAAATACTAATAAACAATTCTTTCTACCCCCAACACTTTATCACATAAAATATTAGTAAACAATTCTTTCTATCCAACACTTTATCATTTTATCACATAAAATACTAATAAATATTTTTTTCTTAAACTCCGAGCACACAGTAACTAAGTAGTTAAGATTGGGACGAAGGGAGTAATAAACAATTATTTCTACCCCCAACAATTTATCACGTTATCACATAAATTACTAATAATTTTTATTTTTTTTAAACTTCAAGCACACAGTAAACCACCAAACAAGATTGAGACACCAAACAAAATTGAGACGGAGGGAGTATAAATTAAGTATTGTGAAATAGAGTCATGGTTATATAAACTAGTTTTTTGCCCGTACATCTATTGTATTTTTAATTTTTATTTTAGTCTGTAAGAGAGAATAAGTAAATACAATTTGTAAATATTCATTTAGAAGGTTTTAAACCCCATTGCTCTTTTATATTTTTAATCTTAATGTGATTCCCATGAAACATTAAATTAATAATGAATATATGATAGAGGTAAAAAAAAATATCTTAGTTCTATTTTTTCAATTTTACCGTGAATTACATGAAACATTAAACTAATCATGAATATATGACATAATTTAATCCTCATCCAACATTTTAAATTATAATTTTAATAACAAATTGCAGTTATGAGGAAGAAACGTGATGCTTTTGCAATAACAGAGCTCCAACCCTCATCAATAATTGGTTTCATGATTGTTTTGGTTCCAAAGGGTTCCATAAATTTCTAATCAACATATATGATTAGTAAAACTAAGGTAAAATGTCATTATCTTTAATAATTTAAACTAAGTTCGGTATCCATCCATGGTTGTTTCTAGCCGATCAACTTTGACAACCTAACCTTCCATCAAAATACAGGAAGAAAAAGTATGGATAAATATTAATTGATCAAAAAAATCATATAGAAGATGTATATTTGAATAATTATATAGAGACTTCAATGATTTGTCATCTCATAGAAGAACCTAAACAATAGCTAAAAAAGAAACCATTAACATAGAAAAGTGCATCAGAAACCAAAAAATCATCTCCATGTTAAATACTCCCCTGTTGCTGCCTTTCTCAATCCCTCCACCCACCTACACAACCTAAAAATGGTGTCTTTACAATTGGATCTTCTACCCCACCCCCAGTTCAAGCACCTCACTTAGATAAGATACTCATTCACATAATCTGCTTGGACGAAATTGCTTTTTCAGTCCAAATTGTCAACTCAAAGCAACCCCATGAAAGTAATGAGTACAAGTAAATGCAGCATAAAATTCCACCCTGAAACAAAAATAAAGTTGTTTAAACACGGAAATAATCAAAATCTGGAGCGAATTGATAAGGAAAAAAGAAAAAATGAAAGTAAAAAAATAAAGATTGAACGTGAATCAGAATGGACCTTTACTGGCCAAGCAAGAAAGCCCTGACCATGTCGAGGAAGTGTTCGTCCGACGCTTGAAACTGCCAGGAACAGATAGAAGAAATCTTTTTATATAAAAACTGAACTTCTGAGGAGAAACACTCTCATTTTATATAAAAAGATTGGGTTGAGTTTTTTCCATGTACTAAAAATAAGAAAACAAGACTAAAGAACATATTGATATAACAAATGAAGAAAATTCTAAGAGACTACTATCTGGCAAAGATACGACAAGTTCAAATCCGAATAAGAAAATGATGACCAAAATCAAGACTGAGAAATAATAGTTCAATATTAATTTATGTCTCTTATTTCCTTTTGTTATGGATCAATTTTTATTTTTTTTGAAATTTTCCTACAATAATATTACGAATATTTTATGAAATCTTTTAGTCTTTCTTATGCTATCAATTAATTTACAATTGCACCAACTATGTTGAGTGCCGAAATAAACTGAAAGTAGTATTCGTTCAAAATATTGCTTGCAAATGTTGGCATGTTTTTTAAGAAACTAGTTTTCAGTCACGGTCAGTTCTACATGGCAGTTTCGAGAGTCACCAATCACAAGGGCTTGAAGATTTTGGTGTGTGGCGATCATGAGCAATCAGCCAAAAAACAAAAAATGTGATTTTCAGAGAGGTTTTTCAGACTCTGTAGACATTTTAAACTTGGGTTATTTCAATACTACGTTCTTTACATGAACCTATAGTTGTTACCTGCTTTCACTTACATTTCGGCGTGTTTCGAGATTTTGAGTACTTTTAACGAATGGATTTAATTTAAAATTGTGTATTAAATCTAAATTAGCTAAAACTCACTAGTAAAATAATTGTTCAACTACAGTCGTGCATCACACGGGTTCAATTACTAGTATATCCTAATATAAATATTATAATTGCTTTTTCGAAAGCAAATATTATAATTGCTTAATAATGAGATACTATTTAATTTGATAATAAATAAATTGTATTCAAATTTATAATATGTACTAGGTTTTCTGACACGTGCGTTGCACGTGGCTCGTGGAATTGTGTTACGATTTTTTAAGTTTAATGGTACATGTTGATTAACAAATAAAGTTTAAATTTTTACAGTGAAAGTGGCTGATCTTGATTTTTTTTTTAAATTCTAATAAATTTGGTGTTTTAATTTAGTATACAGTGGTAAAATTATTGATCTTAATAGTCCCTTAACACAACCATCTTTGGTCCAAACGTTTGCTCGAACGTTTTTAAGGCTTCGTTTTATTTTTCAATGACCTTCAATTCTGGTTTGCAGTAATACATGCATATCTTAACATCAAAATGATACCAAATTGTGATGGTTCTTCCCGACAATTGGATCATCATGCTGATTTTTATAATTATCATGTAAGAACTTTCTATTCTTAATATCATACCTACTTACTGCACTTTTCGTGCTCACAGATTCCTAATAACAAAAATAATGTCTTTGTAATTGATCTCAGAAACACTATCCCACGTGTACCACTAAACTTTAAAAATTGGAACACAATTGCACGGGTCACATGCAATGCAGTGTCAGAAAATCTAGTCCATTAGAAAGGTCTCAATTACCTTAAATATTATAAGTAATAGATTTTTAAATTAAAATGAATTTATTTATAATTTTATATTTTCAGTTTCCTAATTGGCATAGATATTTTTATTTAAGAAAATGATTTGGTGAAGACTATAAATATTTTTATGAATTAATATACAACAAAAATAAAATCACATTTAATATTTAACAAAATAACAATAGTTCAAAATAAGAATCTCATATTTCTGCATCAAGACATAAAAATGTAGAATTTCAAATTCATAATAGGAAGAAACTCAATCGAATCTTCTCCAAAGATCGTTGAGAAAGTCTTGTGTGAAATATTGCACACTAGTGTTATGTGCAATACAACATAAATAAGACAAAAATTATTTAAATTTCATGGTCGTATGGTCTGTCAAAAGTCGAGTAACACGGCGCCGGGCAAAGGTTTCAGATTGACGTGGAGGCATATATATATTTATAGAAGTATATTTTTATTAAATATGTGTTATAACCTAGTGATTCAGGTTTGTTGCTAATGAATTTGATCACAGTTTCGATTCCTACTGTACACATATATATTTTTTTTGGTCAAATTTTTGTGTGTTACTACATCTATGTATAAGTGTTACTACATTGTTATATTGAATTTTATTTATTTTTGTCAATTTTTTGTATGTTACTACATCTATGTATAAGTGTTACTACATTGTTATATTAATTTTTTTTTGTGTGTTACTACATCTATGTATAAGTGTTGCTACATTGTTATATTGAAAAACTTCATATCTTACGTAACACTTAATAAAGCATATTGTAACACATAAATATTCATAAGGTATCATGGGTCACAAGTTAACACCTTATTGTTCATATGATAACACATGAGTATTCACATAATATTACGACGATATATGAACATTGTTACGTATTACTAAAATACATATGTTACTACATGAACAAAAAGTGTTACCATATGAAGAAAAATGTGTTACCACATGAACAAAATCAGTACAAGCACGAAAAGAAATCATAGTCCAAAATTACAAATTTAAAGAACAATTTGATGTGTTAATACATGAACAAAAAGAGTATTATCATATGAGAAAAAGAATGTTACTACATGAACAGAAACCAGTACAAATGCGAAAAAAAATATTAAGTCCAAAATTACAGATTTACAGAACAACGTGAAAAAGAGTGCATAAGGATCTGAATTTCATCACACTTTGTGTTGAGGGGTAATCCAAACACCACACACATATTCTCTATTCTTCTCGTAGAATCCACATCGAAATCCAAATTGAATGATCTTGGTTTCATCCAATGATCAGAACGAATCGAAGAAAAATTAAATTGGACAAGAAATTAGGGCACGCGCGACGGAATGAAGAATAAATCTGATCTATTGTGGCGACGGAAGAAGAATTTGGAAACGCCTCAAGGAAGAAGAAAAAATCTGGTCTGTTGCGATGTCGCGAGGAAGAAGACCCATAAGACCCGCCAATTTATTTGCCCTAATCCGACCCAATCCTGACCCGCGAAAATTAAAAAAAAAAAACCAATTAAACTATAATTGCACATAATACTAATATGCAATATTACATACAAGTTTTTTGTCAAGATTGTTATGGATTTCATTCTTTGTATTTTAAATTCTTCTAACCAAATGCGTTCACTCAAATCCAAAGAATTAAATAAGCAAATGATTTGATATAATCAATGTTTACCATATCACAAATATGGTCATAGACATTCAATTTTTTTTGTAAATTCGTAATTTCACTTTCAATCAATATCAATATATTTTATATTTTCAATATGCTCGTTTATTCGACATACATTTGCACCAGCTTCCATTAGCTTTTTCACAAAGGAGATCTTGCCATGCATTGCAGACAACATCAATGGAGTCTATACATACCAAATCTCCAAATATCAGAATATTAACTCATCTATGGAACTAATCAAATTCAAATTAACAAATAGAAAGTCAACAACAGAAGATAAGGGAGACCTGCTGATTCCGATTCAATAGGTCCGGCTTCACTGATCGATTCAAGATGAACGAAAGAACCTGTATGTAAAACCAAAAACAAATTTGTAACTTTCATAAATCCAAAGAAACATAAATTAAGAAGTAAACTGTACTAAAATTAAAATTACCCCACCTCTATGTAGCCATTAGCAGCCGCAATATGCAAAGACGAGTTGCAATCATATGCTGTGCAATAAATAAGAGATGAATCCCTTTCTAAAATTGCTTCAACAGTCTACAAATCTCCCACCTTAATTATACTGCAGTCTCTCTTGGATTCAGGCTTTTTTAATTTAAAAAAAATAATAATCCCGTGCATAGTACTTTAACTAAAGTAAAATAAGTCAAAAAGTTGTTTTAGCTAGAGGAAGTTTGTACGTACTAAAAAAATATAAACTAAATCCAAGCAACATCTATATTCCAAAAGGGGTATAAAGTATAATGGGAAGCATGGATGCACAAGAATCTTTTTTATCCAAGATCGATCATTTAAAGCTTCCAGGTATAATTGATCAGCAAACACACATTCATTCTAAAGCAATTTCAGACATATACATCTAGTATGCTATTTGGCAGTATCTAAATATTTATCCTATTGAATATTTGAATGTAGTAATCACAACAGTTTTGAGAAAGTTCTTAAACATAAAAGATCATACTACCTGCAAACCCTTGCTGCTCGACGAAGATAAATGTGGACCATGAAAGTGAAAACCTACCATAAAAAATTATATAAAGAATACACATCAAATTAAAAAGATGGATAACGTTAAACTTTCATGAGAGTTACCAATGATACCTAGTCGTCAGAAAAATCCATCCGAACTTCAGAATCCTACATTATATCAGTACATCAATATTCACAGCATTATCTCCGCCAACAACAGTGATATCTCCGCCAACAACATTTAACATCTACCAAGTTCTGCGAAAGAATATCACAAAACTTTTTGATAATTATCAAATACAAATCCAGGATACACATCACGTGTAAACATATATTAGAACTATTCATTATTTTGAGCATAAATAAATGTCAACCATATTCTTGATAAGAGAATAGCACCAAGCAAGCAATTAAGGGACAAGTTGTTATGGAGAATTAGTGCAAGCAATAAGAAGAATAAGAACTTACAGACAGGTAATGATTATTGGCAATATCTCATCCACCTCTGAATATATGAAACTCAGCAAGAATGTCAAGCCTCTTTGTCCTATTCTCAGCCGCTGGTGAATTATTCTGAATGGAAAGGGCGGCACCGGCCAGGGCCGGCAAGGAGATAGGTCATCGCTGCTATGCGCTGAACCCCATTGCTCCCCACGGGCTTTCGGGCGATGGCTAGGGCATTAGACAAAGGGGAGTGCCGCTGGCGTCCACTATGGCGACATCGGTATCAAAGCCAGAAATGGACCCTGGGATTCTGCCGGATCTTGCGGAGGGGAAAAGAATAGGGAAAGTGACAAAGGATGGGATTCTGCCGGAACATGAGGACAGGGAAAAATAATAGGGAAAGGGAAAAAGAATAGAGAAAAAAATAAAGAGAACAAAAATAAAATGAAAATTTAGGATGAAACGTGTGCACAGATGCCCAAATCGAAACCAATTCCTCCACAATTGCGTGCCTATACAATGTCAATAGAAGAATAGCACCAATTACCAGCATAAACAGAAAAATAGCAGCATAATTTCTCTAATACGCATGCCATTACCCAAGTATACATAAAAAACATGCATATGATGTCAATAGTAAAATAATACTACCATATGATTGCTCCTGGACTATCTAAAGTTACTACAACAGCAGATGCTCTTCCAGCACCAATTTTGTGGAGGACCTGAAACAATAAAATACAGCTAGCAAGACAATTATACCCTTTTATTCTATATGAATCATCTCAAGATTTTGACCAATTCAGTTACCTCTCAACTACCAGCATCACCAAAGCATACAGGGAGGTCAAGTGAACGTCCAAAAGTAACTCGATCACTGAAATGATGAAAGTTGAATATGATTATAAAAAATGACATGATTTGTAAAGGAAAATGCTGCATTGATACTCTTTATAAATCTGACTCCCATTTTTCTAGTCCTTATCTAAGGTTCCACGTGACAATGGAAAAGCCCTTTCGACAACTATTCTACTCCAAAATACAACCAGGGAAATGTTGTGTACCTCCTGACATCAAAGTGCCACAAATGGAATCAACCGTTTAGAAAGAAGCTGGCGGATAATCTGTAAGTTTCAAAATGAAAATCAGACACAACAGGTGACACAAAGAACCATAATTTAAATTGATATAATATGTTGAAAATAATTATTTAAAACATTCCATCAACACATGAATTGAAGAATTATTACTGTTACAAATTGATTGTTTGAAATTCAATTCTACAAATTATCTTATAAATTGATCTTAATTATTCTTAGAAAGAAGCTTGATTCAAGGGAGAACAAACTAATACAACCATTCTCATAAGATGCTTCACTATCTTATTTTGCGCTAAATTATACATTTGTCCGTTGCAAGCTTTTAACCAAGCCCAAATTATGGAATGACACAATCATCATCATCCCATGCCTCCAAAGCAATGTAAAACAAATATGATATATATTAAAACATGGAAAAATGGTGAACATGAAGGGAAGTAGATGGATAAACATACAAGAACATCGAGCTTCCCATTGAATACAGAAGAAACGGTGTCTAATAACTTTTTGCAATCTGCTTGACAGGATAAATTGCACACCGAGCCTGTGATTCTAAGACCCTCCTCATCTCTCCAACCCCTCAAGCATTTCTCCAGCTCGTCTTCATTCCTCGCACACGTGTGCACAGATGCCCCAAGCGAAGCCAATTCCTCCACAATTGCGTGTCTATACAATGTCAATAGAAGAATAACACCAATTACCAGCATAAACAGAAAAATAGCAGCATAATTTCTCTAATATGCATACCATACCCAAGCAATAGTAAAATAATATCATTACCCAAGCAATTTTGTTCAATGGTAAAATAATACTACCAGATAACAGCATAAATATAACCTCATAAAAATTAGCAGCATGATTTCTCAAAATATATATACCATTACCCAAACCTAACATCTAAATATTGCAATTCTCAATAACCACAATAAACCAAAATGACAAAATGTGTGATCAATTGTAGAATATTGTGTTGAAGCTAGTCATACCCACAAAATAATAAAATAGAGAGAGTAAACACAAACATGCATCAGAAAATAGAGAGAGTAAAATTTTGTATAATACCTCATAACATCACCAGATATTAAGGTCCGGATAATATTCATGGTGATCTTGAACTCACGATTGGAGGCAAATCATCAGGGCTGGGGGATTTTTATGAATTGAAAGGGCCGACGCCGGCTATGGCGGCATCAACGCTGGAGATCGAGCAATGAAACATAGGGGGAGGGGCGGGCGTCGGCAAAGGCGACGGCGGAAGGGTGGCGGCGACGGGCGCTGGAGATCGGAGCTGTTGTGCTGCCTTCTTTTTTTGGAAAACAAACGTAATTGATATTCCTTATCGTCCCTTATCAACTTTCACATTTTCCTTTTTCGTCCGTCCTTATCAACTTGCACACCTTAAAATGACAAAACACAATCTCCACCCTACAATCTCCACTCTCACAATCTCCACCTTTCATCCCCTTTAAAAAGTCAACAAAACACACAAAAAACTAATTTTTTTTAATATGTGTGCAAAAAATAAATGTGAAGATTGGTGGGGGACGGAGGGAGTATAAGAAATGATAAAAGGCTGATTCTTCTTTTTGTAAAATAAAAAACTGATTAAAAAGAAATAATAAAATAAATAAATATGTAAAATAGAAATATAAAAATAGATGTAATTGAGCATCATAAAATGTGGCAGGGTAAAATCGTCCGAAAATTATTTTTATCCCCAATCCACTTTTTAAGATAGTTTAGGTTTAAATTTAGGGGGTGTTTGGCACAACTTATAAGCTCTTTAAAACAGCTTATAAACTATTTAGGAGTTTATAAGTTCATTAATTTTGTTTTGTAAAATAAGATGTCTAACATCTTATAAGATCTAAAAATAAGTTCTTTAGAGCTTATAAGCTCCAAAAAAATAAGTTGAGATATCCTAACTTATTTTCCAAAAATTAAATAAGCTCTATCATATCTCAACCCATCCCGCCCCAAACTCGGTCCGAATTCAATCCAACCCGGCCCGTTTTTTGTTTTCGCAAAAAAAAAAAATTGGAAAAAAAATATTTTTTTCTGAGAAAATGTATTTATTTTCGAAAAAAAAATTCTGAAAAAATATTTATTTTTGAAAAAAAAAATTCTGCGAAAATATATTTATTTTCGAAAAAAAAATTCTGAAAAAATATTTATTTTTGAAAAAAAAAATTCTGCGAAAATATATTTATTTTCAAAAAATACATTTTTTATTATTTTTGGAAAAAAAAATATTTTTTTCTGAAAAAAATATTTATTTTCGAAAAAAATTATTTTATGGAATTTTTTTTCAATATTTTCGATTTTTTTCTTAAAAAAATATTTATTTTCGAAAAAATTATTTTATGGAATTTTTTTTCAATATTTTCGATTTTTTTCTGAAAAAAAATATTAATTTTCGAAAAAAACATTATTAAAAAAATTGAAAAATTTATATTAATTTTTAAATTAAAAATAGTTTTAAAAAAATTACTATTAAAGAACTTATAAGTTTTATTAGCTGAGCACTTTAACAACTTATAAGCTACATAAAAATTACATCTTATAAACTCTCAAAACAACTTATAATATATTAAAGTTTATAAAATATTTAAAATAAGCTTAATCAAATGGGGAGTGTTGATTCTCACTTAATAGATGAGAAAGTTATGTTATGTGATGAAATATTAAAAATATTATATTTATTTTAGGGTATATCTCGTCAGAGCCAGCTGATGAGAACAAGGAAAATGGGTTACAAGAAAGAGGAGTTGGCGGCAAGTATTTTGGCAAGGAAATTGTCCCACTTTGACAATTTCCAAAGATAATGTCCCAAGATTTTCAAAGATATATTCCAAGATATGGCAAAGATCCTCGCCGAAGTTCAAGATTATCGATTCTTCTTGTTTTTATTTATTTTATAGGCTAGATTTCATTTTTGTCCTTTAATTTTTGTTCAAGTTTATCACTTAGAGATTTAGGGTGAGATTTGATCATTTTTGTTAGATTTTATTCCCGTTTTTCTATAAATATTAGGGACGTTTTTCATTGTTTAAAAGTTAAAAATTAATAAAAACCCCTCAAGAACTTTTGTCAAAAACATAATTGCTTTTGCCAACCCGAAAGGTTAGAAGAATAATTATTATCGTTTTTTTATTTTTGTGTTTTTTTGATCGCGTTCATCAAATTTGGTGAGATTTCGTTGAGAGTTTGAGAATCGCGAGAGGACATACGAAAGAATGACTTTTAACTCATAAGGAAAAGATTGAACTCTTGGAGACAATGTGGTGAATCTAGGCGTCAAGTTCGATCGCGATGGTTGAGACCATTGCAGATTTGTCACGCCAGGTAGGGAAACTTCGGGAACGCCAACGGAGAAGAAGAAGGACAAGAACAATTCATCAGAGAAGACAGCCTCACGACGTCACCACCGTACCACCCCTACCGTCATTCACAACTCAACAGCCATCCACCACCGCCACTATCCCCTGCGTTCAACCACCGACGCACTCACCCCTCGCCGCCAACAACAACACGATCAGCCGCAACCCATCGCGCGCCGATTTGCACGCTGCAGAGGCCGCTCATGGAACGGACAGCTATTCTAGTCCCCCACACGCAGGATTTTGGGCCTTTCTCCAAAGGTTGAAAAGTTGGGCCTTTTGAAAAAATTATTGATAAAGTTGGACCATTTAGTTTGGTTCGAATTGGGCCTCAAGTTATGAAAGTTGGCCCATTATTAATTATTTGGAACAGAGTGGGCCCGTAAATTATTGTGATGATTTAGAAAGTGATGGACCTTTTATATTTGTTGGTGTTTTTTAATTGATCCACATGAAATTTAAAATAACGTTGGACCATTTAGTTTGGTTCGAATTATTGGTCTCTCAAATTTTTGTTAATGACCAGTAATCAGATAAATGTTTTGATTCCCATTAATTAATTTTTTTTATTGAATGATAGTTATTTTGCCTAAATGAAAAATCGAACTTTCTTTTTGCAGATTAATTTGGAACAATTTGGTGGCAATAAATTGGCAATTAGGAAGAAATATATGTCAAATTATCCTTGAAATTCTTGAAGGAGCCGGAATGATGAGAACAAGGAAAATGGGTTACAACTTATTTTCCTTTTCTCAATTTGTTCCCAACCATTTCAAGAAGCTTTTCCTTTCCTCAAGGACCAATTAAGGACATATATCAAACCTAATTGCCAACTTATTGCCACCAAATTATTAAGCTTCAAAATTATCAAATTGTTGAATGGATTTTGGCTAATCGATTTTTCATTAAATTGAATTTGGCCAACAAAATAACTATCATTCATTATAAAAAAATAATAATTATTTTGGGAATCAAAATCTTTATCTTCATCGAAGTAGGACTTGGCGAACATCATATTAAGACCCGAAAAATTTGCATTGTCACCAAGTTCCATATCAACAATATCGACGGATTGTTGCAAATTAGAGTTACCGATTTTCAAAATAAATTTTCCTAAGACAAAATCCATTACTTAATTTGTCTTTCTAGTCATAAATAAAGTTTTGTTTCATCATAATACTTTGAGATCCACTAAATTTATCCACACCAACAAATATAAAAGGTCCATCACTTTCTAAATCATCACAATAATTTGCGGGCCCACTCTGTTCCAAATAATCTGCAGAAATAGTCCCACTTAGGCAATCTTTCAACTTAGCTAATGGGCCAACCTGCTTACTGGTCATAACTTGAGGCCCAATTCGAACCAAACTAAATGGTCCAACGTTATCAATAATTTCATGTTGTCCAAAAGACTTAATGACTTCAAGGAAAGGCCCAACTTTATCAACCTTTTCAATTTCCAAAGATAATGTCCCAAGATTTTCAAAGATATATTCCAAGATATGGCAAGATCCTCAAGGAAGTTCAAGATTATCGTATCTTACTGTTTTTATTTATTTTATAGGCTAGATTTCATTTTTGTCCTTTAATTTTCGTTCAAGTTTATCACTTAGAGATTTAGGGTGAGATTTGGTCCTTTTTGAAGCAGATTTGGTCCTGTTTTTCTCCTATAAATATTAGGGACGTTTTTCATTGTTTAAGAAGCAGAAAATTAACAAAAACCCTTTTTTAAAATTTTAATCAAAACCTAATTGTTTTATATTAATTCAACCCGAAATGAAAAACAATTATTATCTTTTCTTTTTGATATTATTTGTGTTTTCTTGATCGCGGATTCTCATCACCAACCAAAGAACTCCCACACGCACAGGCCGTGCTGTCGCACAAGGCCAATATATATTTTTTAATTTGATATATCAAAGTTTTTTTTTTTTGAGCTTAAGTATAGATATATATAAGTTGCAAAATATTTAGTAAATGAGTGACCAGTCTAATCGGAAAGCATATTGTGTTAAAATGTTTATTTAGGTCTTGAGACGAGATGAGATCAATTCCTCATTTGAACAATTTTATTTTAATTTCACTTACTTCATTTTATGTTTAATTTATCTTCTTTTTTTTCCTTTTACATTCTTTTACTTTTTATTACTTTCTATTTCTATTTCTTAAAATTTTTATTTTAATTCACTCACTTCTTGTTATGTTTTTTTTTCTTTTACATTTTTTTTTGTCTTTTACTGTTTATTTATTTGGCTAAGTCTTGGAGTTTGAACAAATGATCTCATAACTTTAGTCTCAAAGAGATTCAGTCTCATAATTTTATTGTTTTTTTTGTAGATTTTGTTCCAATATCTTTATCAATGTCCAATTTAAATCTCAAGTCTGTCGAAAAATTCAAAATCACATTGTTTCGCCAATTGAATTTGAAACTTTCTGACAGTGAGTATGACTTGTCCGATACATTTAATTTTATGATGTCCAATTACAAAAAAATGATCAATCAAAATTAGGAGGAGGGAGTAGTTTATATGAATCTTGAATATGTATAATATTAATTAATGAGAAAAAGTATTTTGTGGTCCCATAATTTATCTACTATCTATTATTCATCCCAAAAAATTTAAATGTCCAATTTTAGTACTACAATTAAACTAATTGTCAAATTTTGATCCAATTTTCACCGAAAAATCGCAAAAAATGTCATTTCGGTCACATCCAAATCACGTGTTGGTAAATAAAAAAGGTTAGCGTTCACGTCATCGAGGGTATAGAAAATCCCCCAAATTTTACCGGCACGTGACTTACATGTGATCGAAATTACGTTGTTTGCGATTTTTTTTGGCAAAAAACTGGACCAGTTTGCGATTTTTTCTGGCAAAAAATTGGACCAAAATTGGACAATCAATTTAGTTATGAGACCAAAATTGAACAAATAAATTTTTTGGAACGAAAAATGGACAGTAGATTATGAGACAAAAAACTATTTTCTCATTAATTAATATTGATTTGTAAAATATCATTTCCAATGTAGTAGCAACATCACCAGAATGTGTCAACATTTATTCTGGGGAAAATTTATTGAGACGATCGTAGAAATATTTCTGTTTCTACTCATGACCACATATTTGCAAATTAGAGTTACCGTATTTTTCACGAAATAAAAATTTCCTAGTTTCTTGTACAACTATATAGCTAGTTAATTTGTCTTTCTAGTTGACTTGCTGGTCTATGCAGCAGCAGTAGACTTGTTTTGAGCTCTATAAATTGATAAAGTGATGTATGAATCAAGTGCACTATGTATTTTATAATATATTTTAAAATCATGTAATTTGTTGTATTGAAATATGCAATTTATTTATACTGAGTTATGCAATTTATTTTTCATATTAATAGTTGAGTAACACTCATGTAAACCAGGTTTACACATAAACTCTATCACTGTTATGTGTAAAAATTATCACTGTTATGCACAAAAACTTTCACAGTTTAAAAATATATAGTATTTTCTAAACAGTGATAGTTTTTATACATAACAGTGAGAGTTTTTGTATATAATAGTGATACTTAAATAACCGAGTTCATAGCATGAACCAGATCTATATAAGTTTTTATCTTTAATAGTTACACTGTGGATCTGCATGGAAATTGAAAATTTCACAATTCTCGTACGATATAAAACAATATCTCAATATTCATATAGACTCTTTGGTAACCAAATCCATCTGGATAAATATAATCTAGATTGAGATATTTGTGAAGGGCGTAAATAAGACGTACTCCATGATCTTGCCTTGAGTGACTGCAACACATGTTAGAAAAATGGTGTTGTTTGGGTAGACGAAGATGATGCGGACTCAATACAGAAAGTCAAGGCAAGGGTTGGACTTTTTTCCGTAAGACGATATTGCCCCGTACTCCGGTGCAATATGGTATCAATGACAATCATCCCCAAGATACAACGACTTTAGAATTTCACGATTGTTGCACTACGAATCGAAAACTATCAGCGAACGGACTCGGGTATCCGAAACTTTCTTGACACGACTACTAATGTATAAATCTAGAATGCTAGTATGCACAGATTGCTATTCGATTTTATAAATATAAAACAAGCTATGATTGTCTACACGAGATCAAATAAAAAATGGTCATGTAATTTTGTTTATGCTAATTGTTATGTATGTACTCCTCCCGTTCCTGAAATATTTGCCCAACTTCTGGCACACAAATGAATAAAATAATGTAATGAGTAGAGTATTTAGGCATAATGTGATAAACTTTTACATCTATAATCTCTATAATGCAAAAACTATAAAAGATGATGTCGCAAACAATAAAATGATGTGTCGGTTGATATGACAAAACCTCATGCCTCTATTTAAAATCTCTCTAATCTCATTAATTTAAATTGTAGATTGATCTTAACCGTTGATTTTGCTTTCAATTTTCTATAAATTATGACTTCTCTTATTCATTTTTTTCTCCATTCTTTTTCACAATTTCTCCTCTCTACATCTTCAATTCTCATATTCGTCTAATCATTGTTCTTCACGAAAATGATGTATCTTTATTTGTCGATTTTCATAATACATCTCCTGACATCATCCTTAATTGTCAATTTCTTATTTAAATATGATCATCGTTAATCTATGGTTCTAAGATTATGTCTTTTTTTTTTGTCTGAAATCGTTATTAAATGTCTATTGCCGCAAATACATTTTATTATTGTTCGTATGTATTGATTTGCATTTTGAAATAATAATTTTTTATTTACAGATTTAGAGATTATTGTGGAGAAGACTCCATTTGGATAATGAGGTGATTACGTGAAAGTGAATGCACGAAGATTACATGTTTCTGCTATGAAGATGAGGAAAAAAATATTATGTGTATATTGATAAACTGCGATGATCATTGTAAAAAGTTCATAATTTTTTGTCTAACGATAAATTGTAGATTAATCTAATGTAAGTGATGATAATCTTTCCGCCATTGTATTTTCGATGTAATTTAGTAAAATGTTTGTAATTCATTTTATTATTTTGAATAAAATCCATTATTTATTTAAATACTTTTAATACATGATACTTTTGTATAATGTGAACTAATACTATATGTATAAATCATCTTTTTTTTATACATCAATATTCTTGCTTAATTAAAATATAGTGTGTAATTAATGATCACATTTATATAATATATTTACCAAAAACAAAAAGTCAAAGTCTATATATGTTAATGCAATATTTTTATGACACTTTCCCAGAACTAATCTAATACTATATTTATTAAATAATTAAGATTTATATTTAATAAAAATTGATTTTTACTATATATATATTAAAGATGTCAATGTAATGTTATACAAGATATGTTTTTAATTTAAAATGATACTAATTAATTCAACATAATTTTAGCTCATATAAATGCTATCAATATATTGTTTAATTTAAATCATCTAACCGTCTATTGAATAAATTTTTAAATTTAAAAAAAAAAAATCAATCAACATGTTTGGTTGACAATAATTTTACCAAATAATGAAAATTAAAAAAAAAAAAATATTATTAGTGTAGTTTTAATTTTTAAATGTTTACAATCTAATTACTAATCACGTATTTTAAAAGCATTTTGAAATTCAAAACGTATATATATGAAAATAAATGAATATACTAATTTACTCATGTGGATAATGATTAGTTGATAGTATTTATTAATTTTTTTTAATTATACAATTTCAGTTTAAATAAAAAAACTATGTAGAATAATTAGATGACATTAAGAAATCTATTATGCATAATTATGATGATTGAATTTAAATGAGTGTTGTTTATATTGATTTTTTGTTTTAGGAATATATAAATTGCAGTTAACTAATTTCCATTTTTCGTTTTCACATAAATGTCGTTTATATTGTGATTCCACTTCATGGAATTATGCTAATAACAATCATTTAATTTCAATCATCATAATTATGAAGAATTCTTTGCGCAAATCATAATTACATAAACTACTCAATTTCTTTTTATATATTATTTTATCCACAACAACTTAACGTATAAATATATGATTACTATATTCAATATTTGTTTCTACATTATCAAATCAAGGAATGTAATTTTTCGGCGGTCCATATTCTTAATCAATAATCACTTTGTGATTTACCCTAACTTTATAAATATTTTATTTGCCATTTCATATTTTCTTTTTCAACAGTTTATACGTGTTCGTTATTGGGGGCCTTGGGCGATAATTAAAAAATATTTATTTTTCAATATTATAATCTAAATATTCATGTGCGGGGCAATAGATGAATGATACAATAAATTATAATTTATAATTTTTTAAATTAAAAAATATAAATATTAATATGTTGCATTGAAAATATTTATTCCAAATAATGAAGATAAAAGTATACCATTAATATAATTTTTTATTTATTTTGTCAATCTAATTCCAATAATTTCTAATCATGTTTTTAGAAAGTATCACAACATTTATATAGCATAAAGTCAAATATATATTTCAATATAGACCGAAAATTAAGGATAATAAAATTAAGGATAATATTTATTTTAACATTTTATGTTTTACAATTATCAAGTTCAAATTTAAAAAAATCTAAATTATGTTACAATGTAGCACTGATATATTTATATTTTTTAATATCAATTTAGAATGTAATTTAGGCTATTATAGGATCAAAATTGATCTATCATCTGATACTTCATGATCACCACACTAATATTGTAATTGAGCATCATAAAATGTGGCAGGGTAAAATCGTCCGAAAATTATTTTTATCCCCAATCCACTTTTTAAGATAGTTTAGATTTAAATTTAGGGGGTGTTTGACACAGCTTATAAGCTCTTTAAAACAGATTATAAGTTCATTAATTTTGTTTGGTAAAATAAGATGTCTAACATCTTATAAGATCTAAAAATAAGTTCTTTAGAGCTTATAAGCTCCAAAAAAATAAGTTGGGATATCCTAACTTATTTTCCAAAAATTAAATAAGTTCTATCATATCTCAACCCATCCCGCCCCAAACTCGGTCCGAATTCAATCCAATCCGGGCCGTCTTTTGTTTTCGCAAAAAAAAAAAAAAATTGGAAAAAAAATATTTTTTTCTGGGAAAATATCTTTATTTTCGAAAAAAATACTGAAAAGATATTTATTTTTGAAAAAAAAAATTATGGGAAAATATATTTATTTTTAAAAGAAACATTTTTTTCTGAAAAAAATATTTATTTTCGAAAAAAATTATTTTCTGGATTTTTTTTTCAATATTTTCGATTTTTTTCTAAAAACAAATATTTATTTTCGAAAAAATTATTTTCTGGAAAAAAAATATTATTAAAAAATCGAATTTTTTTTTTTGAAAAATATATTTATTTTCGAAAAAAAACATTATTAAAAAAAATCGAAAAATTTATATTAATTTTTAAATTAAAAAATAGTTTTAAAAAAATTACTATTAAAGAACTTATAAGTTTTATTAGCCAAGCACTTTAATAACTTATAAACTACATAAAAATTACATCTTATAAACTCTCAAAACAACTTATAAGATATTAAAATTTATAAAATATTTAAAATAAGCTTAGCCAAATAGACCCTTAAATTAGATGAGTGTTGATTCTCACTTAATAGATGAGAAAGTTATGTTATGTGATGAAATATTAAGAATATTATATTTATTTTAGGGTATATCTCGTCAGAGCCAGCCCTGGACACGCACACGTCGTGCTGTCGCACAGGGCCAATATATATTTTTTAATTTGATATATCAAAGTTTTTTTTTTTTTTTTGCTTTTGATATATCAAAGTATAGATATATATAAGTTGCAAATTATTTTAGTAAATGAGTGACCAGTCTAATCGGAAAGCATATTGTGTTAAAATGTTTATTTAGGTCTTGAGACGAGATGAGATCAATTCCTCATTTGAACAATTTTATTTTAATTTCACTTACTTCATTTTATGTTTAATTTATCTTTTTTTTTTTCCTTTTACATTCTTTTACTTTTTATTACTTTCTATTTCTATTTCTTAAAATTTTTATTTTAATTCACTCACTTCTTGTTATGTTTTTTTTTTCTTTTACATTTTTTTTTTTTTTTTTACTTTTTATTTATTTGGCTAAGTCTTGGAGTTTGAACAAATGATCTCATAACTTTAATCTCAAAGAGATCCAGACTCATAATTTTATTGTTTTTTTGTCGATTTTGTTCCAATATCTTTATTAATGTCCAATTTAAATCTCAAGTCTGTCGAAAAATTCAAAATCACATTGTTTCGCCAATTGAATTTGAGACTTTCTGACAGTGAGTATGACTGGTCCGATACATTTAATTTTATGATGTCCAATTACAAAAAAAATGATCAATCAAAATTAGGAGGAGTGAGTAGTTTATATGAATCTTGAATATGTATAATATTAATTAATGAGAAAAAAGTATTTTTTGTGGTCCATAACTTATCTACTATCTATTTTTTTCATCCCAAAAAATTTAAATGTCCAATTTTTGTCCTACAATTAAACTAATTGTCAAATTTTGGTCCAATTTTCACCGAAAAATCGCAAAAAATGTCATTTCGGTCACATCCAAATCACGTGTTGGTAAATAAAAAGGTTAGCGTTCACGTCATCGATGGTATAGAAAATCCCCCAAATTTTACCGGCACGTGAATTACATGTGATCAAAACGACGTTGTTTGCGATTTTTTTTGGCAAAAAATTGGACCAAAATTAGACAATCAATTTAGTTATGAGATCAAAATTGAACAAATAATTTTTTTAGAACGAAAAATGGACAGTAGATTATGAAACAAAAAACTATTTTCTCATTAATTAATATTGATTTGTAAAATATCATTTCCAATGTAGTAGCAACATCACCAGAATCTGTCAACATTTATTCTGGGGAAAATTTATTGAGACGATCGTAGAAATATTTCGGCTTCTACTCATGACCACATATTTGCAAATTAGAGTTACCGTATTTTTCACGAAATAAAAATTTCCTAGTTTCTTGTACAACTATATAGCTAGTTAATTTGTCTTTCTAGTTGACTTACTGGTCTATGCAGCAGCAGTAGACTTGTTTTGAGCTCTATAAATTGATAAACTATTGTAGGATCAAGTGCACTATATATTTTATAATGTATTTTAAAATTATGTAATTTATTATACTGAAATATGCAATTTATTTACACTGAATTATATAATTTATTTTTCATATTATAGTTGAGTAACACTCATGTGAACCAGGTTCACACATAAACTCTATCACTGTTATGTGTAAAAATTATCACTGTTATGCACAAAAACTTTCACTGTTTAAAAATATAAAATATTTTCTAAACAATGATAGTTTTTATACATAACAGTGGGAATTTTTGTATGTAACAGTGATACTTAAATAACCGAATTCATAGCATGAACCAGACCTATACAAGTTTTTGTCTTTAATAGTTACACTGTGGATCTGCATGGAAATTGAAAATTTCACAATTCTCGTACGATATAAAACAATATCTCAATATTCATATAGACTCTTTGGTAACCAAATCCATCTGGATATATATAATCTAGATTGAGATATTTGTGAAGGGCGTAAATAAGACGTACTCCATGATCTTGCCTTGAGTGACCTGCAGCACATGTTAGAAAAATGGTATTGTGTGGGTAGACGAAGATGATGCGGACTCAATACGAAAAGTCGAGGCAAGTGTTGGACTCTTTTTCCGTAAGACGATATTGTCCCGTACTCCGGTGCAATATGGTGTCAATGACAATCATCCCCAAGATACAACGACTTTAGAATTTCACGATTGTTGCACTACGAATCGAAAACTATCAGCGAAAGGACTTGGGTATCCGGAACTTTCTTGACACGACTACTAATGCATAAATCTAGAATGCTAGTATGCACAGATTGTTGGGGAATAAGTTGCACAGATGTATTCGGAATGAATATTTAAATACAAATTTAATTCTAATAATTATTACTAGCATGAATTAATCCTATATTAATTCAAATAATAATTCAACAACATATCATGCATATAATTAATTCACGTAAATCCTACGCATGCGAAATTCTACGAGTTTACGTGAACATACCTCTTGGGATGGCAGTGATCTGGCTGATTAGACTAACCAAAAGAACTTTCCAAGTATTCCCTTAGTCCTTGTTCGACTATCCGGTGGAAGGACACTTGTGAACAATTAACAAAAGGAAAATAAATTATGTTGCACCACCTTTGTGGATTTACTAATTTTTCCAGCACATGGAATTGTACTTGGGAATGAAAGAATCATCCCCTATTTATAGAGTAGGAGTGGTCGAATTTTAGGGCAAAATAATGTGGGAAAATCTTTTCTTGATCTCCAAGAAATTTTGAATAAATCTCCTATATTATTTTTCTCATAATTATAATATTCCACAAAATCTCACTTACTCATATTATGGTTAATTTAAAAAATATGAAGGATCAAGAATCCAAGATTTGGATCTTCTTGAATTTATGAGATATTTTTGTATTTCAAGAAATACATATCTTCCATAATATCTTTTCAAGAAAATCAAGAAAATATTTCTTGCCCACTATATTTCAAAATTTTCGAAATCTCTATCATGAATAACCAAGTAGGAGATTGCTTGAATTTAATGAGATAATCTTGTATTCCAAGAATACATATCTTCATTCCATAACAAAATTCAAAGAAAATCTTTCTCCCCTCTTATCCATAATTTTCGAAAATAATAGGAAAAATTAAGCAACAATATTTATTTTATTTTAATCACATTTTTCAGTTATTGGACTATATGTTGGGCTACTTAGGAGGCCTTTAGGAGAATTAAGATTGAACATTCTAATGGACTTTGAATATCTAATATTGAGCCACAATATTATTCAAGCCCATAAATATTAATTAATCCCACTACATAATTAATATTGCACTATCCATCTTAACCCATATTACAGTCAATATGGCTCCCGGTTATTATTTCCCATGTTTAAGATTATCTAGCCCATTAATTAATTCAAGCCACTGAAATAGCTTTCCATTAATTAATATATTTTGTCTTTGGTCAAGGAACGGTTCAACATTATTATCCATACCGGAAACTAATTCCACTTGCAAGATTTGGTATGATAAAGCTTATGAACCTCCCAAAGGGGCAAATCAAACAAGCGTACTTGCACACGATTCTTCATATTAAATCTTAGCAATCACATGTGACCAATAATATTGCCCAAGATAAAAAGTATTGAATCTCGTTGATTCTCTACCCATGATAAGTCAAAGCAATAGTTACCAATCCCACGTGATCCTATTTAATGAACGAAGATTAAGAAATAACGAACCACTGAGGTCTAATTCTTCCTTGTTCAGTTCTGAAGAATTTATCCTCCTGTAGGTCCTATTCAGTACATCAGTCATGCACTAGTGTAATCTCTTAGTCAAGACAAGCCAATCTGAGCCTAACACTTCAACCTTTCACGATGGGTTGTTCATTTCCATCTAGGTCGTGAATGTCGTACTTTTAGCTACAAGGGACTGTTAATTTAATCTTCTGTGATCTGATATCACTAAATTAACTACAATGTAACACGTACGATTTATTGAACAGTTATGCAATAAATATATGTAACATTAGATAATATTTAAAGCATCAGTGATAAACAATTTATTTCAGTAAATAAGTCCGAAATTCAGTTTTGATTATACAAAGTAAAAGCATACTTTCTAGTATAACTCCAACACAAATTGCTATTCGATTTTATAAATATAATGCAAGCTATGATTGTCTACACGAGATCAAATAAAAAATGGTCATGTAATTTTGTTTATGCTAATTGTTATGTATGTATTAGACGGACCTTAAATTTTACTAACATAGTGTAGTTAAATGCACTTTAAAAATTTTATATATTTTCAAAAATTATTTGGACTAAACATCTTTATATTAACAGAGTCCATTTATATGTATATTGAAAATGTGAATTATACATATTCTTTCTCTATTTTGTTACAAACCTAAAAATCAACATTTTATTTATAGAGTGTTGATTTTTACAACTTAGTAATACGTGTTGCTGAATTCGATGCACATTATTTTGTTTTAAAGGAGACATACAAATTTTATAATGATATAGGGTATAATCTATAACACAAATAATAAATTCTTCCAAAATATTAGGTCATGTTTTCTTTACTATTTTGTTTATGCTCTTTAATTATATAAGTATATATATATATATATATATAAAATTCAAGTGGGTCCTCCCAAAACTTTGCCCAATGCTCCAATGTAGGTCCGTCATTGATGTACTCCTCCCGTCCTGAAATATTTGCCCAACTTCTGGCACACAAATGAATAAAATAATGTAATGAGTAGAGTATTTAGGCATAATGTGATAAACTTTTACATCTATAATCTCTATAATGCAAAAACTATAAAAGATGATGTGACAAACAATAAAATGATGTATCGGTTGATGTGGCAAAACCTCATGCCTCTATTTAAAATCTCTCTAATCTCATTAATTTTAATTGTAGATTGATCTCAACCGTTGATTTTGCTTTCAATTTTCTATAAATTGTGACTTTTTTTATTCATTTTTTTCTCCATTCCTTTTCACCTTTTCTCCTTTCAACATCTTCAATTCTCATATTCGTCTAATCATTGTTCTTCACGAAAATGATGTATCTTTATTTGTCGATTTTCATAATACATCTTCTGACATCATCCTTAATTGCCAATTTCTTATTTAAATATGATCATCGTTAATCTATGGTTCTATGATTATGTCTTTTTTTTTGTCTGAATTCGTTATTATATGTCTATTGCCGCAAATACATTTGATTATTGTTCGTATGTATTGATTTGCATTTTGAAATAATAATTTTTTATTTACAGATTTAGAGATTATTGTGGAGAAGACTCCATTTGGATAATGAGGAGATTACGTGAAAGTGAATGCACGAAGATTATATGTTTCTGCTATGAAGATGAGGAAAAAAATATTGTGTGTATATTGATCAACTGCGAAGATCATTGTAAAAAGTTCATAAATTTTTGTCTAACGATAAATTGTAGATTACTCTAATGTAAGTGATGATAATCTTTCCGCCATTGTATTTTCGATGTAATTTAGTAAATACCAATTGATGGTCCCTATTTTAAAACATTTTGCGCGTGCGGAAGCGAACCATTTCTTGCGATGCATATAAAACAGGGGTGAGGGAATGGTGATTACAATTTTTCGCTTTTAAGAAAGATGTGTGTTGTTTTGCTTATAATCGAATGCATATGGCAAGTAAGAACATAAAGCAGTAAAGAACACACGATTTTTATAGTGGTTCAAACGAAACCCGTCCAACATCCACTCTTCCCTTAACACAGGGGCACCTACTTAACCGATCTTAACCTGCGGGACTTATCTCCCTCACGGGATTGCCAATAGATGTTTACCGAGTTCACACTCAAGCGGGACTTATCACCCTCACGGGATTGTCTATAGATGTTTACCGAGTTCACACTCAACCGAGCCCAGATATCAGAAACTAGAATCCCTAGTCTGAAATCTTGCGGTAATACAAACTTAACCTGACTTTTGGGTTTGGGTAAAGATTTGTATGGTTTCCAACTAGGTTGAGATTTTCCCTTACATTTGTTTAGCCTCAATGCTAAGGATGGGAAAATCTCTCTAAGCTTAGGATATTACATTTGTGCTTAGATCTAGGGTAGAACACTCTTGAATATATGCGTGTATATCTAGCTCTGTGTTTTATGGTGGAGATGCTAGATGATTTGGCTCTGTAGCTTCAATGGTGTTTTTCACACACTTCCTCACGCATCCACATTCATCCACACTTGATAATGAAGGAAGAAATTGTATTTATAGTGTGTATTTGAATGTTACCGTTGGAGAGAATCACATTCAAATCCATACTACTCTGTAGTTTTTTGCAGCTTTTCAAGCTTGTCGCCTTCCTCTCATTGGTCCACGTCAGCTGAATCTAACGGCTATATTCTTCAGGATCTTCTGAGTCTCAGGATCTTCAGTTAGGTCCCGAACGGGTTTTGTGAGGGTAGAAGTCTAGAGGGGAGGGATGAATAGACTTCTAAAACTTTTCGTGCGGATCAGGTGTGATTTGCAGATTTCCTGATCAGAGTGCTAGTGTATCAGTTTAGACTGATGTTCAATCTTATTGAGTGCCTGAGGGCAGATCAGTTTGATATCTGTCAGTTTAACTTAGAGTGCGGAAGCTTGTTTTTACCCTTGTGAAAAACCAATTTTATCAATTCAGATTCTTAAGCCAGTTTTCAACCAGCTGACTAAGGTGTCAACCTGATCAGATCAGTTGCTTGGTGCAGACTGAGCTTAACTTAGAATATGTATGCGCTTTTAAACACAGTTGTGTGAATAGTGTAAAGCAATAAGAGAGCAAGTAAATGCACACAAGACTTTTATAGTGGTTCAGACGAAACCCGTCTTACGTCCACTCTTCCCTTAACACAGGGGAACCTTAACCGAACTTAACCTGCGGGACTTATCTCCCTCACGGGATTGCCGATAGATGTTTACCGAGTTCACACTCAAGCGGGACTTATCACCCTCACGGGATTGCCGATAGATGTTGTTGGGATTATACTTAAAAGTATGCTTTTTACTTTGTATAATCGAAACTGAATTTTCAGACTTATTTACTGAAATAAATTGTTTATCACTGATGCTTTAAATATGATTGAATGTTATATATATTTACTGCATAATTGTTCAATAATTAAATGACGTGTTACATCAGTAGTTAATTTAGTGATACCGGATCACGTAAGATTAAATTAATCCGCCTTGTAAACTAAAAAAGTACGCCATTCACGACCTAGATGGAAATGAACAACCATCGCGAAAGGTTGAGGTGTAAGGCTCAGATTGGTTTGTCTTGACCAAGAGATTACACTAGTGCATGACTGATGCGCTGGATAGGACCTACAAGAGGATAAATTCTTCGGAACTGAACAAGGAAGAATTAGACCTCAGTGGTTCGTTGTTTCTTAACCTTCGTCCCTTAAATAGGATCACGTGGGATTGGTAACTATTGCTTTGACTTATCATGGGTAGCGAATCGGAGAGATTCAATACTTTTTATCTTGGGCAATATTATTGGTCACATGTGATTGCTAAGATTTAATACTGAAGAATCGTGTGCAAGCACGCTTGCTTGATTTGCCCCTTGGGAGGTTCATAAGTTTTGTCATACCAAATCTTGCAAGTGGAATTAGTTTCCGTTATGGATAATAATGTTGAACCGCTCCTCGACCAAGGACAAAAGATATTAATTAACGGAAAGCTATTTCAAAGGCTTGAATTAATTAATGGGCTAGATAATCTTAAACACGGGAAATAATGACCGGAGCCATATTGATTTAATAATATGGGTTAAGATGGATGGTGCAATATTAATTATGTAGTGGGATTAATTAATATTTATGGGCTTGAATTATATTGTGGCTCAATATTAGATATTCAAGATCCATTAGAAAGTCCAATCTTAATTCTCCTAAAGGCCCCCTGAGTAGCCCAACAAATAGTCCAATAACTGAAAATGTGATTAAAATAAAATAAATATTGTTGCTTATTTTTTCCATGCTATTTTCGAAATTATAGATATAGTGGGGAGAAAGATTTTCTTTGAATTTTGTTATGGAATGAAGATATGTATTCTTGGAATACAAGATTATCTCATTAAATTCAATAAATCTCCCACTTGGTTATCTATATAGAATTTTCAAAATTTTGGAAATATAGTGGGCAAGAAAGATTTTCTTGATTTTCTTGAAAAGATATTATGGAAGATATGTATTTCTTGAAATACAAGAATATCTCATAAATTCAAGAAGATCCAAATCTTGGATTCTTGCACATTATATTTTTCAAAAATAATACCATATTATAGAGGAGGTGGAATTTTGTGGAATATTTTAATTATGGGAAAAAGAATATAGGAGATATATTCAAGATTTCTTGGTGATCAAGAAAAGTCTTTTCCCACATTGATATTTTACTGAAAAATTCGACCATCTCCCTCTTATAAATAGGGGATGATTAGTTCATTCCCAAGTACAATTCCATGTGCTGGAAATATTAGCAAATCCACATAAGTGGTGCAACAAAGTTTATTTTTTCCTTTTTGTTAATTGTTCGCGAGTATCCTTCCAATCGGATTGTCGAGCAAGGACTAAGGGAATACTTTGGAAGTCCTTTTGGTTAGTCCGTCCGACCAAAGCCACTGCCATCCCGAGAGGTACGTTCACGTAAACCCGTAGATTCCGCATGCGTAGGTTTTACGTGGCTTTTTATATGCATGATATGTTGTTGCAATTATTATTTGAATTAATATAGAAATAATTCATGCTAGTAATAATTAATGAATTAAATTTGTATTTAAATATTCACCCCGAATAGATCTCAAGCAACTCATTCCCCAACAACCGTATCAAAGCCACTTTTTTTGCTCTGAATTTTTAAATTGTAATTTAATTAAATGGACATTAATTTTGAAATTGGATAGTAGAACTGCGGAGATCTGCTTTTGCGGTATCCAATTGTCATGGATTTTAATGTTTTATTTTGCATGCATATAAACCGTGGTTTTTTAATTCGATTCGCTCAAATTTGTTTTTTTGCCTCGTGAGAAAATCCACGAGTAGACTAGGATTTGTTTGATTTGATCAATGTAATAAACTAGTCTAGATCTAGGTTTATTTATTTTTTGTAAATAAATTGTAACCGGATCGAAACGAAGAGAGGAAGAATTAAAAGGACAAAAAATCCGTAACTGTGGGCGCTGCGCGGCGCACGCTACCGGGCACGATGGACGCAGGGCAGGCCGGCGTGCCGAAGAGATGGATATAAGGGCTGCCAAGGCTTCCAAAGCCGAATGGATGGGGGCGAGGCAGTTAGCGTGGCGAACATGAATGCAGATAATGCCTATTTAAGGTCGCGAGGAAGTGCTTGCGAAGCCGCCGCTGAGAACCGATCCCCACCCGATACCGCCAAGATGGTTCGCCGGGCAGTGCCGAAGCTAATGAGGCTGCTCCCAGCCAGTGGCCGGATGGATGTGGCGCATCCCGGCCGCGAAGCCGCTATGGCCAGGCGCTCGAGACGGCGCATTTTTTTTTTTTCGAGACAAACGAGCGGGGAGAAATTCGAGGCGTGTTTCTTCAAGATCGAGCCAAGAAAAAATCAAAACCATGACACTGATAATTTGTGCCCAATATGTTTATTTTTCTGTTTTGCTTGATTTAATTTGTGCTATCTTATGCTTTATTTAATTTGTTTAAATGTGTTTGCATGAGGGTTGCCAAATTGAAAAATCTCAACTTCAAAAATTACTAAGTATGTTTTAAATAATTAATTGACAATTTTATTCCGGATAATAAAATTGAATTAATTTTGACCTCCATGATTTATTTATTTGTGAATTCTTTTGGAGAAATTCCCCCAACGGGACGGTCAAAAGATAGATTTCACATGAATAAATTCCAAACGGATGATTGTGGGTTATTACTAGTGGCGACGATGACCCTCCCAACGAGGCTCGATCAAAGCGAAATAGTAATCCTGTATTTAATCATGGTTATTACTTAGGTATAAAATTGATATGCATATACTTCTCCGGAGTCCCTGTCAATTTTATATTGGTCAAGTGGAAGCCAACTATTAATCTGGATATTAAAGGTTTGTAACTGTTCTTGTTTGTAACCTGCTTAAATGTGTTTAAATAATGACCCACCCAACGTGGCTTATTTAAACTGTTTTGAGATGTTGGTTGATGCATTGTTCATATTTTTTTTGAGATTTTAAATATGATGCATGTGATCGAATCTTGTGATATACTTGTGCTTTAGCATATAGTTGTTTATTTCAGTTCAGCATGTCGTTACCTCTTTAATCCACTGTTATTATACTTAAAGTCAATACAATATGTATGGAAACTATATTGGAAACAATAAATTATAATTGTCCTAACTACACAAAAGCACAAGTGGATTTTGACACACAAAAATCAGATGAGCCAACTGACGAGTCAAAACATGCGGGACTCGTCAGATCACCTTATGCAGAAATGTCGTCATTTGAAAATGGTGGAGGGCAAACCCGTAAGGGATTACGCCCTCAATATAGATGGCCCATCCGAACAAACTTGAGATTCTCGAGTCGCATTATGATCCGAGACTCGGATGAAATTGGTACTTCACTCTCTGCCCAAAAAGTTTTTGAGCATTTTGGCCTCGCTAATTAATTTGTTGCAAGCTTTTGGTCTCGGCAAAATGATGATAAGGCACCAAACTCAAGCTTTGATTTTAAGTGGTCCGCCTTCATCTTCTAGGCCAAGGGTAGGCAAGATAAAGAAGAGGACCAAAGGCCATAAGCAATAAAACTCAATCATTGCCAAGGGCAATGGTAAGATGAGGAATGCTTGTTGTGTCAAGGAAAATCCAAAAAGGAAGTGCTTAAGTCTGCGGTGAGAGAGGACAATGGAGGTTTTGCTGTTCTCCAACCCCAAAAGGGACGGAAGGAAAAAGGTAATTCTCACGCACTAGTTGTTGAAACTTGTTTAGCGGTGTATACTTCTCATTCATGGGTGGTTGATACGAGATCCACTAATCATGTTGGCTTCACGGGTTCTAAATGATCCCAAGAACTTAGTGGAAGTGAGATCCTCATCACACCGGGCAACGCGTTTAAAGTAGAAGACATTGCAATGCTACGTAAGTGGCGGATATTGCAATGCTACGATAGTAACGATTATTGCAATACTACGCAAGTAAAGCGAGACATTGCAATGCTACATGAGTGGCGATTAAGCGATGGGAGAAGTGCACCTATCTTTTGAAGATAAAGTTTTTTTGAGATTATCTTTATGTTCCCAGTTTTAGAAAGAATTCACTTCCAGTTTCTAAAATTCGATTAAAGGACACTAAGTTTCTTCTAATAAGAATGACATCATTTTGAAATGATGAGTGTACCTGTTACGGGACATTGATAGAAAATCTCTATACAAATTAACTGTGCACACCACTCACGAAATGCATCCTATAACACATCAACTATTTCCGACAAAAGAAAGCGTGAACGAAATACTTCTTTGGCATCTAAGATTAGGTCATATAAATCCAAAGAGGATCCAAAGGTTGGTGAAAGATGGTTCACTGGAGTGTCTCCAAGTTGAATCGATTCCAACCTGCGAATCATGTTTGGAGGGTGATATGACCAAGATGGCATTTGGAGCCAAGGGGAATGGGGCTAAAGAAGTGTTAGAGATCATTCACATAGATGTATGTAGTCCAATGTCAACCAAAGCAAGAGGAGGTTATGAGCAATTTTATTGATAATTACTCAAGGTACGGTTACATTTCCCTTATGAAGCATGAATCTGAGACCTTTGAGAAATTCTAAGAATTTAAGGCTCAAACAGAGAATCATAAGGAAAAACGTATCAAGTCTCTACGATCTGATCGTGGAGGCGATTACCTCAGCAATGAGTTTTTGAACTACTTATCTGATGAAGGGATTGTATCCCAGCTCACTGCACCCGGAACCCCTCAATAAAACGGGGTTGCAGAGCGAAGAAACTGAATTCTTTTGGAAATGGTTAGATCAATAATGAGTTATGCGGATCTTCCCGAGTCGTTTTGGGGTTATGCCTTGGAAACAGCGGCTTACATTCTGAACTTGGTGCTATCTAAATCGATTCCCGAAACTCCCAAAGAATTGTGGACCGGGCGCAAGCCTAGTATGATACACATGAGAATTTGGGGGTGTCCGGCTTACGTGTTGGACAAGGAAGCCGGTAAATTGGATCCTCGATCAGAATTAAGGTTGTTTGTAGGATACCCCGAGGGAACAAAAGGGTGTATGTTCTATAGTCCCGAAGATCAAAAGGTGGTCATCAGCACCCACTTTAGATTTTTGGAAGAAGACTATATGAACCAAAGAAAACCCAGAAGTGAGATTACCTTAAATGAGCTTAGAGGGCAAACCTCAGTGCCGACTGTACTAGATGATATACCAAACGATACGTTTTTACAACCGAAGCCTTGTCGTAGTGGGAGGGTTGTTAGACAGCCCGAGAGATTCATGGGAATAGGAGAGTCCTCGGACTTGATTCCCGGAATCAGACCCATGGACATATGACGAGGCACTCCAAGATAAGGATGCAGTTTCTTGGCAAACAACAATGAAAGCCGAAGTGGGTTCTATGTTTCATAATAGAGTGTGGGAGCTAGTCGAACCACTTAATAGGGTCAAACTCATTAGATGCAAGTGGGTATATAAGAGGAAAAGAGGATTGGACGGGAAGGTTGAAACCTTTAAAGCAAGACTAATGGCGAAAGGTTATACTCAGAAAGAAAGGGATCGATTATGAGGAAACTTTTTCGCCCGTAGCCATGCTTAAGTCCATCCGTATTCTCTTATCGATTGCTGCGCATTTCGACGTTGAAATCTGGCAAATGGATGTCAAGACAGTTTTCCTTAACGGAAGTCTTGATGAAGAGATCTATATGCAAAAACCCCAAGGTTTCATTGAAACAGGCCAAGAACATCTTGTTTGTAAGCTCAAGAAGTCTATTTACGGATTCAAACAGGCATCTAGAGCTTGGAAACCAATGATTTGATCAAGTTATAAAGTCTTATGGATTTGATCAAAACAAGTTTGAAAGTTGTGTGTATAAAAGGCGTATCGGAACTGCATTGGTATTCTTAGTACTATACGTAGATAACATTGTGATCATCGAAAACGATGTGAAGGTGTTATCAGACGTAAGGGCATGGCTTTCAAAATAGTTTGATATGAAAGACTTAGGGAAAACCGGACACATCCTTGGGATCAAGATCACTCGAGATCACAAGAAAAGGATGATCGGGTTATCACAAGTTTCATACATAGACACTGTCTTGATACGCTTCAACATGCAAGATTCCAAGAAAGGATTCATACCTTTCAGACTTGGAATACATCTATCCAAGAAAATGTCCCCTAAGACGCAAAAGGAGATAGATGACATGAAAGGTATTCTTTGTGCTTCGGCTGTCGGAAACCTTATGTATGCAATGTTGTGTACGAGACCGGATATCTGCTTTGCCGCAGGCATGGTAGCAAGATATTAAAGTAACCCAGGGAAAGCGCATTGGACGACAGTTAAAAATATTCTGAAGTGTCTGAAAAGAACTCGGGATAGAATGTTGATTTATCAGTCAGATACTCCAATCCCCATCGGCTACACGGACTCGAATTTCCAATCAGATTTAGATTCCATAAATTATCTGCCTCAGTTAGTGTGTTTCAATTTGGGAAGTGTAGCCATCACATGGACGAGTGTGAAGCAGAAATGCATCACTAACTCAAATGCCGTGGGGAGTTTGGTAAGTAGTCGCTTGTGAAAGCGATGAAAAGAACCGATTGGGCTCTAGATCTTCTTAGTGGACTTGGATGGTGTTCTGAATTTGTCTAGCAATATCTGCTAGGGGCAGTTGCAAATTCAAGAGAACCAAGAGTCCACGAGTCAAACAAACACATTAAAGGAAAGACATCTTATACGAGAAATCGTTAAGAGAGGAGATATAGATGTGGCAAAGATAGCGTCGAGGACAAACCTAGCGAGATCTATTCACAAAAAGTCATCTAAATACATTCGAGACATGTGAGTGGAATGGGTGTCAAGACCGCTTGCCAATCTGCTTTGAGTATAAGTGGGAGAAATTATTAGGTTCGTGTAGGTGACATTAGATGTCACGGACTACTCGAGACGTGTTGTAGTATACTTAAAAGAAGACTTTGAGTATAAGTGGGAGATTGTTGGGATTATACTGAAAAGTATGCTTTTTACTTTGTATAATCGAAACCCAATTTTTCGGACTTATTTACTTTGAAATAAATTGTTTATCATCGATGCTTTAAATATGATTGAATGTTATATATATTTATCGTTGCAAAGCTGCTCAATAATTAAATGCGTGTTACATCAGTAGTTAATTTAGTGATACCGGATCACGAAAGATTAAATTAACAAATCCCTTTGTAACTAAAAAAGTACGCCATTCACGACCTAGATGGAAATGAACAACCATCGCGAAAGGTTGAGTTGTAAGGCTCGGATTGGTTTGTCTTGACCAAGAGATTACACTAGTGCATGATCGATCTTGTTTGATAGGACCTACATGAGGATAAATTCTTGAATCGAACAAGAAAGAATTAGACCTCGGTGGTTCGTTGTTTCTTAACCTTCGTCCCCTTAAATAGGATCACGTGGGATTGGTAACTATTGCTTTGACTTATCATGGGTAGCGAATCAGAGAGATTCAATACTTTTTATCTTGGGCAATATTATTGGTCACATGTGATTGCTAAGATTTAATACGAAGAATCGTGTGCAAGTATGCTTGCTTGCTTGATTTGCCCCCTTGGGAGGTTCATAAGTTTTGTCATACCAAATCTTGCAAGTGGAATTAGTTTCCGGTATGGATAATAATGTTGAACCGTTCCTCGACCAAGGACAAAAGATATTAATTAACGGAAAGTTATTTCAGTGGCTTGAATTAATTAATGGGCTAGATAATCTTAAACACGGGAAATAATGACCGGGAGCCATATTGACTATAATATGGGTTAAGATGGATGGTGCAATATTAATTATGTAGTGGGATTAATTAATATTTATGGGCTTGAATTATATTGTGGCTCAATATTAGATATTCAAGATCCATTAGAAGGTCCAATCTTAATTCTCCTAAAGGCCCCCTGAGTAGCCCAACAAATAGTCCAATAACTGAAAAGGTGATTAAAATAAAATAAATATTGTTGCTTATTTTTTCCATGTTATTTTCGAAATTATAGATATAGTGGGGAGAAAGATTTTCTTTGAATTTTGTTATGGAATGAAGATATGTATTTTTGGAATACAAGATTATCTCATTAAATTCAAGAAATCTCCCACTTGGTTATCTATATAGAATTTTCGAAATTTTTGAAATATAGTGGGCAAGAAAGATTTTCTTGATTTCTTGAAAAGATGTTATGGAAGATATGTATTTCTTGAAATACAAGAATATCTCATAAATTCAAGAAGATCCAAATCTTGGATTCTTGCACATTGTATTTTTCGAAAATAATACCAAATTATAGAGGAGGTGGAATTTTGTGGAATATTTTAATTATGGGAAAAAGAATATAGGAGATATATTCAAGATTTCTTGGTGATCAAGAAAAGTCTTTTCCCACATTGATATTTTACTGAAAAATTCGACCATCTCCCTCTTATAAATAGGGGATGATTAGTTCATTCCCAAGTACAATTCCATGTGCTGGAAATATTAGCAAATCCACATAAGTGGTGCAACAAAGTTTATTTTTTCCTTCTGTTAATTGTTCGCGAGTATCCTTCCACCGGATTGTCGAGCAAGGGCTAAGGGAATACTTGGGAAGTCCTTTTGGTTAGTCCGTCTGACCAAAGCCACTGCCATCCCGAGAGGTACGTTCACGTAAACCCGTAGATTCCGCATGCGTAGGTTTTACGTGGCTTTTTATATGCATGATATGTTGTTGCAATTATTATTTGAATTAATATATGATTAATTCATGCTAGTAATAATTAATGAATTAAATTTGTATTTAAATATTCACCCCAAATAGATCTGTGCAACTCATTCCCCAACAGATGTTTACCTAGTTCACACTCAACCGAGCCCAGAAATCAGAAACTATAATCCCTAGTCTGAAATCTTGCGGTAATACAAACTTAACCTAACTTTTGGGTTTGGGTTAAGATTTGTATGGTTTCCAACTAGGTTGAGATTTTCCCTTACTTTTGTTTAGACTCAAAGCTAATGATGGGAAAATCTCTCTAAGCTTAGGATATTGTATTTGTGCTTAGATCTAGGGTAGAACACCCTTGAATATATGCGTGTATTTCTTGCTCTGTGTTCTATGGTGGAAATGCTACATGATTTGGCTCTGTAGCTTCAATGGTGTTTTCACGCATTTCACACACTTCCACACTTGATAATGAAGGAAGAACTTGTATTTATAGTGTGGATTTGAATGTTATCGTTGGAGAGAATCACATTCAAATTCATACTATTCTGTAGCTTTTTGCAGCTTTTTCAGGCTTGTCGTCTTCCTCTCATTGGTCCACGTCAGCTGAATCTAACGGCTATATTCTTCAGTTTCTTCTGAGTCTCAGGATCTTCAGTTCTGTCTGAGCCTTTAGGTTATCTGAGCTATCTGAACCTTCAGGTTTATCTGAGCCTTCAGGTTATCTGAGCCTTCAGGTTATCTGAGCTATCTCGAGCTATCGAACCTTCCCGTTATCTCGAGTTATCTCGAACCTTGAGTTATCGAGCCTTGAGTTCTCTAAGTCTCAGGTTTCTTGATTCAGCAAACTTCTCTTTAGCGGACCTTGTCTGATCAGGGCATCTTGACACTCGAGGCTTCGAGTTCAAATCTTCTGAATTCAGACATCCTGACCCTCAGGTCACATTGACTTCAGTATCGATTTCTTCTTTGCGATCGATCGGCTTTCGTGATCGAGATCATCATATCTTCGATTCACATCTCGGGATAGCATCAGTCAAGATTACATCGAGGTTAGCATATCAGGTTTATCATATCTGATCTCGATCACGTCTGATCTTGATCAGTCTCATCTGCTTATCTTCTGATCTGCAACCTTCTCTTCTGATTTGCTGGCTTTAGCTTTTCTTCACTTCTGATTTTGCCCAACTCATCAGTTGACTCCGGAACTCATCTAACTCATCTGATCTCGATCATCCTCGTCTGCAGCCTCGTCTGATCTCGATCATCTTCTTCAGATTTCGTGAGTTTCCCCTCAATTTGTTCTTTCGTTCCCCCTTAACTTGTTATCTGTAAAATAGCTTGAATAACACAAGTTGATAATGTTTTGACATAATTCATCAAAACTAAAATATCCCAACAATGTTTGTAATTCATTTTATTATTTTGAATAAAATCCATTATTTATTTAAATACTTTTAATACATGATACTTTTATATAATGTGAACTAATACTATATGTATAAATCAGCTTAATTTTTTTTATACATCAATATTCTTGCTTAATTAAAATATAGTGTGTAATTAATGATCACATTTATATAATATATTTACCAAAAACAACAAGTCAAAGTCTATATGTTAATGCAATATTTTTATGATACTTTCCCAGAACTAATCTAATACTATATTTATTAAATAATTAAGATTTATATTTAATAAAAATTGATTTTTACTATATACATATTAAAGATGTCAATGTAATGTTATACAAGATATGTTTTTAATTTAAAATGATACTAATTAATTCAACATAATTTTAGCTCATATAAATGCTATCAATTTATTGTTTAATTTAAATCATCTAACCGTCTATTAAATAAATTTTTAAATTAAAAAAAAAAAATCAATCAACATGTTTGGTTGACAATAATTTTACCAAATATTGAAAATAATAAAAAAATTATTAGTGTAGTTTTAATTTTTAAATGTTTACAATCTAATTACTAATCACGTATTTTAAAAGCATTTTGAAATTCAAAACGTATATATATGAAAATAAATGAATATACTAATTTACTCATGTGGATAATGATTAGTTGATAGTATTTATTAATTTTTTTTAATTATACAATTTCAGTTTAAATAAAAAAACTATGTAGAATAATTAGATGACATTAAGAAATCTATTATGCATAATTATGATGATTGAATTTAAATGAGTGTTGTTTATATTGATTTTTTGTTTTAGGAATATATAAATTGCAGAATGTCGTTTATATTGTGATTCCACTTCATGGAATTATGCTAATAACAATCATTTAATTTCAATCATCATAATTATGAAGAATTCTTTGCGTAAATCATAATTACATAAACTACTCAATTTCTTTTTATATATTATTTTATCCACAACAACTTAACGTATAAATATATGATTACTATATTCAATATTTGTTTCTACATTATCAAATCAAGGAATGTAATTTTTCGGCGGTCCATATTCTTAATCAATAATCACTTTGTGATTTACCCTAACTTTATAAATATTTTATTTGCCATTTCATATTTTCTTTTTCAACAGTTTATACGTGTTCGTTATTGGGGGCCTTGGGCGATAATTAAAAAATATTTATTTTTCAATATTATAATCTAAATATTCATGTGCGGGGCAATAGATGAATGATACAATAAATTATAATTTATAATTTTTTAAATTAAAAAATATAAATATTAATATGTTGCATTGAAAATATTTATTCCAAATAATGAAGATAAAAGTATACCATTAATATAATTTTTTATTTATTTTGTCAATCTAATTCCAATAATTTCTAATCATGTTTTTAGAAAGTATCACAACATTTATATAGCATAAAGTCAAATATATATTTCAATATAGACCGAAAATTAAGGATAATAAAATTAAGGATAATATTTATTTTAACATTTTATGTTTTACAATTATCAAGTTCAAATTTAAAAAAATCTAAATTATGTTACAATGTAGCACTGATATATTTATATTTTTTAATATCAATTTAGAATGTAATTTAGGCTATTATAGGATCAAAATTGATCTATCATCTGATACTTCATGATCACCACACTAATATTGTAATTGAGCATCATAAAATGTGGCAGGGTAAAATCGTCCGAAAATTATTTTTATCCCCAATCCACTTTTTAAGATAGTTTAGATTTAAATTTAGGGGGTGTTTGACACAGCTTATAAGCTCTTTAAAACAGCTTATAAGCTGTTTAGGAGCTTATAAGTTCATTAATTTTGTTTGGTAAAATAAGATGTCTAACATCTTATAAGATCTAAAAATAAGTTCTTTAGAGCTTATAAGCTCCAAAAAAATAAGTTGAGATATCCTAACTTATTTTCCAAAAATTAAATAAGTTCTATCATATCTCAACCCATCCCGCCCCAAACTCGGTCCGAATTCAATCCAATCTGGGCCGTTTTTTGTTTTCGCAAAAAAAAAAAAAAATTGGAAAAAAAATATTTTTTTCTGGGAAAATATATTTATTTTCGAAAAAAAAATACTGAAAAGATATTTATTTTTGAAAAAAAAATTACGGGAAAATATATTTATTTTCGAAAAAAACATTTTTTATTATTTTTGAAAAAAAATATTTATTTTCGAAAAAATTTATTTTCCGGAATTTTTTTTTAATATTTTCGATTTTTTTCTAAAAACAAATATTTATTTTCGAAAAAAATTATTTTCTGGAAAAAAAATATTATTAAAAAATTGAATTTTTTTTTGGAAAAATATATTTATTTTTGAAAAAACACATTATTAAAAAAAAATCAAAAAATTTATATTAATTTTTAAATTAAAAAATAGTTTTAAAAAAATTACTATTAAAGAACTTATAAATTTTATTAGCCAAACACTTTAATAACTTATAAACTACATAAAAATTACATCTTATAAACTCTCAAAACAACTTATAAGATATTAAAATTTATAAAATATTTAAAATAAGCTTAGCCAAATAGCCCCTTAAATTAGATGAGTGTTGATTCTCACTTAATAGATGAGAAAGTTATGTTATGTGATGAAATATTAAGAATATTATATTTATTTTAGGGTATATCTCGTCAGAGCCAGCCCTGGACACGCACACGTCGTGCTGTCGCACAGGGCCAATATATATTTTTTAATTTGATATATCAAAGTTTTTTTTTTTTTTTAGCTTTTGATATATCAAAGTATAGATATATATAAGTTGCAAATTATTTTAGTAAATGAGTGACCAGTCTAATCGGAAAGCATATTGTGTTAAAATGTTTATTTAGGTCTTGAGACGAGATGAGATCAATTCCTCATTTGAACAATTTTATTTTAATTTCACTTACTTCATTTTATGTTTAATTTATCTTTTTTTTTTCCTTTTACATTCTTTTACTTTTTATTACTTTCTATTTCTATTTCTTAAAATTTTTATTTTAATTCACTCACTTCTTGTTATGTTTTTTTTTTCTTTTACATTTTTTTTTTGTCTTTTACTTTTTATTTATTTGGCTAAGTCTTGGAGTTTGAACAAATGATCTCATAACTTTAATCTCAAAGAGATCCAGACTCATAATTTTATTGTTTTTTTGTCGATTTTGTTCCAATATCTTTATTAATGTCCAATTTAAATCTCAAGTCTGTCAAAAAATTCAAAATCACATTGTTTCGCCAATTGAATTTGAGACTTTCTGACAGGGAGCATGACTGGTCCGATACATTTAATTTTATGATGTCCAATTACAAAAAAATGATCAATCAAAATTAGGAGGAGTGAGTAGTTTATATGAATCTTGAATATGTATAATATTAATTAATGAGAAAAAGTATTTTGTGGTCCCATAACTTATCTACTATCTATTTTTCATCCCAAAAAATTTAAATGTCCAATTTTTGTCCTACAATTAAACTAATTGTCAAATTTTGGTCCAATTTTCACCGAAAAATCGCAAAAAATGTCATTTCGGTCACATCCAAATCACGTGTTGGTAAATAAAAAAGGTTAGCGTTCACGTCATCGATGGTATAGAAAATCCCCAAAATTTTACCGGCACGTGACTTATATGTGATCGAAACGACGTTGTTTGCGATTTTTTTTGGCAAAAAACTGGACCAAAATTGGACAATCAATTTAGTTATGAGACCAAAATTGAACAAATAATTTTTTTGGAACGAAAAATGGACAGTAGATAATGAGACAAAAAACTATTTTCTCATTAATTAATATTGATTTGTAAAATATCATTTCCAATGTAGTAGCAACATCACCAGAATCTGTCAACATTTATTCTGGGGAAAATTTATTGAGACGATCGTAGAAATATTTCTGCTTCTACTCATGACCACATATTTGCAAATTAGAGTTACCGTATTTTTCACGAAATAAAAATTTCCTAGTTTCTTGTACAACTATATAGCTAGTTAATTTGTCTTTCTAGTTGACTTACTGGTCTATGCAGCAGCAGTAGACTTGTTTTGAGCTCTATAAATTGATAAAGTCTGTATGGATTTTAAAATCATGTAATTTATTGTATTGAAATATGCAATTTATTTATACTGAATTATACAATTTATTTTTCATATTAATAGTTGAGTAACACTCATGTGAATAAATGATTTATTTTTCACTTGCTTATAAATGATTTTTCACCTGCTTTTTATTTTTTTATCATGAGATTAGATATCAATACACAAAACTCTGGACCATCAAATCAATTTTAATTGTTATCTATGACCAGATTAAATTTTATGAGGCACACTTGCATGTGACGGTCTCACGATGAGACGGAGTATAATTTGGGTATTGACGCTTTAATATTTTGGGAGGATGGATGTTGATTTGTACCTTAAATTGTACCCTGTCTCATGCATTAAACCGTCTCATATGAGTTTTGAAAATTTTTATTGACTAATTATTTCTTTTTCGATTGTGGGGCTTAGGCTTCTTTCGAAGTATTTGGGACTGGAACTCATGCTAGCAGTAGTTTGCAAGACATATGAAGGTGTCAAAACCCTGGAAGCACAATTAACAATTAACTAGTCTTTCAAATAATGATGTTTTTATGGGGAAAAAAATAGAAAAAAACTTTTTTTCGAAACACATGGAGTATGATTTGATATTAGAATAAAACTCTACTTGACCATTCGATTAATCCAACTGAATTCTTTTATATTATAAATTTTGGAGTATTATTTGCCCAAAGCACAACCTCTTGAACTTTGATATTATTTGTACTAAAGATAAACTGGTTTTTACATCACAAACTTTGACAAATATTAATGAACGACTCCTGCCTTTCAATCTTGGAGTGTAGAATTACTTAAATGCACTCCATCATGTGCTTGTGTGTTTGCATGTTGTTGCTGTAAAATAAAGTAAATGTTAAATATATGTAAAAGAAAATAAAATTAACTTATGGATCAAGTTGTGTGTTGTTACCTGTAGTAGATTTTTTAAGCTCATTTGTAAATTGTCTTCATTTGAATAATGAGAGAACTTAAATTGCTGATTGACCATTGGATTAGAAGCCTACAATAAAAGAATCTCCAAAATATAAATATATCTTATAAGACAAGAAAAAAACTAGAAACATCTAATGAGGCCTCTATAATAGATCATTATTCGTAATAAAAAGGCACATAAAAAACTATCTCTATTCTAATGTAAAAAATTAAGAGAAAACTAGAACAATATGTACTAACAACTAATGAGACATATAAAAGTAACCATATTAATTATATATAGTAGAAAAACCTGTGAGAGTTGCAAAGAAGAAGGTAAAGAGTTGCATTGAGAGAAAACGCCCACATTTGAAATGCCTGGAGAGGAAATGCCAATTCTTGAAGTATTGCTCCAACAATTGTCAATATTCTATTGCAAAATAATTAGAAATTAGAAATATATCAAATAGTAACAAATACCTTAGTATACAAATATTGAGAAAAAAGAACACCCAAAAAATACCTGAGAATTATTTTCAAATGATGAATTTGCATTTCTAACCTTCTTCTTTTCTCGAGACTTTTCTAAGCCACTTTTTTCTCTTTTTCCGGACTTTGTAGGTTTCTTCTCCTTCATTTTCCATCCCTTAATCTTAAGGGCATCAAATGTTTCTTCCTCTTGCACCACAATTTAGCCACACTTGGTCTGACAGTTGAAGTATTCTCCAAACATGCATCAATTTCTTCAATTCCTTTGACAAAATATTGTTTTGCAATTTCAAATGTTTTTGTGGTTAGAGCACCTCGGATTGTTAATTGGTTATATAAACTGCACAATTCTCTATAATGGACTCCAATCAACTTCTTTTCCTCATCTTCATTCATAGAATTAGAAGATTCTACTACAACTTCATCTGACCAGCCCTCAACAATACTCTTCTTAGCTTTCTTAGTCCATCTCTTCAAAATATATTTCTCAGGGATCTTCATAATATTTTTCTCAGAGAATACCTTAAGTACATGTGAACACAAAATACCTGCAAACTCAATTTTTTTGCAGCTACATGAAACTTCTTCTTCAGACTCAGATAATATGACCGTGTGTTCGTAAGTCTTTCCAAAAAGGGTAACTTTATACACCAGAGCTTCTCCATTTTGACTACATAAGTTTGCTCTAGCATCATAAGCATGGATCAACTCACATTCAAAAAACTTTAACACTTCATGCGTATAAATACTAGTTGCATGTTTCAAAATCTGTGCCAAAAATGTAGCCACTGGTATAGTATGACTTGTTCTATAATCAGCTCTCAATTCTTCATATCGGCGGTCACTGACTAATCTATCAAAATGCTGGCAAAACTGTAACAAATTATGTTTGTAGCTCACATACCTTTTAAGAACACTATTTATGCTCTCACTGCGTTGAGTAGTTGTCATATCTGCACAAAATGATCTTCTCCCATAGACCATTGCCCATTTTTCTCTTATGTTAAACAACCTTTTCAACCAATCATTATCTTGAAGTTCATATTTCTCTAACATATCATCCCATCCTTTTAAAAAATCTTCATCCTCACCATAATTATAAATACAAGACTTGAAATCCTCCAAGAAAGATTTAAAGGTTGCAAACACATTACTCAAATATTTGCGGCGTTTTGGTATATGTGCCAAATACACAGTCGATGACACGTTTCTGGCCATTTAATTGATAACGCTTTTGCCATCGCAGCATCTTGATCTGTAAGGATGGTTTTTGGTTGTTTTCCAGACATAGCTCTTGAAAATGTATCAAACAACCAAGTAAATGTTGATGTAGTTTCGTCGTACAATAATGCTGCACCAAAAATAATAGTTTGCCTATGGTGATTCACACCAACAAATATGGCAAACGACTTACCCTCCTTATTTTTCTTATATGTCGTATCAAAACATACTACATCACCAAAGTAAGCATAATCATTCTTCATTTGAGCATCAACCCAAAGAATATTAGCTATCAGATCGTTTTGATCAACTTGAATTGCATAGAAAAAATTAGGATTATCAAGTTGTCTCTGTTGCAAGTACTCCAAAACTCCTCCAGTATCACCAGCCTTCATTTCAATGGTCCTCTGTGATTGCAAATAATTTTTGTAATCTTGAAATACAAAGCCGACATTTTCTTGACCACCAACTTGTTTTGACAACAAGGCATAACCTGATTTTGGTGTTATTCCAGAGCTATCCAAATCATCTGCTTGTAAAGCTTGAATATCATATATTCTTCTATGGGATCTTTTTAGATGAATCTTTTTTTGGACTCACTAAATCATGTCCTCGGTGTTCGGCTATGAAGCTGACAACCTTAAAATTATAATTATCACCATATCTACAATTGATCTTCATCTTTGCTTCACAGTCCGTTCTTGTCTCTGGCCGATGAGACTTAATAGATGCATCTCTTTTGTCAGTTGGTCTATACCCTTGACATTCACAACAAAATATTTTATCGAGTACCCTTCCAGTATTTTTATCTTTGTGAGCACTATATTTTCTAATGCCGAATCCAACTGCCTTTGCATAATCATTATAGAAATTGTAAGCATCATCTTCGCTTTTAAATTCCATACCAATTTTTGGAATTTTATCTTCTGAAACATTTATGTTTGTTTCATTTTTCAGTTCCTCTTCACTTATACTTTGAGATTCATTTTCTTCATTAGCTTCACGTCGCGGATTTTCAGTTTCATCAAAATTCAGTTCATGTCGTGGATTATCAGCTTCGTCAAAGTTCAATTCACGTCGTGGATTATCTGTTGTGTCCATGGCTTGTAAAGAAAACCCGAAACTACAGTATATTGCAAATTAAATTATATGGTGTATAATATTACAACTTCTTACTTATTTAGAATAATTACAAATTGTGTACAAGTGTTAAATAACAATCAATCAACTTAAACCACAATAACAATAGAACATGCAATTATAACATATATTAACACATGGTGTGCAATCTCTTTCTTATCATTAAGTAGCAATTAACAAAAATTACATGTCAATTAATTAAATAGATGAAAAACACCTGTTGTATTATTCTTATTTTTTTTAACGGGTAAAATAAGATTTTATTAATAACACCCAAAAAAAATCTAAAGTATAAGATATAGACCCGATTGATTGTTAAAAAGCATACCAGTTCAATAAGAGAAGAAAACCAGAGCTTACATGCCACTGGTTAACGATATCAGTATACCAATTGTATTATTCTTGTCATGGTTGCCTGGGAGGATATTGAAATTATTGTATTTGTTCTTATGGGGTATTTTTTATACCCACATTAATAATATTCCTCTTTGCTTATAAAAAAAGAAAAAAAAGAAAGATGAGAAACACATATTACTCATACCGATTGAAACGAAGGAGAGGGATGAAGGCGTGAAAAAGTGAGAGATTGAAAGAATATTGGAAGTTATTTCTGAGTATGACTCTGCGTCTGATTTCTGCTAATCTAGCGTGGGAGAGATAAAGATGTGAGAAGGAAAGAGATTAAGAAAATATTGAATTTAGATACGGTGAGAGAAAATAAGATTTTCTGGGATTTATTTTGGTAAATTTGGTTAAGGTAATTTAATTAAGAAAAAAATACTCTCTCTCCTATATTACACATGTCAAAATTTAATTGCTGTTACAGAAAATGTTACACAATTGTGTTACAGGACATCCCGTCCGCCTGTAAAGACGGAACGGAACTGTTTTGATTCAATTAAAAGCAATGTTGAGATGATGAATTGTGACGTTTCAAAGTTAAGTACATCAGCTTCCAACTATTATTTCCACCCCTTCTTTTACTTCAATTATAAAGAAAAAAAGTGTAGAAATCATAAAGAAAGTTCTGCTCTGTCAAATTCCTTCTTAGTTTATCTTTATCCACGACCAGTATTTCACCCGAGCAATGCTCGACGGGTGTCATTTACTATATTATATAATAAATTATGAATTTATGGAGCTCCAATTTAATTTGAAAATTATGACCCAAATATCCAAGTGAAGCTCCAAACATAATATGAGAAGTATGATCTAAATATCAAGTAAAAGTTTATCTAAGTATGAAATAGTCTCACAAAAAATTCTCTTTCAATATTATAATTTTATACATAATTATTCATTTTTTTTATTTATATATATTAATATTAGATTATCAATTTTTATTTTTCTCTAACTGAAATTTATCATATAAGTGTTGTAAAATAAAATATACTTATTCACTTTATTTTATACAAAATAATTAAATAAAATCACTAAAAAAATTAATTCAAAATACATTCGAATTAAATAGTTATTTAGTTAATTCAAAACCAATTTTCTCCATTTAACAATATCTAAACCGTTCCCCGTACTATATGGGGAAGACCTTGCCACGACTTTCAATTTTATTTTACTAAAAAGAAACAACCATTTGACCCTTCCCACTGAAATCTTCTCCCCATATTTCAGTGCAAAGAAGTTGATGTTGGCGTCGAAAGCCTTTTTTTTCTTTGGTGTGATTCATTTTTGTGTGAACAAAAATTATGAGCTCTATTATTTAATCCTCTGCAGGCAAGTAACAATTGGGCTGAAAATTCATAAATTTAGTTGTATGTATTGGGGAAGGAGAAGGTGAATTATATTTTCTAGATGGCATGCTACTGATTTCGGTGGATTGATAATGGAGTCTCTGGTTTTTATCAATAGCGTGAAAGAGGTGGATTTCTGATTTTTATTAGTAAAATAATTGAAAGTCGTGGCAAAATCTTTTTCAGAGATTATAAAGAACAGTTGAGATGTAAATAGAAGAGAGTGGAAAAAAATATAAGCGGGAACAGTTTTTAGAGGATTATCATATTTTTATATACGTATAGATTCAACCAAATTTATTAATAAATAATTCATTTATCTTCCCTCTATATATACAATTTACAATTCAATCTAATATTCTCATTTTTCATACTTTATCAACAACTCAATCCAATCTAAAGTAATATTTATTTTTTTAATATTTAATAATTACATTTATTTATAATTAATTTTTATTTATATTTTATAGGGTGAAATATTAAATATTGTTATATACAGAATTAGAGTTTGATCCATAATAAAAAAAGATAGAAATTAAATTAAGTAATAGAAATTAGAAGAAATGAGAAAATATTTTATAGTGATTCAAAATATATCAATATTGGTCTCTATTTATTGAGAATAAAAAAAATAAAAAAATTGATATAATTTTTATCTACTTATTTTATATATAATATTCTTAAAAAAAAAAAAAAAACTTACCAAATATAATTTTAAGTTGATCAATAGCTTGGTGACACATGTCACCTTTTTCTTTGAGACCTGTGCCAATGTTTGGATCGGTGTAGCGCACTGTTTTTAATTTTGATTTTCTTTTCTAATTTTTCACTCACGATCGATTGGAATTCTTTACTGTTTTGATTGGATATTATATTACTGTTTATGATCCTGGAAAAATTGAAAACATAACCGTAAAAAATTAATCTCAACATTTGATTAAATTTTGTTAGAAAAATAAATGAAAGACGGACGTGTTCTTATTGAAGTTAGATAAGCTGTAAGAGAAGAGAATTAAGCTTCCTTTGTGTATTTTGTTCGAGATTTGTAAAATATCACTTCCAATGTAGTAGCAACATCACCAGAATGAGTCTATATTAATTTTGTGGAAAGTTTATTGAGAGGACCCCACAAATCTGTCTGCTTCTACTCATGACTACATATTTGCAAATTAGAGTTTTCTAGGTTCTTATTGATTGAGTGCAACTAGTTAATTTGTCATTCTAGTTGACTTGGGAGACTTTGCAGCAGCAGTAGACTTGTCTTGAGCTCTATAAATTTGATTAACATGAGTCTTGAGAGTATCCCACTAAACAAATTCACTTATTTTCTCTTTATAACACTGATATTCAAAATTTAAAGGAAAAAAAATGGTTTTTCATAAAGGCATTGCTATTAAATGTCTTGTTGTTTTGCTTTGCATGGGATGTAATTTCCTGTTTGTTTCAGGAAAAGTAAGGTGCATGGAGAGGGAGAGAGAAGCACTTTTGAAGTTCAAGACAGGCCTTATCGATTCCTATGGTTATCTCTCCATGTGGTCGGGAGCTGATGATTGCTGCAATTGGCGGGGTGTTTGGTGTAGCAACACCACCGGTCACGTGATCGCACTCCAGCTTTATTACATGGGAGGTGAGATCAATCCTGCATTGCTTGAGTTGCCATATTTGAATTATTTGTATTTGGAAAGCAATAATTTTACAGGTAGAATTCCGGAGTTCATTGGTTCAATGAAACAGTTAGAATTCTTGATCCTCCGGTATTCTTACTTTTCGGGGATTCCTTCTCAACTAGGGAACCTTACCAACCTGCGCCTACTTGATCTCTCCTACAATCATTTTTGGGGAAGTAGAATTCCGGAGTTCATTGGTTCAATGAAAAAGTTAGAATTCTTGAACCTCCAGTACTCTTACTTTTCAGGGATGATTCCTTCTCAACTAGGGAATCTTACCAACCTGCGCACACTTGATCTCTCATTCAATCATTTTGATGGGAATAGAATTCCGGAGTCCATTGGTTCAATGAAACAGTTAGAATACTTGAACCTCCAGAGTTCCAACTTTTCTGGGGTGATTCCTCCTCAATTAGGGAACCTTACCAACCTGCGCACGCTTGATCTCTCATTAAATAGTTATTTACGGTCTGAAAATCTGAATTGGCTTTCTAGTCTCTCTCAATTGTCCGTACTTAATTTGACTCGCGTAAATTTAAGTGACACCAATTGGTTGCAACCAATTCCGATGCTCCACTCTCTCCAGATATTGAATCTGCGATCCTGTAGTCTTGCTGGTGTTGTGCCTTCGCCAGGACTCTTAGCTAATTTTTCCTCTTCATCTCTTTCTGTGCTTTATCTGCAAAATAACAAGCTCACTTCTTCAGTGTTTGACTGGTTATTTAACATCAGTGCCAGTCTTGTTACACTAGACTTGTCAAATAATATATTAGCTGGGCCAATTCCAGATTCCTTTGGAAGATTGGTTGTTCTCGAGCATCTTGAAATTTCAAGTAACATGCTTGAAGGTGAGATTCCAAAATCTTTGGGGAACTCAAGTCATTTGCAGATTATATCCCTATCTGCCAATCGCTTGAGAGGATCACCTGACAGGTTAATCGGGAATGTATCCTGCAAAGCAATGCTGTCACTGGAATATGTGGAGTTATCTTTTAATCAATTTACAGGGCCGGTTCCAGACATGAGGGCTTGTCCATCGCTGAAAGGTGTATCTTTTTCTAGAAATAATTTGACAGGGTCACTGCCTTTAAGTCTTGGTGAGCTCTCGAAGCTTGAAATTTTGGATCTTTCATATAATTCATTGGAAGACACAATCTCTGAAGCCAACTTCATCAAACTCCACGGATTAAAGGGTTTGGTTTTATCGTTCAATTCACTGACCATGCGGATTGCCCCTGATTGGAGTCCCCCTTTTCAATTGGTAGCACTAGATCTTGCATACTGCAAAATGTGGGGCCATTTTCCCGAATGGATTCAAACACAGAGTAACCTTCTGGGGCTTAGACTTTCTGATACTGGTATATCGGGTGAGTTGCCTCAATGGTTGTGGAGTTTCTCCTCAAAATTACGTGCCTTAGATATCTCTTTGAATCAGATTGATGGCACCATTCCTGATCTCTCATCCACTTCCATTACTTTTATGGATTTTAGATCAAACAAGTTTTCAGGTCCTATTCCATCATTTCCTCCCAACACTACAGCAATCCTGCTCTCTCAAAATATGTTTTCAGGATCAATTTCATCAATTTGCACAATTCCCCATTTAGACGAAATAGTGAGGATAGACCTCTCCAATAACCAGTTGGATGGAGAACTTCTCAACTGCTGGGAGAAAATGCAAAGCTTAAGACATCTTAATTTGGCTAACAATACTTTTTCTGGTGAAATTCCACACTCTTTGGGCACTTTGAAGGATCTTCTTACGTTGCACTTGCACGACAATAATCTTTCTGGGCAGGTTCTGTCAACTATGAGGAACTGCCGATATCTGCGATTGATTGATATTGGGGGAAACAAGCTAACAGGAGACCTCTCATGGATAGGTGCAGACTATTCTTCTGTGCATTATCTGATGCTCGGTGATAACAGGTTTTATGGTAGTATCCCTCCAGATATATGCAATCTTACTCTTCTTCGTGTTTTGGACCTGTCCAGAAACAATTTCTCAGGGAAAATTCCCGACTGCTTCAACAACTTTACTATAATGTCTGGGAATTATATATATGATTCCTCCTTCCAGTCATTTTATACTCCGTTCATTTTTGATTTCCATGTCCATCGTATGTTTACTCCTCAATGGAATTTTGAATCTGGATTTGTTCAATGGAAAGGTAACGAAGCAGAGTACATAAAAACTTTGGACCAACTTACACTCATTGATCTTTCAAGCAATAAGTTAGTTGGAAGCATTCCTGCTTCATTTTCCCATTTGAAGAGTTTACATTCCTTGAACCTGTCGAGGAATAGTTTGAGAGGGAATATAATTCCAGGTATTGGTGATATGAAGATGCTAGAAGCTCTTGATCTCTCAAGAAACCAACTCTCTGGTAAAATACCCGTCGGCTTGGCCCAGTTAAATTTTCTATCATTTCTTGATCTGGCGAACAACAATTTATCTGGCCAAATTCCATCAAGCACTCAACTGCACAGCTTCGATCCATCTGCATATGCCGGGAATGATGGATTGTGCGGGGCCCCTCTCCCATTGTGCTTCGACGATACTAATCCAGAGGAAAATCCCAACAAGAAAGATAGTGGCTTTGCAGGGCTATCTAGTGGACAAGAAATGTTCATAACGGTGTTCTTGGGCTTTTTTGTTGGATTCTGGGGACTCGTTGGTTCTTTGGAGTGCTTATTTTAACTTGTTGAATGCTGTTGGAGATTGGATTTACGTGAGTACCACACTGTTTTTAAACAAATTCAGAAGAGGCTAAATTAAGGTAACTTCTCTCCTTCTCTTTCTGTATTTGTATTTGCTTCTTGTTTTACTGGAATGAGTATATAACTTGTTGTGAACTCATAGATTTGCCTGCCCCAATTATTTGGGATTAAAGACTTGATTTATTTGTTATTTCTAAGTTGGGGAGACTACTGGATTTTAATACACATAGTCAACTGCAGAAAAAGTATGTATTTGAAACAATTATTGATTAGTGTTTTGTAGTTGCATTGCAGTAAAATAATTAGAGTTCTATTGATTTTTTATCCGAAAAATAGGGTAACTATAAATATGGAGCTGACTAATTTCTTTTCATTTTATTTAGGGCCTGTTTGGGGGAGCTTATAAGCTCTTTGAAACATCTTATAAGATGTTTAGGAGCTAATGGACTCCTTAAATTTGTCTGGCAAAAAAAGATTTATAACATCCCATAAATCTAGGATCCTGTTTGACATGCTACAAGTTTTAGATATGCTGATTGCTGAAGATATTTTTTAGTTATAATTCCAAAAAGAAATGTGAAAGATAATTTTACATGCATGGAAAACATTAAAAGGAAGAACTAAGAAAAATATAAAATAATTAATAATGTTAAATGATAAAATTATGAATTACATGCATAATGTTGAACATTACCTTAATAATTTGTAGCTAGGTCTCTAATGAATACTCCCTCTGATCCTAAATAAATGGTGTTTTTAGGGTTGAGAGCTTATTTCTAATTAATTTTCTTCCCCACTTTTAACCCCATCCCAATCCCGCCAAATACTGCTAAAATTATGAGATGTGAGTTTAGTGAAAAATTACACCAATTAGAGGTTATATTTGTTATTCTATAGTGTTTCTTAATTTCACACTCCAAGCCTAAAACAACAATTATTTAGGGTCGGAGTGAGTATGTTTTATTGTTTCAGGTCTTGTAAGTCTGCAAGTGTTTTAGCATAAAAATTGATTGATTTCCGAAAGATTGCTTTTATTTGTTTATTATTGAATATGCAACTTACTCTTACTGACATTTTTTTAACTTGTTTTTTTTTTTTATAGGGCTGCACAAGCTTTTGCGATGACTGTTTGAAAGTGGGAGTAAACTGAAAAGGAAGTCTCTGTTATTGCTTTTGTGTGATTGCATAATTGTTTTGTTAGGAATGGTTCTGCTTTTTCTATGGTATTCGAGTTTCATATGTAATAAGTTGTGATTGCTTTTGTGTCATTGCATAATAGACTATAATAAGTTGTTTTTGTGATTATGTAGTTTCAAGGTTATTTTGTGTGTTAGGTTGTGTATCAATTCTACCTTGCTCGTAATTTATATAAATATTTAAATTACAATGCATTTATCTTGTTTGATGAAATGTCTGTTCCATCCCAATACCCAATAAACGTCAGATTTTTCTGCTGTAACATGGGCGATATTTTCTCAATATTTAAGAATCTAATCTTATTCAACCTAACCTAATGTTAGTTGCAGATGTGACCACTCTGTTGGAAAATTAAGTCCCAAATCACAACAAGAGAAAAATAAAAATAAACGAGAAATTAAAAGAATAAAAATAACAATCACCAACACAAGAGATTTAACGTGGAAAACTCTAAAATCGGAAAAAAAACCACGAACCACGAAAGAAACGTCACTATATGATATATTTCTATAATCATGCAGATTTTCTCTCTCTCACTCAACACTCCACTATTGCAAGCCTTTGAGAGTCTCACACATTCTCACAAATATGAGAAATAAATTTAACTAGAATCAATCACAAGACTAAAGTGTACAGTTTGTGCAAATATAACAAAAGCCCATGAGCTCCTTATATAGGATTTAGGAAGCCCCAACTTTTTACTTTTTTTCAATTTGTGGGATAGACATCCTTTTATTTTAACACAAAAACAAGTCCAACAATCTCCACCTTGCTAAAATAAAAGAAAACTCCATTGTCTTCACCGAACAATCAGGATTCTTAAACCAAAGAATCATCATTCTCAACACAGAGAATAATCTACTCCACCATATGAGTAGAACACTTAGAATCAACCATTCTAAGAATTTCCAACCACTTAGAATAAATCATTCTAAGAATTTTCTTTGGCACATGTCGAAAATCCTGCTGAAAATTATGATGCTCCTTCTAGTTTTTGGCTCCCCTAGAAGTCCTTCAGCCATCGACATCATTCACCACACACTTTGCATCAATGCCAAACCAATGCATATGTGGTCCAACTAACATTTACATCATTTTCCATGGCAGTTGGACATGCCATAAGAATGTTCATGTCCTCAACATACATCACTGTCTGTCACAATGTTAGTTTCAGAGCTATTTGCTATGACCGCTCCAACTTGACAGTTTCGCTTTATATGTCCAGGTTGCCCGCACTTCCAACAAACAACACCATTGAAGTCCTTCCTCATTCCTTTGCTAAAATTGGAAGAGTAATTTGTTTAAATTTATGTGAATCGTAATGTGTTTGAATCATTAAAATTGTAAATCAAATTAAAAACCCTTGAAATTCTATTCTCATTATATACTCTTCATATTGTTTCTGCATTTGGACGGCAGTGCGCTTCGTCTGTGTGGAGTTGTTAGGGCACCGTGAGACAATTGTGAGCCATGGATTGCGGACACGGTTCTTGCGACATAGTTCTTCATTTGCAAAGCATTATTGCGTCAACCCCTGGCTCTGTTTTCTTTTTAATACAGGTAAAACTGCAAACAATTATTCGCTTGCATCGAATTCGATTTGGACATAGTTTCGCTGTTTTTTTAATCGTCAATTTCAAATTGGGTGTTCTCCATTCTGTGTTTGATTTCCTTGGGGTTCTTGATCAAAGAATCGATTTTGGTGTTAATCTCTATATATATTTTTTTACTCTGTGGGCAGTCCAGTTGCACTTGGTTTCCATCGAATTTCGAGATTAATCGAATGCTGTTTTTGGCATAATTAACGGTTTGGGCATTGCTGATGTTTATCATATTTGACGAGTTATGACATTTGTGGCAATGTGTGGTCTTGCACACTGTTTGGTAGATCTTATCGGAATGCATTTTTTGAAATTAGTTAAATGTGGAAATTAAGTGCTCATTCTTAGAATTGCAAGACGACTTGAACAAAAACTTGCTTCATTTATAGCAGGCAAGATATTAGTTGGTCTTAATCAACATTGAATCCTTCAAATAAAAAGAGGTCAGCTAAAAATGAGATTTTTTGTTATTCATGTTTAGCATTATATCGATGATTTGGTTTGTTTGTTGGGTGTAATGGTTCAACTCTTGATCAAAAGTGTTCTATATTTCATCTTTCTCATCATACATGCATAATTATATGAAGATCTAAACCAACACTCTCATCAATGGTTGAATCAGAGTGAAATTCTACCTGATATTTAAGCCACTATGTAACAAAATTCATACAACTCTTACGAGTTTTGGTTAAAGACTTTTTAGAAACTCCATCCAGATTTTCTTTACAAAACATCTTCTTCTAGAGCCTTTTGGTGTAGTTCGTGAAGTGGCAAAAGAGAAGCTTGGATTTTGTCGTTTTTAATGTCCAGGTTTGCTTCCAAAGGCAAATTTTAAAGTTGATATTGGTTTCTGCATACCCAGAGAAACAGAGATTGAGAGTTTTTTAAACATAATATAAAGCAAACTTTTAAATATTTTAGGTATTGCGTTTTTTATTTGTTTTCTGGAGTTGACAATTTTACACTTTTGTGTCCAAGGTGACGTGCTATTACCTATCCTTATTTTAATTTATGAAACCAGTTACTTTATTACTCTTATGAATGTTTTGTGGATAAAATTCAGTGTATGTCATGATTGTTAATGCTCTGAGCATGATACTATATGTTTGTGTGTGTGCATGTATTTTATTTGTCTAGGTTGTTATTGCAATCTACCGTCGCCTGTTGTAAAATGATGATGATTTCTTCTTGTAGAAACATTAATTCTTGGAACTTTTGTAACCATACATTTTGAAAGATATGTTGGAATCCCTTCCACATGAGGTACTTTTTTAACATTACTCTTTCACTTTTTTTATTTCCTTTGCAAGTTTAATTTATTTAGAAGTTGATATTTTTTTAAGATCATGCAAGCATCAATTGAACACTATAGTGAAAGAGGTTGGTTCAACTAATTGAGCAGTGAATTTTCCATACATTTTGTCCTTGAATTTTAATCAGGTAAAAATGTAGTTGCTTAATAGATCCAGGAACTTTTTCAAACTATGAAGTTGGCGATATAAGATTTGTGTCTGCTATTTTTTGTGTACGTAATTCTGTGAATTGCCTCATCACAGTTAAACTTTATTAAATCAACCTAAAATGGGACGTTTTTTTAGTATTTAATCTCACACTCATGCATTATTAATTGGAATGTTCATATGCATAAGAAGAGAATGTACTAACGCACGTGCTGACTTAGATAAATCAATACAAAAGCTTTGCACCATGAAACATGTTATCACTTTTTTGTACCTTTATTAATTGGAGTTGTGGTTAATTGAAGACTGAACATGTGATAGAAATTGGAGCAAAAATCAAATCACTTTTTGTTAATGATAGATGGATTTGGTGTATGCATCAAATGACGCTGCAAACATATGGGAAAAAAGCCACATAAGTTAATAATGCTCAAGTGGATGATTATAAGAACAAAATTGTTGAAATGGTCATGGTCATGAAGGTTGACAGAGGAAGTCTTTGTACAACACCAAAATATGTTATCTAAGATGCCAACAGTAATGTTATTTTCCATTTAACTTGGTATTGTAGTAACTCAGATTGCATTTATCATATGTTTCATTTAGTTGAATATCGCATATACATGCTTAATGCTGCCTGATGGCGTAATCTTTGTATGTGTTCCCTTGGTATTATCCCATCGTAGTGGAAGATTAAGTCATGTTGTGTTAATCTTATTATATAAAAGGAGGATGTTTCTCCTAAAAAGCTGCAATGTGTCATTTTAAATGTTTTCTCCTTCCGCCATGTGTCATTTAAGTGTCCTCTTCTTCTGCCATATGTCATTTTAAGTGTCCTCCTTTCGCCACGTGGAACAAATTTATGACCGACCATTGTTTTGCCATGTCATGTGTCAACCTTAGTTTGATGAGGAAAGGAGATCGTGCGCCTGTTCAAATTTGGGTAGAGAGGAAAGGAAACGCCTGTAATTTAAAAAGACTATTTGAAAATTTTATTCACACCTGATTATACTAAATAAATGTTGCATAATTTGCTTTCTAAAATCAAAATTAATAATTGTGACGTGAAAAGACTCTTTTGAAAACTTAATTCGGCGTCTTTTCATTTTTTGTGTGGGTTTCAGAAACATCAAAGAATCAAAGATTATAGTTTTGTAGCAGCTTTGTCAGCATAAACCAAATTAAACCCCAATTTTTCAATGACAGATTTTCAACTTGGCAACAATATATTCAATCCCTAATTTAACTAGGGTCTGCCGCCGTCACTTTTACATCTCTTTTTCGAGATAAATATGGAACGCTGGTCAAAAATATATATCGAAAATCATCAGATATTATTTTTGGCAAAAATCAGTTGAAATTAACAAATTTCGATTCTGGCGTAAAAAAGAAAAAAATAAGAGAGAAGGAAAGCGTAACTTTACCAGAGATCTGATGGAGAAAGGGAGAGGGTGGCGTAGAGATCGGAGGGACGGAACAGAGGAGGTCAGGTGGTGAATGGGAGGCGGCGTCCGACGGCAGCCGATTGAAAGAAATTGGAAAATGAAGAAAGAGAGAAGACTTGAGGGTTTTTTAACTGGCCCTCTTTTGTTTTTTTTTTTTTTAGCCCAGCCCAGCCCAATTATCTTTCTTCCTACTGTAACAATTTTTTGGGTTAATCCGGTTGTTGCTTCGCATCATTTTTCTTTTTAATTTTACTTCCTCTTTCATTATACAAAATTACACATATGTCCTCATCCCAATTTTTTTAATTAATGCTTCTATAATTTTTCTTTTACTCCTCTCAATTTTTTTATTAATGTTATTTCATTTATTTTAGCTTTGATGATTGGATAACAATGTATTAAGAGTAAACCATTAAAACTTGCAATCATATATGTCTTCGTATATATGTTCTTTGCCATTCTTTTTTATAATGCTAGAAAGTGTCCCTTGATATTTTTAATCATATGAATCCTGCTAAGTATCAACCTGATCATGTAATTTTTAAGATATATGAAATGTGTAGTTTGAGTTCATCATGTATGTTTTTTGCCATTCATTTTTATTAATGCAAGAAAGATGGACCCTTAATAATTTTTTATCATGTGGAAAGAAGCAGAACAAACCAGAGCAAGAATCAAACAAAATCAGTTAATGAAACAATAGAGATACAACTGGATTGATATAAATGGGTGATTTTCTGATTAACTAATGACTTAGTACCATATTCTTTAAAGGTAAGTGATCTTACAAGTTGATGTTTATTATTTCACTCAATTGTAACCTGTTTTATTAGAGCAACAAGAGAAACATTTAAGAACCTGTGAATTGTTGCATAGTTTGCAAATCTGTTTGTTCCTTGCGTCAATTATCTCTTATTATGTATATATTATTGCTTGCCATTTTAAAATCTTTATATTTCTTTGCTAGCAAATCTTTTTCTATAACATTTAACCGTCTAAAGGATTGTAGTACATATTTAGATATCTTTTCAAGTCATGACAAAGTCTTTCGTGAATATTTGAACAAGAAAAACAAAGAAAACATGAATTGTTTTGATAATATCTATGCTTAATTTAATGCCAAAGAGAATATGGTGGGAGTAGTTTGATGAGATAGTCAAGAAATGATTGAAAAGTTTTGGTAAAGTTGTCCAAAAGAAATGAGAAGCTTTCCCAACTTGGCCTTAATGTTTTAGTAACAATGCTGCTGTAGACTTGATATAACCTCTTGACAGTTTTTGAGCCCTCTTTATGACATATATAGTCCTGAAAAATTAAGCATATATATTAATAAAACATCAAGTAAACAACAACACTTCAAGATAATATATATGCTTAATTTTTCAGGTAAGAACTATTAATAGTGTGATCATGCGCCATCTTTGTGATGATGTTATCGAAAACGATGCCTTCAGTTGAGAACTAACCAGAAGAACACTGACATCAGACCGACAGTCTCTTGCAAGACGGTGATTGATATGAAATAAGACAATTGGAGGAATAGAATTGTTAGATATTGATCCTTATAAATGACTATATAGATTTTTTTAAATATTTATGCTCGAAATAACTTATGGTGATGTTTGTTTTGGCTAAAAAAATATATATCAATATATATTACAATAGGCCCATGCATTGGATGGCAAAAAGACTAATGTGTATAGTCTTTTGTACTAAAAGCTGTAATGCTCTTAATTAAATCATTAATAATATAGAAACCTCGAATGGATGTCTTTCCAACCGTTTTTTCTAGTGATATTTGTTCTAAAGTCGTGGTACTTATGGTTGCGGTTGGTGTCCTGTCTTTTATTAATATATTTAATAACAAATTCAGTAAAAAAAATTACGATGCACGGGCCAACTCTAGTTATTATAATTATACATAAGCAATAACCGAAACTTCAAATCTATTTCATTCATCTTCTACTTTAAACAGTCATCTCCAAAGCTTGTCCGACTCCATCCACAAAGACAGTTAACAATCTGGAAAATAAGTAAAAGTTCATAATCCAAATGGTCTCCCCAACTCAGAGATACAATCTGAAAATCTACGAGTTTACAAAAAATTGTACTCATTCGAAATAAAGATGAAGCAAATAAAAAAAGGGAGAAGAACATCTAACTACAAAGTGGGAGATTTTTTAACAATTTAATACAAATGCTTTTTACACATACATTCCACTACAAAAAGACAACACAATTGACCCAATTGCCCTTATTCTCACTCCTCTTTGGAACCGCCTCATGAATAATAATTCTGTAGGGATGTGACATCTTCATGAATAGTGGACCCGCCCCATGAATAGTAATTCTGCAGAGATGTGTAACTTTTTTTTTTTGACTCATTTTTTCAATTTTGAATAGTTTTGAATCCACAAAAAATTGAATGTCAATTTCCCCCAGATTCTTCTTCCATATTTTTTTTAAATACCTTCTTTTTTCAAAATTTACAGAATTTTATGTAAATTTGAATCTCAATTTCCCCCAAATTCTTCTTCCATATTTTTTAAAAATACCTTCTATTTTCAAAATTTGCTGAATTTTATGCAATGTGTATATATATATTTTTTTAAATTACAAATTTATATATCGATTTATCAAAAGTGCAAATTTTTTACTCAAAGTACAAGCTCTATAAAGTATGTATAATTTGTATGCCAACAGTGCAAATTCTTTATCAAAAGTACCAGTTCTTTAACGTTAGTACAATTTGTTTACCAACAGTGCAAACTCTATATCAAAAGTGTCAGTTCTTTAACATAGGTACAATTTGTTTGCAAAAAATACATACTCTATACCAAAAAATATGAAGAATATACCATCATATATTATGAACAAAATAACTCCATAGAATGCTCCACATTACATAATTACACATTTTCAGAACATTACATAATTACAAATGAAGCTAATTACATTACATAATTACATTCAAAGAGCATTCCAAAACAAAGCAAAAAAATGAAGCTATTTGCTAAAGTGCAGGTACTCTGCCTCTATTATTTCCAGACCTGTGGTCTGCAAGAATATCACAAGAAAGATCTCATGCCATTAGATTAATAATTCATTAAGCACTAGCTTGTTCAATCACTGTAATCGATAACTGTTCAAAGATCTATAGAGTAATCGAATAACTGCAAACACACAGTGGGATTAATTACGCACAATCACACAGACCCATCAAAATTTAATCAAATTAACGCACAATCAGAAAGGCCCATCAAAATTAATCAAAATAATCGCACACAAATCACAAAGCCCCATCAAAATTAATCAAAATAATCACACACAAATCACACAAACCCATCAAAATTAATCAAAATAATCACACAAATAACGCAAACCCATTAAATTAATCACACAGACCCATCAAATTAATCATGCACATATCACACAGACCCACTCAATATACAAGATTCACTCAATAGAACAAGATCCAATATCTAAAGTGAAATACACAAGACTAGAAATACAATGTGCTCATAAAGTGAAAACCACAAGACTAGAAATACACAAACAAAAAGAACTCAAAATTACCCCAAGAACATATATAAAACAAGAACATACCTTCACAACCAAATCCGTCGATCTGAGTTCGCCTTGACTCCGAACAAATCTTTAAACACAAAGACTACCAAAATCAAACTACGTCCAACAGATCTGAGGTCGCCGCCTTGACTCAGCCAGAAGCTTACATACGTGATCTTTAAACACCCTAACCCACAAAGACTACCAAAATCAAACTTCGCCCAACAATATATTTACTTCATACAAAACTAGCCCAGTTGTAAATCAAATAGAAAAAGGGACAATTCATTTTGGGTTTTCCGACGCGCGCAGATCTTGGGTTTTTCGACGAGCGCAAATCCGGTGCTCCACCGAAGTCCGACGAATAGATCTGAGGTCGGCCACTGCTTCATCTTCTTCAATCTCCAGAGGCGGCGATGTGGAGACGATGGTGAAGAGCGTCGCTCGGAGAAGCACCAATTTCTCACCTTTTGAAGATCTTGTCAAGCACAGCAGATCTAGGGTTTCAACAGAGGCTGAGTACATCTGGGGTTTTCAACATAAAAATCGCGACCAAGGCAAGAAGAATCACTGACTCCAACCACCGCGGCGCCGTCTCCACCAACACCTCCATCTAGTACAGATCCGTTGCACAAATACTGCCACTCACAAATCCATCACCACCACCATCTCGATGTGAATGGGATGATAGATGACGACGATGCAGTGGGTGAAGAGGCACAACGATGCGGATATTGAAATCGTGGCGGCGGAGCGACGACAATTGCTGAAGAGCATCGGAGGAGAAGCACCATTTTTTTAGAGAGAGAGTATGTGTGTGAGAGAGTGAGATTGATTTTTGAGACAAGTTACTTTACTGGAGGAGAGAGAAATGTTATAAATCAATTGAGGGCAAATGGGTCACTTAACTGTTCTTTTTGTAGTTGAATGTAATATGAAAAAGCAATTGTATTGGGTTGTTATTGTATCCTAAATCTTATATCTAACTGTAATTTTCCCAAGGGACCAAAGACAACAATATGACAATATATATATATATATATATATGGAAGAAAGAGAAGGAAAAATGTTACCTTAGTTTAGCTTCTTCTGAAGTTGGCTAAACACAGAGTTGTATTCACGAAAAACCAATCTCCGACAACATTTAATAAGTTAAAATAAACACTTCTCCACGACCGCTTCAGTACCAAAGAGCCAACAACTCCCCAGAATCCAACGAAAAATCCCATGAACACCGATATAAACAGTTGTTGTCGACAGGAACGGACTCAGGAATTTCACCGAGGGGGGCCCAATTTATAACCTAGTGTAGTTAAATGCACTTTCGAATTTTTATATATTTTCGAGAATTATTTGGACTAAATATCTTTATATTAATGGAGTCAAATACATTTATATATATATATATTTAAAATGTGAATTATACATATTTCTTTCTCTATTTCGTTACCCCTTTCTCACCTAAAAATAGACATTTTATTTATAGAGTGTTGATTTTTATAAATATTAGTAATAGTGGTGTACAGTGAACATAATGCACATAATACTTTGTTTAAAGGAGACAAACACTAGTATGAGACGGTTTTTTACATAATATAGGGTACAAACAAATAACATCCATCATTTCAAAATATTAAAGCGTTAATACACAATTTATACTCCGTTTTACTATAAGACCGTTTCACGCAAGTGTGTCTTAATTATAAATATATGTATATAAAAAGTTCAAGTGGAGCCATGGGGGTCGGCCCCTTGGCCCCAGTGTAGGTCCGTCCTTGGTTGTCGACTAGATAGGCCTATATTGTCGGAACTTTCTTTGGGTTTAGTATTGGGTGTGTTGAGGCACAATGGGAGAGGAGGCCCGCACAATCCATTATTTCTGGAATAAGCAGATGGATTGAAGCTCTGTAGCTGTGTGCCTAATGGAATTTGTCCGGACAAATTGTTGTTTCCCAGATCAAGAAATGATAGAAAATGTAACTGGGCCAAGCCGACAGGTATTTTACCAGAGAGTTGGTTTCGCGATAGATCAAGAGTTTCTAGCTCCTTCATCTCACCAATACCTGGAATTATATTCCCTGTCAAACTGTTCCTTGATAGGTTCAGGGAAATTAATCCTTTCAAATCGGAAAATGATGTAGGAATGCTTCCGACTAATCTATTGCCTGAAAGATCAATGAGTTTAACAAGACCCATGCGTTTTCTTGCATATTCCTGTACCTGACCTTTCCATTGAACAATTAATCTTTCATATCCAATTCCCTGTCTTGGACTATTATGTGGAAGTAGATAGGTGTAAGTGTCAAATAAGTCATCGACCCCCACAAAGGCCTCATAGCTATAATTTCCTGAAATTGCAGTAAAAAAGTTAAAGCAATCAGGAATTTTCCCTGAGAAATAGTTCCTGGAGAGGTCCAAAATCTGAAGACGAGTACAGTGGCATATTTCTGGAGGGATACTGCCATGAAACCTGTTATCACCAAGCATCAGATAATTCAGATTTGAATAGTTTGCAGCTATAATCCACGACATATCTCCTGTTAGCTTGTTTCCTCCAATATCAATCAATTGCAATTGGTGGCATCTGCCCTGACAGATTATTGCCACGCAAGTGCAACGCCTCAAGGTTCTCTAAAGTTCCCCAAGAGTAAGGAATTTCACCCGAAATACTATTGTTAGCCAAATTGAGATATGTTATGCGTGCCATTCTCCTGCAGACTTGGGGAAGTTCTCCAACCAACAGGTTATTGGAGAGGTCCAGGAACTAAAGTGTCGTTTGTCTGAAATGTCATATAGCGGAAAGGAATTGAACGTAAAGAAGGAGATGTGCAAATAGATGAAATTGGTCCAGAAAACATGTTTAGGGAGAGCATGATGACTGAAGTGAATGAAGAAAATAATGGAATAGGACCCGAAAGCTTATTTGATCTCACATCTATTCCAACACAAGATGGAAGATGAGAGATCAGGAATGGTGCCATTGATGTGATTGAAAGAGATATTTAAGAATTCTAATCCAGGGGAAAAACTCAAGAACCATTTAGGCACTTCACCTGATATACCAGCATCAGAAAGATCAAGCAACATCAGGCTACTCTGTTTTTTAATCCAGTTGGGGAAATGCTGGGCCATATTGCAGCGTGCAAGTTTTAGGAATTTCAACTGAAAAGGGGGACTCCAATCAGGGGCAACCTTCATGGTCAATGAATTCATGGATAAATCCAACTCCCATAATTTGTGGAGTTTTTCGAAGTGGGATGCAGAGATTGTGCCTTCCAATGAATTAAATGAAACATCCAAATTTTTGAGCTTTGAGAGTTGACCAAGACTCAAAGGCAATGGCCCTGTCAGATTATTTCCAGCAAAATATACTTGTCTCAGTGCAGGACATGCCCTCAGCTCTGGAATTGACCCTGCAAATTTATTAAAAGACATTGCCAGCTGATATGTCTAAATTTGCAACGAATCGGGAATCTCACCTTGAAGATTAATAGCTGAAAGATCAAGAACCTCAAGATTAACCATTCTCGCAACCCAATCTGGAATTGGGCCAGTTAATTTGTTATATGACAGGTCCAGTCTAACAAGACCTGTACTAATGTTAAATAACCAGCCAAATGCCGAAGAAGTGAGGTTGTTATATGCCAGATTAAGGACAGAAAGTGAAGTTGAGGAATAATTAGCAAAAATGCCCGGAGAAGGTACAAAGTACGGAATGCTACAATTATTCAAATTCAATTCTTGGAGAGAGCGGAGCATCAAAATTGGTTTTACCCAATTGGTGTCACTTAAATTGGAGCTATCCAAATCAAGTTCAGACAAGTGAGAGAGACTAGAAGCCAATTGAGATCTTCAGACAGCAAATTATTGTAGGAGAGATCAAGTGTGCGCAGGCTGGTAAGATTCCCTAGTTGAGGAGGGATCATCCCAGAAAAGCCAGAACTCCCGAGGTTTAAGTGTTGCAACTGTTTCATCGAACCAATGAACTTGGGGATTGTAATCCCATCAAAAGAATTGGGAGAGAGATCAAGTGTGTGAAGGTTGGTAAGATTCCCCAATTCAGGAGGAATCATCCCAGAAAAGCTACAAGCCCCGAGGTTTAAGTGTTGCAACTGTTTCATCGAACCAATGAACTTGGGGATTCTAATCCCATCATCAAAAGAATTGGAAGAGAGATCAAGTGTGTGAAGGTTGGTAAGATTCCCTAGTTGAGGAGGGATTGTCCCAGAAAAGCTACAACCCCCGAGGTTTTAGTGTTGCAACTGTTTCATCGAACCAATGAACTTGGCATAGTGAGACCTTAAATTCATGTCGTGGATGCAGAAGCATGCAACGAAATAACTCTAATCCTTGTTGTGAAAAAGCTTTGGAGTTTTGAAAAGTATGAAACAATATTTTTCTACTTGTTTTGATTTCACAAAAGGGAAGAAAAAATATATTTGCTTGTGGAATTGGGATTTGAATATTTCGAAAATATTGAGATTTGATTCTTGTAGAGATACGTAAAATTTCAAACATATTTTATAAAATATAATTTAATAAGTAAATAAAGTTAAAATTTTCATAACGCTAATAACAGTTAAGTAAAATGACTACGTACGTGACGACATAATTGCTAACAAGGTTTGGATGTTGGGAGATTCGAAATTATCTTAAATAAAATAAAAGGGATTTACAATTTCATTAAAAAAAAATCAATAATCATGTTATAAAGATTTGAGTTTACGAAATAAGTTTCATATTTAAAAGAGAGAGAGTGAGATTTTTCATTTTTAGGAATAAAGATTGAAATTCAAATCTCTTGTAAATTTTGTAAAGATATTAGAAAAAGTTGGACAAGATTTTAAAATTTTGATGAAAATATCTTTTGTAAATATTAAAAGATATATTCGAATTTTCAAAAGTATTAGAAAAAAAATCTCTTGATGAATGCTTTAAAAAAAAATTATAACTAATTTAAAATTTTCGGGGTGTTATAGTTTTGGACATGTGTCTTTCATATTCCGGTCAAAATCAGGGGTGCGTGTAGGATATTTTTGTTGGTTTTAATTTATATGAGAGTAACTATATCAGTTTATAAATGTAAAAATATGAACAGCTGAGCCTTTTCACGGCTCGGATCCACTGTTCCAACACCGTATTCCATCTAATATTCCACATCTTAGATGAATGACACGTGTACATCTCACAATATCAATAGATATAAGAATAACATCCTAACATAATCAGATAGACTATTTAAAAAATTATATTTATTTAATCAAAACTAATTAATTCCTATCAAATCTCATTCCAAAAAATCTTATAAGAATATTTATAATTAATTAATTTAAGCTATATATATATATATTAGTCAATAATTAAATTTGTTAATTATTAATTGCAATTTGTGTTTTATAATTTTAATCTATTATATAAAATTTAAATCCAATAAAAAAATATGAAAAATTATTAGAAAAAAAATTGAGAACATATATTACGAAATAAAATATGAAAATTTTAATATTTAAAAGTATTATAAAATTTTATAAGTAAATTCAATAAATGTTTGTATGTACTTAAAATTAAATTTAAATACATATAAAATTTGTACATATAGCTTATAATTAAATTTGATGTAATTAATATAAGATTTGTAAGTAACTAATACAAATATTAAAATGTGAAATCATATACATATCTCGTTGATACACATATATTTTAATATATTAAAACATACAAATGTTCTAATGTGAAATGTGATTATAAATACGAAAAAAAAGTATGTTTTATTATTTTAATAAATTTTCATATTTTTTAATTGAATTTTAAATTTTATATAATACGTATAGATTACAATACGAACTCCAATTAATAATTAATAAATTTAATTATTAATTACTCTATATGTAAATATATATATCTATATATATATGGGTAACTTACTAATACCTACATTTATCTATTATATATCTATAATAACTACAAAAAACTTTTAGTTTCCACCACAAACTGACTATTATACCCTTTTACCAACCCAAATCGTCACTCCTCCCCTTTTCTCCTGTACCCACTCCAAATTTCAAAAAACATAATCATTCACCACTCACCCATTCCAAATTCACTCCCAAAAATTCAAAATTCATTTTGAAGCAAGATTTTGAACAAAAAATATGACATTTTTGCACAATCTATGATATATTTTTGCACATATAAGTGTTGCAACTGTTTCATCGAACCAATGAACTTGGGGATTCTAATGCTATCAAATAAATTGGAAGAGAGATCAAGTGTGTGAAGGTTGGTAAGGTTCCCAAATTCAGGAGGAATCTTCCCAGAAAAGAAAGAATTCCGGAGGTTCAAGTGTTGCAACTGTTTGATTGAACCAATGAAAAAACGGAATACTAATCCCAAAAAAAGGATTTTCACTCAAATCCAAATAATTCAAATGAGGCAACTCAAGTAAGGCGGGACCGATCTCACCTCCCAGGATAAATTCACTAAGCTGGAGGGCAACCACGTGACCAGTGGTGTTGCTACACAAAACGCCCTTCCAACGGCAGCATTCCTCTGTTTCATTCCATGTGGAGAGATTGTCAAAGTAATCGTCAAGGCCCGTCTTGAACTTTGAAAGAGCTACTCTCTCCTCCTTTTTGCATCTTATTTCTCCTGAAACAAAAAGCCAAGAAATTTACAGCAAAAGTCATTGTGACAATTTAATATGGGTGGAGTTGTGATAATTGTGTGCAAGAAGCACCTTGGTGTTTCTTCTGATATTCCAAGCTGGCCGTAGATGCAACTGGTTAGTACTCTAATGCCTTCCTACTTCTTTTCGTCTCCGCCATATTATCGGTTATCAACAACTACTGATGCACACGACTTAATACTCTCACTTCTCACGTTAACCAAATTTATACACCCCCTGCAGTCAACTTGAAACACAAACAAGTCAATTGTGGTAAACTTGTAATCCATCTCCAACAATGCTGATTTTTTTTTTTTTACCAAATTAGTGAATTAGGACATTTTTAAATGGCGGACAATAAATTTTTAGTGTCGCTCTATTAAATTAATTTTGGGCCGAATCACCTAAATTCGGCCTAAATGTCACGGGTTCCTCACATGTTTTGTTGAAACAAAGTCTGTTAGGCATACAGATTTGTGGGATCCTCACATGACATTTTCCATAAAATTAATGGTTTTCTATAATGTGGAATTAATCTCTAATTTTATCTTATATCATGAAAGTCATCACCCGTTATTTTCGTATCAAAATTTTAGGATACCAGTGGACTATAAATGGGTAATTTATTATTGAGTGATGAAGTCTTTTCTTGTTGATCACATCAATGATACCACTGTCGGTCAGTTTAATATATTTTTGGAAAGACCCTTCTGTTAATTAGAAGAATGTTTTGTGGAGTAGGTGGAAATGGAAATGTTTTGAATTGAAAATCCATGCCTAATTATTAATTAATCAATATTGAGGTTGTTAAAAGAGTAATTATTGTTTAGATGATGTAACCTAAATAACAATTTATATTAGTGAGACCAAAGAAAAATAACACACGCCTTTTACCAGGAAAGTTTCCCAATGTGAGGAGTAAAAGTCGTGGATTTTGGGCCCTGAAAACTCCACTATAATCAATGCAATAAAGAGACCACAAATTCCGTAAACTCAACAATTTATATTTAAAATTTGATGACTAACAAAATGAGAAGATCAAACTAATTGTACAAAGATCAGGACTTCAGTCCAGGGCTGTCTTTTAAATCCAATCAGATCTCCACCGTTCAAAACCAACCTCCTTGTTTTATGCACGTGATGTTCTTATTTCAACTTGATTTAACATTAGCTAGGTTGCACAAAATTATCTCTAAAATAAAATCTAACTGACTCTTTAATACTTGTGTTAATTGGGATTTAAACTAAAATGGTTCCATAACTTTGCAAATGGTCTCATAATTATCAATTTTTTTTCAATTTAATCTTACATGTATTAAATTTGATCAAATTTAGTCACAAACCGCTGGAGGTCTCTCAAAATTGCCCAAAACGACATTCCGGGCAAAATTAGTGGAGCGTGTAAGACATTTTTATTGGTTTTAATTTATATGAGAGTAACGATATCTGTTTATAAATGTAAAAATATGAAAGTTTCGTATGAAAATTTGTTTGAAATTAAATGCTTAAATACACATATTTGTTAGACTAATTTAATACACTTGTGTTGCAAAAGAAAAAGTTGCGTAGGTGCATTTTATAAGTTTTTCTTGGGTGATGGCATGAAGCCTGATTGACTGCTGCACGTTTCAATTTTTCAACGATTCAACTTTTTTGGGTTTTTAATGTAATATTCGAGTTGGATGTGCCTCTAAGTTATTGTATTTGTTATCACTGAGAATATTAGTAAATTTTCTTCACAATTGCATTTTTAATTCCTAACAATTTTATGGGGCATTACTACAATTTCTGACGTCAAATTAACCAGGTAAAATAAGGTGAGAGAGAATTGATATTTGAAGCATGATAATGTGAGGATTGGAAAAGACAGCTTAACCAGAACTCCAGTCCGTTAACCAGAATCGGCGGCGGAACTTGCCGATACTCCTCTCAACGCCGTGCCACGTTTGTCTTCTCCTCCTTCTCGCGGATGCGCTCGCCGCTGATCTGTAGGACGTTCTGTCCTCGATCTCCACCTTCACCTCCTCCTTCTCAGCCCTGGCACGTCCGCCTTGAACACGTGCTCCTCAGCAGTCTCCTTCCAGTCGATTAGCGCGGCGGCGAGCTGCGCTGCCTCGCCGCTGCCGGAGCTGCTGAGTTGCAGATCGCGGAATGGGTCTCGCAGATCGAAGGAGAACGGGTCAAAAACTCCTGGAATTAATGAAATTGTCGATCTCTGATTACCAGATCTGGTGAAATTTGAATTATAAGCTTGTGAGAAGTTGATGATTAGGGGATTTTTTTGCTGCTCTGTGGTTTGTGAAAGAGGGATTTGGAGGTATTTATATATAGGGTGAGAAATTGCATTTTTTAGATTATAAATTGAATGTTGCGTTGAAGAGTTAGACCCTCGTTAAATGAAATTCTTGTTTCTCGAGGGATAGATACCCTCGTTAAATTGTCTGACACATTTGCCGAGGGGTGTTGACCCTCGCAATCTGACAGCTACACTTTGCCGAGGGACTCTTGCCCTCGGGAATTTTTGACGAGGTTTAATCCCTCGGTAATCTCTCGTTGAACTTTGCCCTCATTAAACCCTCAGTAATTATCTAAAGTTTTTCTCCCCTAATTAATTTTCCTCATTAAATTAGTGTATTTTTGTAGTGGGGAAGCAGGTTCTTACCCATGAGGTGAGATGTTTGTCCTTTTAATCTACTACCTTCTGGATTCATAATTGAGAAAAGATAGACAACGGGGTAGAAGCTAATATATATATACTACGCCAATTCCTCCAAAAGTATTAAAGTGCCAATACGAAAAATAATTTAAGCTTAGAACAAAATATATAAACTATATGTATATTAGAAGTAGCTTTCTTATGAAAAAGCGAGAATATTTAAAGATTTAGAGAGAGAAGGAATTATGGGTTAGTTACAACCAGTGGTGATATTCACCAAAAAAAAAAAAAAAAACCAGTGGTGATACGCAAGAATAGGACTCGACCGTTCCTTGAAATTTTATAGCCTGATGCGCAAGAATAGCCCGACTTTAACATAATCATTTTATATTTGAATAAAAAACAATGTAAATTAAATTTTAAATAATTAATAAATATAATTAAACAAAATATAATTTATATTTTATCATTTGTTGCATGTGCATCACAAATTTCAGACACATGTTCAATATCAAGTTCATTATTCTCTTTTAAATTTTATCAAATTTTAGACACTTAAACATCTCATTGTTATCATATAAGAATTTAAATATACGTTCGCTCGCATATAAATATATAATAAAGTATATATTATTAATTTGATGTTTGGGCTTTGCAATTTGAAGGGGATTTAAATAAAAAAGGTCCCATAACTTTGCACCTTATTGAAAAAGTCACGTATATATTACTTGTTACAATTTAGTTCCGTATGTAATCAATTTGTGCCGATTTAGTCCCAAATCGCCGGAGACCAGTCAAACCAGCAAAAAACGACGTCGTTTTTGGCGCGTGTACACGCGCCCCTAATTTGGGACTAAATTGGCGCGTGATACAGTGTTTCCCGATCAAAATTAGGGGCGTGTATCACACGCCCAAACATCAAAGTTATGGGAAAACCGGGCATCCCGAACAAGGTTAAAGGGTAGTGTTAAAAGAAGAAGATGAATTTGGTTTGATATAAGTGACAATTATAAAGCAACACAATATGGATAAAATGAGAGAGTTTAAGAGAAACTGAGGGAGTATGTCCTACTCATGATCCCATTTCAAACTGTTAGTCGATTATAATTGGTTGCCCTCTGTTGCAGGTCACTTACGTGCTACTTATGCCCTTCACAACGAGATGGATTCAATTACCAAAGAGTTTATATGAATATTGAATGAGTATATTGTTTAATATTGTTTGGGAATTGTGAAATATCAATTTCAATGCCATATTTTAATTTTGTTGAGAATGTCCTGAGAGGATATATGTCACAGCCACAAATCCGCCTACTTTGGTTAATCACCACATATATTCTATATTCTTAGTGACGTATTGTCAGTAGCTTGTCTTTCTTCTCTGCAAACATTGATATTGTCTAACTGTACGCTTACTGATGTTGTAACTCCCCCCTGCAAATCTCTTTGTTAACTCTTCCTCTTCATCTCTTTCTGACATTGACTTGTCATTTAATGAGCTCACTTCTTCCACATTTGAGTGGTTATTCAACATAAGCACCAACCTTGTTTCTATACACCTATCCTCTAATAAACTGGGTGGCCCCATTCCAGATGCTTTTGCTAAACTAAAGTTTCTTGAGCATGCTTGAAGGTGGAAATCCAAAAATTTTGGGGAATTTAAGTCGTTTGCAATATTTAGGTCTATCAGAAAATAGTTTTACAGAGCCAGTGCCAGATCTAGGGGCATGTTCTGAATTGTTGATGTTGGATCTCGGTTCAAATAAGCTTACGGGGTCACTGCCTGCAAGTCTCGGCCAACTTTCCAAGCTTCAGTATTTAGATATTTCTTATAATTCATTGAAAGGCACTATTCCAGATTTGTCATCCAGCAGTAATATGCAGAATCTATATGCTGTCCAGCTCTCTTTTAACATGTTCTCAGGATCCATTTCATCTATATGTTCACATGCCGTTTTTGAGCTCCGGTGGTTGGACGTATCCAATAACCAATTGGAAGGAGCGCTTCCCAGTGATTGGGCGAACTTGAAATATTTAGATATTCTCAATGTGAATTACAATAATTTTTTTGGTCAAATTCCTGTTTCTATGGGCTCTTTATCCATCCTTAAAACACTGCACTTGCGAGGTAATAATTTCTCTGGGGAGTTACCTTCGACTTTGAAGAATTGTACACTTCTTCAACAGATTGACATTGGTGAAAATAGGTTTACAGGAAATATTCCACCATGGCTAGGTGAGAACCATACAAGTTTGGCCTTTCTAAGCTTAGCCCAAAACAGGTTTTATGGCGATATCCCTCCTGAAATATGCAGGCTTGCTCAGATCCAAGTGTTGGATCTCTCTGGTAACAATTTAACAGGAAAAATTCCCAAATGCTTTGATAATTTCACAGCATTGGTTGACAAGAACAGGACAACTACAACCAGGATTTATATCTCATTGACGGTTTCTACGATTTACATAGACTATGCATTTGTTCAGTGGAAAGGTCAGAAAGCAGAGTACAAAAAGATTCTGGGACTTGTTAAACTTATTGATCTTTCAAGCAATAAGTTAATTGGAAGCATTCCCGAATCATTTTCCAATCTGAAGGGATTAATTTCGTTGAACCTATGGAGTAATGGTTTGACAGGAAATATAATTCCAGGTATTGGGGAGATGAAGACGCTAGAAATTCTTGATCTGTCAAACAACCAACTCTCGGGTAAGATACCCATTGGGTTGGCCCAGTTGAATTCTCTAGCTGTTGTTGATCTGGCAAACAACAACCTGAGTGGTGAAATTCCACAAAGTACTCAACTAATGGGCTTCAATGAATCTGCTTATGCCGGGAATAATGGATTGTGCGTCAACACATCCATTACTATGAACGAGAAAGATGGTGGTGGGTTGACGAGGCTATCCAGTAGGCAAGAATTTTGCATAACTTTGGTCTTGGGTTTCATTCTTGCCTTCTGGGGAGTTGTCGGTTCTTTGGTGCTGAAAAGATCCTGGAGAAATGCATGTTTCAACTTCTACGATGCTGTTGGAAATTGGTTGTACGTAACTGCCTATGTGTTTTTAAACAAATTCAAGCAAAGCTGAATAAAGGTAACTCTATTTTCCTTTCCTTTATGTTCATTTTAATGTCATACCTCTGTTTATGAAACAGAGCTTCCATTCCACATCATCTGCAATATAAATTTGAATTAAGTGATTGAAATTTTGGTCCTAGTTTGTCTATTAGTGTTTTTTTATTATCAAAAATTTGTGAAAATGCCACAACTTGTACACCATTTTGCGACTATGCAAGCAACCACATTGATGTGGAAAAGATGGTTGAGATATAACTTGAATTCGACAGGAGGCCACGTATTGAATTCTGCGAGGCTTCAAGCTTTGACCACAGAAAAATCTCTAATGTCACGTAATCACCTGAAATGAACATGCCGGGGGGGTCCGGCGCAGGCTCTCCGACGCTCAAGTCAGTAAATACTCAAATTTAGACGAAAACAATCATTTAAAAACTCGAACTTGGATTATCTTATAAAATATGTTGTTGGGAGATGAATTTAATAAAAGATTATATGATTTTGATTAAGATCCCAAAACCCCTGAGTATGACATGTTCAGAATGGTCTTGATAAGTTGAGTCAGGATTCAGTTTTGGAGTATTCAGGATGTTATCTGCAAAATGTATAGTCGTGAGATATAGTTCGTGATAGGTTCTCGAAGTTTCAAGACTTCGAAGAAATCGAGATCTCAAGACTCAAGAGATACTAAGAATCAAGACTCAAAGATGAAGACTCGAAGATATCGGTCGATAAAATCAAAGACTCGTAAGACTCGGAAGACTCGAAGACTCGAGAATACTCGAAGACTCGAAGACTCGAAAGAATCAAGTCACAGGATCAAGATCGAGAATCAAGATCAAGAATATCAAGGCACGATAATTATCAAGACTTCGATAATGTGTTTGAATGCTCAATTATAAAACACCTGAATGTTCCGAGGCACTGAATATATCTATCTGAAGGATGCAATACTGAAGAAAACACGATTCCTTAGAAAAGTTAGATATTGCCAAGACATTCAAGATGCAGACAAAAGGAACTAAATCAGAAGTGTTGTTAAGGTTATATCAAACTCAGAGTTTATAACCAAAAAGAGAGCCGTTGAAGGTGTCTACCTTTAACGAGACAAAAAGTCAAAAAGAAGAAGACAACATCAGATCATCATCGACATTGACAAAGGACAGACAAAAAAAAAAAAAAAGATGTCAGATGTACGAAAGTTCCAGACTGCAAAAAGTGATGACCGGCTACATGAAAGACTATTGCCTAAAATATGTTAGGGAGTTTCAAACCCTAAAAATAGCCGTTCCTCACACACCTTAAGAGGGAACTTACGAAGCTATCTCTCCAACGGATAGTTTTCAAGAGTGACCTTAGTGTATGCCTATAAATACTGGTGACCTTCTACATTGTAAGGTGACGGGAAATTTATATGCAACTCAAGAGCTCAAACTTATTCTTGCAAAAAGGTGAAAGCACTCGAAAAACTTAGAATTTCCCAAGTGCTTCTACATTGAAGAGAGCTCACTATACTAAGCCTAGCTTGATAAGATTTATCCAAAGCTTAGTCGATATATCCTATCCCTTTGCATTGTGCTTCATTGTAAAGGATATCTCATCCTAGTTGGAAACCAACCAAGAAACCCCAAACCCTTGAGAAAGTAGTTGGAGTGTGTTTGTTGGTGAGAAAGAGTTGTAAAGAGTTAGTAAACTACACAGAGTAGTCAGAAAACTCTAGAGGAGAAGTTAGTAAGCTACAGGGGTAGTCTGAAAGCTTGTGTGTGATTGAGTAAGTAAACTACGAGGTAGTCGAAAAACTCAAGGTCGGGTTGAGTAAGTAAACTCGTGGAGTAGTCGAAAACTCAGGGCCGAGTTGAGTAAGTAAACTACGAGGTAGTCAGAAAGCTCAAAAGTGTTTAGTGAATTTCTCTGAAGAGTCAGGGAGAGTGGATGTAGGAGCTTGAGTCTCTGAACCACTATAATTGCTGTGTTCTTTATTGCTTTCCTTATCTGTGCTTAACTGTTGCATTGACTTGTTTTTGAAAGCATATTTTTCACTGATATTTCAGTTGGAATCAATCCAATTTGGAAGTTGCTTAAGTGAATCACAAACCTAATCACTATTTCATAAAGAGAAGGTTTTTCAGCAAAGCTTAAAACGAGTATAAACTAAAGGGCCAACCATTCCGCACGACTGAGTAGCTAGAACAGATAGTTACCAAACTGAACTCTCTTTTGAGGATTCAGTAAGATAGTTATCGATCCAAGCATTTCGAGATCTCTGACACTCGGGACTCGATTGGGATTATCCGAGGTATCTGAAAGCAACTCGAGATCACCGTCTCGATGAGACTTTGACTCGGAAGCGTCTGTGCTTCTCTCGAACCTAATCTTCGGATTATCGACCCCCAAAGTGACCTCGGTTAGAAAAAAGTTTTAAAAACACCAACACGTGTATCCCCCACACGTGTAAGACTTCGTTTTGCACCGACCAACAAGTGGTATCGAGCGGTGGTTCAACTTGACCACTTCACGTGTTGACCAAAGTTTTATTTTCAAAAATACTTGTGGTCTATCTGAACTGATCTTATTTGCTGAAAGTTTTTTCTTTTAAAAGGATCAGAAAAAAAATGTCTTCTAAAAAACTTCCCATGTTCTCAGTGGAGAACTATGATCTATGGAGACTGAGAATGCAGGCTCATCTGTATTCTAAACACGAGCGCATGTGGAGAGTGGTCTCTCAAGGACCATTCCAGTTCACCGTGGTGAATCCCGAATAACGAAGATGAGAGAATCGATCCCCGAAAGCGAAATTCCCTAAGTCTGATGATCAACTGACTCCTGAAGAGAGAAAGTTAGTCAATTTAGAATTCATTGCAAAAGACACACTATACAGTACTGTTGATGATGGTGTGATGGGAATGATCTCTCACCGTAATACCGCGAAAGAGATTTGGGATACACTAGCTATCATGTGCCAAGGCACAGATCACATAAAAGAAAACAAACTTTCTGTGGCAATTGGAAAGTTTGATAGTTTTGAAATGGAGGAAGGTGAATCGATTGACAGATTAGAAGTCAGATTCACTGGAATCATGATTGATCTGAATGCGTTGGGTAAGAAATACCCACAGAGAGAAATTGCATTGAAAATTCTTAGAGGTTTATCTAAGAAATGGGACATCCATGCTGTGGTGATTGAGAACACCAAAAATATCAACTCAATGCCTTATCAACAAGTATTCTCTGAGCTGAAAGCTTATGAATTCGTAATTGATAAGAAATCTAAAAGGGCTGACAGCAAAGATGATTCAGGATCATCTAGTAAGAATGTGACTTTTAAAGCCAAAGATAAAACCTGTAAGACTAGAGAGTCTGAAAACTCTCATGCCAAAAATCAGGATGAGCTTGAGGAATAGCTAGCACTGATGGCAAGGAGATTTGACAGACTCAATAAATGCTTTTGGAAAATATAAAAAGCTATTACAGAACCATGGTGTATCGAAAGAGACCCGAGGATGACTCAACCGAGAAGAAGGACACGAAAGGTCGAGGATCCTCATCCAGAAAGAAGGACTCCAAGTCCAAAGAAGAAAATGATCAGGATGATGATGCCAACAGATGCTATAATTGCCAGAAGAAAGGTCACTTCCAGTATGATTGTCCAGAGTTGAGTGCTAAGGAGAGAAGAGAAAGACAAGCTAAAAGAGACCAGAAGTTCTCAAGCAAAAAGGCCATGGTTGCAGAAGAAGAACACTCTGAGGAAGGATCTAGCTCTTCAGATGAGATATTCTCAGACAGTGAAAGTGATGACATCTGTCTGATGGCCATTGAGGAGGTAAACTCTTCTGTCTCTGTTGTTGCTCCTACACTAGCACAAGAGTTTTCAAGTTCCACTGAAAACAGTCATTTTGACCTGATGGATTCTTTTGAGAATCAGATGAAGGACTATCTTTGTTTTGCAAGAATCGCTAAATAAAACTCAAGAGCAGAATAAAGAACTGAAAACTGAAAATCTAAAATGGAAAGACTCTAGCAATACTGAAATCACTTCTCAATTAATGGGAACTACTGATGAACTGGATGTTCTGAAAGTACAACTCTCGAGAAAGAGAAGGCGATAATGTCCCTAATCGAAAAGCTAGAGAAATCCATCAAGAGATTCAAATAATCGGAATCCGAGTTCAATGACCTCTCTCGAGAAACATAAAACTCTACAGAATCATGAGGATAGTGCGAGTAAAAGTTAACTCTATTGAATCTGCATCTAAAGTAATAGATGAAATTGAGTTACCAGAGATCTCGCCACTATAAAAATCTGGATTGGGATATATTCGAGGGAACCTCACAAGGTCATCCTAAATCTTTGCATCAAGTAGCAAGAAGACAATCTTTGTAAAACCCAAGGCACTCGCACTTCAAACCAAGTAATGCCCAAGGTTGTAGACAAGGGAAAAGGACCTATGGTTTAAAGAAAAGCTGAATGATCGAAGTTAGAAAGCCCAAACCTCGGGTAAAGGCTAGAAAACCTCGAAAGCGGTCGATTGAAAGTTTCAGTAAGCACTTCAAAGCCTCGGGCTAAGAATGCAAACCCGAAGGCTCCACATCAACCATCGAGGAATCCTCGATGAGAAACACTCAAAGAGACATTCTCAACTGAAGAGACCAAGTCCTCGTGATATCGAAAGACCCAGTTTCAAAGATGATAACCCTGAACCTCACTTGCTAAGGGTAAAGGTTATCCAACCCAAGTCAACAAAGATTTAGACACATTGCACAAAAAGCCTAAGCATCCAATGAGCAAGGCCTGAACCAAAGAAGAATTCAAAGGCACATGTTCATGCTAAAGCTAGCACACATATACTGAAAAGCGCTAAGGCACCCAGAGTAGTGCATGTATATGTTGATGTTTATGGAAGATGATCGGCCACTCTAAAGTGATTAGAGTTGTCGAGTGATTTGGATTCCGAAAGGTACATCTAACCTTGTAGGACCCTACACAAATTGGGTACCTAAGAATTGATCTGTTTTTTCAGGGAGGAAAACAAGGGCTCTGAATCGACTAAAGATCACATGTCACCGATGAGCGAGAGATGAAAAAAAACTCCTCGATATATGGTATCTTGACAAAGGATGTTCAAGACATATGACAGATACAAGAAGATACTCAATGACTATGTTGAACAAAGAGGCCCCTGAGATCACTTTTTGGAGATAACTCCAAGGATGAGGCGGAAGGATATGGAACTTTGGAAATCGACTCGATTCATATCCATGGTGTTTTCATATGTATCTCGATTGAAGCATAATTTGCTTTCAATAAGCCAATTCGTGATAAGGGTTTTAATGTTGAGTTCTCTAAGAACTTATGTTTTGTGAAAGATGATACATCACATAAAATTTTACTGACTGGTACAAGAAAAGGGAATGTGTATCTCGCTGATTGGAGTTCAGCTCCTAAAGATACATGTTTAGTTGCTAAAAGTTCCACAGATACCAAATTGGTTATGGCATAAAAGAATGAATCACCTAAATTTCAAAACCACGAACAAACTTGCAAGATTAGCTCTTGTGAGAGGGTTGCATAATGAAGTGTTCAGTAAGGAACATATTTGTGATGCTTGCCAGAAAGGAAAACAAGTTAAAGCATCATATAAAAACAAAGTAGAAGTTTCTACTGACAGAACACTTCAGTTACTACATATGGATCTTTTTGGTCCTATAACACCGATTAGCACTAATGGCGGGAAATACACATTGGTAGTAGTTGATGACTACTCGAGATATACTTGGGTCATATTCTTTTCAAGAAGAAAGAGACTCGAGATAAAAGTCACGAGTTCTTGAAAAGGCTCGGTATTGAGAAAAAATCTGAGTGTGGTCAAAATCGATCCGACAAAGGAACTGAATTTATAAATCATATTATATCGATTATTGTTATGCGAAATGGAATTTCTCATGAAACATCATTTGCGCAAGGACCCCTCAACAAAATGGTGTTCTTTGAAAAAGAAGGAACAGGGACTCTGAAAAGAAGGCTGCAAGGACAATGATAGTTTGAAGTTGATATTCTAAAAGATTTTGAAATTTGGTCATCAACCTTTGCATGCTACTCCATGAGAATAGATCCATCTTGACCAAGAGTCAAGGCAAAACACCCTATGAGCTTTGGAATGAAAGGAAGCCTCTTGTTTCTTTTTTTTTACGTGTGTTTTGGTTGCAAGTGTTTCATACACAATAATGGTAAAGATCGGTTGAAAACTTTTGATAGTAAAAGTGATGAAGGAATATTCTTAGGATATTCTCAAGTCGATAAAACTTTCGAGTTTACAACCGTAGGACTCTTATTGTGGAGGAAACACCTCATGTTGTTTTTTGATGAATCTACTTGTGTTCGGAAGAAACAGGGAACATGATCTGAGATGAAATATCTAAAAGGATCACCAGATTAAGCACGAAATGGAAAAGATAAATCATCCACCTGAATCTAAAAAAGAAGAAGTCGGTCACATCCTATGATTGGGTGACTCGGACTCGAATAAAAGAAGTTCAGGATGGAACTCGGGATGGTGAACCTCGGAAAACCAACACTCAAAAGGTGACCAATGAGAGCAGACACGATTCGGACTCGGGTATGTGATGCCAATGAAGATGTGGTCACGGTGAGGCAATTTCTGAATCTATCAACCAAAGGGGGAACAAATGTCTCGACAATGTTCGAATAGAATTTCCCCGAGGAAGATAATTCACTTTCTCCTTTTACGTTGTTCCCTCGAGTTTGTTTGATTTAATCGAACCTAACATTTCAAATGTTGAGGATACTATTGAAGGGGAACATCAAGAAGGAAATGGTTAGATAGTCATCCTACAAGTCAGTTGTGGGTGATCTAACTAAAGGTGTTAAGACAAGAAGGTTCCATGGTGAAAGTGCACTATTCTCGCTGCTTCCTATCGGAGAAAGAACTTCTCTTGAGATTGGTGAAGCTCTACAAGACTCTCATTTGGATTCTTTGCTATCTGAAGAGGAGCTAAATCAATTCTCAAGGAATAGAGTATGGGAGTTGGTAGATAGACCTGGAAGGCACAATGTCATTGGAACCAAGTGGGTTTTCAAGAATAAAAGAGATGAAAACAATAACATTGTAAGAAACAAAGCAAAATTTGAGTTGCACAAGGTTATTCCCAAGAAGAAGGCTTGGATTATGATGAAACCTTTGCACTTTGTTGCAAGGCCTAAAGCCATCAGTTGTTTCTTGCATATGTTTGCCACATGAAGTTCACGGTCTATCAAATGGATGTGAAAAGTGCATTTCTGAGCGGTGTGCTTAAAGAAGAGGTTTATGTGGAACAACCTCCACGGTTTCAAACAGAATGACCAAGTTTACAGGGCTCGAAAAAGTTTTGTATGGTCTTAAGCAAGCACCCGAGCATGGTATGATACTCTTTCTCGGTTTCTTCTTGACCATGGTTTTGTCAAAGGATTTGTTGATAGAACTCGCATTAGGGGATAGAGGATGGGGAAGATATCTTCTTGGTTCGGATATATGTTGATGACATCATTTTGGATCTCCAAACCATCACCGTTTGTGAAAAAGTTTTCAACACCGATGAAAGGCAAGTTGAGATGTCAATAATGGGAGAGATGAATTTTTTCTAGGACTTCAAGTGAAACAATCAAAGGAAGGAAGATTCATCAACCAAGCAAAGTACACCAGAGATCGATTGCCAAATATGGTGTCTGCTGATCGCAACGATTAGGATTCCTATGAATACTAACTACAAGATGGATCTGATTCGGAAGGCCGTCGGTGAGTCATCTCGATTATAGAGGAATCATTGGATCATTGCTATATCTCATGACAAGTAGGCGGATATAACATTTCTTTGAATATGTGCAAGATACCAAGCTAATCCTAAGACTAGTCACATGGAGGTGCCAAAAGATCTTGAGATATCTTAAGGGCACAGTGAATAGAGGATTATGGTATCGGTGATGATAACCTTGAATTAACCGGTTACTCGGATCTTTGATTATGGAGGTTGCGAAATTGACAGAAGTCCACAAGCAGAAACTTGTCAATTTCTAGAAAAACCGATATCTTGGTTTTCAAAAGAAATGGACCTCGATAGCAACCAAGATTACTCTGAAGAGTGAATACATGGTTGCGAGGAAGTCTGCTTGTGTTTCGATTCTTTTTCGCTCGGACAACAATTAAGGGATTATAAGTTGTAGCCAAATGAAGTACCAATATTTTTGTGACAATAATAGTGCCATTGCTATTTCACAAAAATCCGTTATTGCACACCGGATGCAAGCATGTGGATATCGACAAACACTTCATCGAGATCATGTCGAGAAAAAGGACATAAGGATGGAAAAATTCATCTTGATAGGCAAAGAGTCGATATCTTGACTAAACCTTTGGTCAATCAAGATTTCGGGAACTTTCAGTTGAATTAGGGATGTTAGAACCAGGTGTATAAAGTAAAACTGAAAATTTGAAGATTTTCAGATGCATGAAGCTTACTCAGAATTCTACTGAGAAGTTCAGGATAAAATGGAAATCTTGAATCGAGTCCCGTGAAACTCGATTTCTTGAAGGTCGAGGTCGAGGATTATCTTGAACCCATTCAAGACTTCGATATTATATTGACATTTTATCAAGGTCAGTACTCAGTAAGACTAATAGAAGGAAATTAGCCTGAAGAAGTAATGACTCATGCGACTCATTTATTGCTCAAATAAAACTCAGTAATCATTCACAATAAATATAAAACACCTGAGGAATGTTTTTGGGCGGGATCGTCATAAATTCCGAAGAAGGTCAACAGTCATTTAATGCTCTGCCACACTAATGACTAATGAGGATGTTTTGGCGGCTTACTTTTCGAAGATCGTCGTTTCGTATACCCGATAAATCGGAGATTAATCTCAACCGTTGTTACTCACCTAACCAACACGATTACCCACGATCTCGAAGCTATTTATACCCCTCTAAAGCCATTCAAGCCAAATTTTATCAAACCCTTCGTTCCCAAATTCTCTGTAATTTAAAATCCCTTTGCCCAGAAATCGTCAAACCGTAGAACTTCAAATTCTTCAATCATATCCTAAAATGGCTCCAACCCTGTTCAAGAAATTAGCCGAAACCAACAAGCCATGGTACGAATTCGTTGTCTCACTCGAAAGCACAACCAACTCAAAGCCTGAAGAAGAGGCTCTGCATATGATTCGACTGGCTAAACTCACTCATCTGGTTCAATTATGATGTTCTCAGGGAATGGAGAGGGGAAAGCTCAGATCAAAATGAAGCTTTCATCGAATATCTTCTTATCTTCTATCCAAAGTATCTACAGAGCTGGATCAACTTTGCGGATGAAGGAGAGGTACAAATAGTTGCCCCTGGTCCATATTCCTATCCACCTCCGAGACTTGATAATGGCTTGGTAAATGAGAAGGCCATTACGCAGGAAATTGCTCAGTACGCTGGTCAGTTGGGCCTAACTGGAAACAGTCCAGACATCATCAAAGAAAGAAATGAGCTGAAGAAGAGATTCTTTGGAATGTTTGATCTAGAGGTGCCCACTGATGAAGTTGAAAATGAAGCAGACTGAAGAGCCGTATCTGAAGACTGAAGACTGAAGAACTCAGAAGATTTTTTTTGTCTTTTTTATTTTTTTTATAAACTCATTGTAATCTGTAATGGTATACTCATCATCAATGAAGATTTGTCATTATGCTCTAAAGATAATATCTCATTATCTTATTTATATGTCTTTTATTTTGATATGCCTGAATGAATGTCTCTGATCTGATTGTATGCTCATATAAGGGGGAAATTATATGATGCTATGGGGGAAATTGTTTAAGTATTTGGTAATGAACTATTTAAGAAAGATTCATTACTGAAGAAATCTGTTGAATTATTTAAATTGATTGGAGATTATTTATTTAAAGAGATTCCCTTCTTAAAGAAATTGTTGGGAGATTCTCTGTTTCAGGAACCATCTTGTGATATGATAAACTGAAACCTGAGTATAGGTTATATGATTGTAACAAGATAGGTTTTGGCATCATCAAAAAGGGGGAAATTGTTGGGAGATGAATTTAATAAAAGATTATATGATTTTGATTAAGATCCCAAAACCCCTGAGTATGACATGTTCAGAATGGTCTTGATAAGTTGAGTCAGGATTCAGTTTTGGAGTATTCAGGATGTTATCTGCCAAAATGTATAGTCGTGAGATATAGTTCGGGATAGGTTAAAGTTTACGAAGACTCAGAAGAAAACGAGATCTTGAGACTTCGATTGGGATACTAAGAACCGAAGACTCAGCATGAAGACTCGATATATCGGTCGAAGACTCAAGACTCGAGAATACATCAAGACTCGAAGAAGACTCGGAAGAATCAAGTCACATGATCAAGATCGAGAATCAAGATCAAGAATCTTTGAAGGCACAATAATTCATCAAGACTTCAATAATGTCTTGAATGCTCGATATAAACACCGAATGTTACGGCAATTGAATATATCTATCTCAAGGATGCAATCATCAAGAAAACGCGATTCCTTAGAAAAGTTAGATATTGCCAAGACATTCAAGATGCAGACAAAAGGAACTAAATCAGAAGTGTTGTTAAGGTTATATCAAACTCAGAGTTTATAACCAAAAGAGCCGTTGAAGGTGTCTACCTTTAACTGGAGACAAAAGTCAAAAAGAAGAAGACAACATCAGATTATCATCGACATTGATTTGTGATGTGCAGAAAAAAAAAAAAAAAGATGTCGGATGTACGAAAGTTCCAGATTGCAAAAAAGTGATGACCAAAGCTACATGAAAGGCTATTGCCTAAAATATGTTAGGGAGTTTCAAACCCCTAAAAATAAATGCTCCTCACACACCTTAAGAGGGAACTTACGGTTTATCTCTCCAACGGATAGTTTTCAAGAGTGACCTTAGTGTATGCCTATAAATCTTGGTGACCTTCTACATTGTAAGGTGGCCAGGAAATTTATATGCAACTCAAGAGCTCAAACTTATTCTTGCAAAAAAGGTGAAAGCACTCAAAAAACTTAGAATTTCCCAAGTGCTTCTACATTGAAGAGAGCTCACTATACTAAGCCTAGCTTGATAAGATTTATCCAAAGCTTAGTCGAGATATTCTATCCCTTTGCATTGTGCTTCATTGTAAAGGATATCTCATCCTAGTTGGAAACCAACCAAGAAACCCCAAACCCTTGAGAAGGTAGTTGGAGTGTGTTTGTTGGTGAGAAAGAGTTGTAAGAGTTAAGTAAACTCACGCAGAGTAGTCGGAAAACTTAGAGGAGAAGTTAGTAAGCTCTGGGGGTGTAGTCCGAAAGCTTGTGTGTGATTGAGTAAGTAAACTACGGAGGTAATCGAAAAACTCAAGGTCGGGTTGAGTAAGTAAACTACGTGGAGTAGTCAGAAAACTCAGGGCCGAGTTGAGTAAGTAAACTACGAGGTAGTCAGAAAGCTCAAAAGTGTTTAGTGAATTTCTCTGAAGAGTCAGGGAGAGTGGATGTAGGAGCTTGAGTCTCTGAACCACTATAATTCTTTGTGTTTTTATTGCTTTCATTCTCGTGCTTAATAACTGTTGCATTGACTTGTTTTTGAAAGCATATTTTTCACTGATATTTCAGTTGGAATCAATCCACTGGAAGTTGCTTAAGTGAATCACAGCCTAATCACTATTTCATAAAGAGAAGGTTTTTCAGCAAAGCTTAAAACGAGTATAAACTAAAGGGCCAACCATTCCGCACGACTGAGTAGCTAGAACAGATAGTTACCAAACTGAACTCTCTTTTGAGGATTCAGTAAGATAGTTATCTCGATCCAAGCACCGGGATCTCTCGACACTCGAGGACTTCGGTTGGGATTATCTCGAGGTATCTGAAAGCATTTCGATATATCAACATCTCGATGAACTTTGACTCGGAGCGATCTGTCTTCTCGAACCTAATCTTCAGGATTATCTGACCCAAGCTGACCTCAGTTAGAAAAAGTTTTAAAAACACTGAACACGTGTATTCCCCCCCCATACACGTGTAAGACTCGTTTGCACCGGGACCAACATATGTGCTTATCAAGTCAGCTGGCGGTTTTCTTCTCTCTCGTCCCCCTCCCATGTTCTGATCGTGTCTCCTTTATTTTCCCCCTCTTCTTTCGTGGGTCAATCTTTTCTCTCACGTTTTCCTCTCCCTTTTCACCGGGATCATTAATATGGGCCTTTGATTTCAATCTAACGGCTCCATTAATTTCGAAACCTCACTGCGTCACATATGTAACTCTCTCTCTCAAATATCGGGCCCGACTCCTTGAAATTTAATGTCTTAGTCCACGCGGATCGAGACTCTTGGACCGTCGATATCCTTGCATCTCAATGGTTCAAATTAATCCCACGTTTAATGGATTGCGATTCAATAGGCCCTCGAGGGCATCTCACAAGCCCAGGTCCATATTCTTGGGGCCGGCCTACCTGGACCTAATCTACTCAGACTTGCCAGCCCTGTTCGGCCCAACTCCTTAACTCCCCACACTCTAGAGTCCAGACTATCCTCTTGACCCGTTTTCTTTTACTTACCTCACTCCAACGGGCCTCGCTTACCTCCAGGCCCTTTGACTCCAAGCCATCTGATCTTATCGAATATCAAGTTCTGGGTTTCTCAATCAAGCCCAACCCACTCATTCAGGGGTTTGACTCCATGTATCAATTCTTCAATCTCTTTAACTATCAAGAAGACCTCCGTCGTCTCTTTTGTATTGAGTGCCATAAATGTCCCCCATCAACTACTCCCCCTTACTCTCGAGAAGTGATTCTACTCTTGAGAGGAAACCGCTCTCCTCGGGCTTCTTCTCATAGTTACTCCCCTCGAGGGAGGCTATTTGTCCCCCCTGGTAATTGATGAGGGTCATAATTGCTTGTTTTATGATCATTTTGTGTTTCTTATTTGATGTGATTTGAGCTCATTTGAAATGAAAAGTGCTACTAATCTCGTTTATTTGAGATTGTGATGAAGTGTGTAGGAAAAGTTAAAAAAGAGCAAAAATTGATGAAAAACTGATCTGATCTAAGAGGAAATTTGAGAAGAGGGCTGAACCATTAGAAGCGCATTGAAAAGAGGGTTCCAACGGAAAAAGAATCAACTCAATCGGAGGTCGGGATCTCGAGTTATGAGCAAATCGAAAAAATAATGTGCAGCTGAAAATTCGCACTCGGCCCAATTCGAAAAAAAAATGAAGATCAGCGGCCCAATAAAGCATGCAGCAGCCCATGTCAACTAAGAAATTGAGTCCATGAAGCAGCTTATTTAATTCACTATGGCCCACCAATTTGCATATAAATTTCAGCTGAAATCAAAGGCATAACGGGCCGCAACTTTAACTGAAGAAATAAAAAAAAGGAAGTCATTTGATTAACTAAAGTTGCTACTCTATCCAACAAGGATTTCAGCGATTTTGAGGAAGGATAAAAAAATCAGGAGCAGCGGATTGGAGAAAAAAACAGGGGGAATTCAACAGAAGTAAGAAAAAAGGGCATTGGGAGTTTTGGAGATTTTTATAGGGATTAAGCTTCTGAGCATTTTTTTTCCATCTTTAGCCTTCAAGTGATACTTTTTATTTTTCTAAGTGCTTTTTAGTGTAGATTTCTTTAGAAATTTATAGTTTAGCTAGATTTAAGAGTTATTTGCATTTACAAGCAAGATTGAAGGAGTTTATGCTTTATATTTCAAGTTTCATTTCTATTTCATCATTTGAGGTAATATCTTTCTATAATTTCTTGTTTAATCATCATTTTAATATGAGTTTATCATATTTCTTCATTTTAGCCATGTGTTTATCTTCTAGAACCATGGGCTAAACTTATTTGCTTTGGGTGTTGGATATGTGTGGGGAAATTGATGGGTATGTGAACTAATTTCTTGATTATGTCTATGTGAGTGATTTCCTATAGTTTCTATTGTTGTGGGCTTAATCTTCAAATATCTTTGTTGATTCTATTAGCTAGCATTCTTATTTTTGTGTATTACAACTAGGATTGGATATGCATGATTAGGTTGTGAGTGTGAGTCTCAATTTGGGTATTTTGATGTTATTTAGTAGCTAGTTCAATCAAAAGTTGGCTAGTGGCTAGAACGACAACAATAGACGTGTCGAGTAGAGTGCGTCTATGAGGTTGGTGAGGAGACGATGTCTAGGAATTAGTAACCGTGTTGAAACTTTCTATTCGTCACAATCTTAGGAGATTATGGGATTAATTAGGTGATAGTTAATTCACGTTGTTCACCTAGGCCTCAAAAGGGATTGGTCTACACATTTTAGTGATTGCTCCTAGCTAAATCACCACTTATGACATAATTGAGTAGTTGGTTTGTGACTTGTTAGTGACCCCACATAAGGAAAACACCCGAAACAATTCTCCCACCCTTGCACTTTCCCTCGAAAGTTAGTTTTAATTGCTTGATTACTTTTTGTTCTTATTTTACTTGATTAGTAGTTAATTGTTAGTTTTAATTCTTGTTGTCTTTAGTTGAAAATTGGTACTTGTAGGTCCTGAACGGGTTTTGTGAGGCGTAAGTCTAGAGGGAGGGTGAATAGACTTAAAAACTTTTCGTCTTGAATCGGTGTGATTGCAGATTGCTGATCGAGTGCTTTGAAAGTGAGTTAGTTTGGGTGATGTTCAATCTTCTTGAGTGCTGAGGCGGTCGGTTTGATATCTGTCGGTTTAACTGAGTCTTGGAAGCTTGTAAATACCCGTGTGAAAAATCGGTTTTATCAAATCAGATTCTCAAGTTAGTTTTCAACCGGCTGACTAAGGTGTCAACCTGATCAGATCAGTTGCTTGGTGCAAACTGATATTAACTTAGAATTTGTATGCAATTTTAATATCAGTTGTGTGAATAGTGTAAAGCAATAAAGAAAGCTAGTAAATGCACACAAGATTTTTATAGTGGTTCGAGATGAAACCCGTCTTCGTCCCACTCTTCCCTTAACACGGGGCAACTTAACACCTTAACCAACTTAACCCTCTTGGACTTAGTTTTATGTGTTAGTCCAACACTCAACAGATGTTTATCGAGTTCACACTCAACCGATCCCAGAAATCAGAAACTAGAATCCCTAGTCTGAAATTTTGCGGTAACAAACTTAACCTAACTTTGAGTTTGGGTAAAGAATGTTTGAGGTTCCAACTGGAAATCTATCCTGGCGTTTAGGTAGCCAACTGCTAGTGGATAGGATTTCTTGCTAAGACCAATGGGATGAACACCCTAAGAATAATCTTCAAATATGGTGTTCTTCCAAATGAAAATCCCGAAGGCTTTTTTTGCTTCTTGAGAATTTGCGTTAATGTTGTTGTTCCGCTTTGCTCAATTGTTCATGTGATGGTAGTTGGTCTCTTGTCCTCCCCTTTTTCTTCACTTGACGAGCAATTTCATTTTATAGACCTCGAAATCAAAGAGCCGTTGGAGAGCAATTTGAATTTCGGGCTATATTAGTGGGTTATAGGATATGATTGTGGCGTGCTCGAATATCGGCGTGGCCGTAGGCATGATTAGTGCCGTTTATGTCCGCACATCGAATCCGTAATGTCGACTCTTTTTTGTGCGTGTCGCTTTCTCCTTGGCCATGAAAGCACTTGATAATTTGTCCATTAGGCGATTGATATTCCTTTTGTAGAAGATTCGTCTTATGCGGTGTATCATTTTGATTGGCGCTTGGTGTGAGTGACTTGATCGGATAATCGATCGATCTACCTTGTTGAATCTTCGATCTGATTGTCTTAGCTCAATATGCGGACTTCGGTGATTGTAGGTCTTCGTGTCTTCGGTAGTCTTGATCTTGGTGACTCTGAGCCTCGATGTATTGATCATCTTTGAGTCTTGAGTTTATTCTTGAGTCTTGAGTTTATCTCGAGTCTTCGTGTTCATCCGAGTCTTCGAGTTCATCCGAGTCTTGAGTTCATCCCCGAGTCTTGATGTCTTCTGTCTTCACCTGATCTTCTGACTTTTTGTCTTCTGATCCGTCTTAGTCTTCTGATCATCTAACCTTATCTGGGTCATCTGATACTTCGACCTGACCTATACATATTGAGTTCCCCCTCAATATGTGACCTATCTTTTACATCAGCTATCTATACATTTCAATTTGGTCATCTTAATCGATTCTTAGTCATCGATCGACTAATGTGTCCGACCGTCCTATTACAACCTGTTTTGGAACTTCCATCAAAACTAAAATACAGATTTCCCAACAATTTCCCCCTTTTTGATGGAACCAAAACACTTAATCAGAAAAACAGATACCATGAATAGAAATGCAGATTATGTAAAACAGTACATACTTCAGAAGACAATGAGATGTTGTCTTAGAATCAGAGAGATGAAATATTTCATTCAGATAGGTGTGTGCGTTATAGAATACAAGAAAAGCGTACCTATCATCTGATTCCAAGTTGTCTTCCTCAGGTGTACTTGAACATTCGTAGCTCTTTGGGGATGCCAAACATCTTGTACATCCTTTGCATCAGCTTGTCCGGATCTTCTCTTCTATGGATCCTCCTTTTTCGACAAAATCCATAGTAGGCATTCTTGAATTTGTGACATCTATCTCAGCTTGTTGTGCGGACGCTTGAAAGGTGGAAGGAGTTGTTCAAAGGGTGGAGCTTCTGGTATCAGTGACATGATCTTTCCTTCTTTTATCACTGTCTGGTAGAAGTCTGGATACTTCGTTTCTAACCAGTTCCGGAATTCATCATCATTTTCTGTCTGATCTTGATGAATCGGAATCTTCTCCAGGATGTATATGTCACATAACCATTCTCCTCTGACCTGATCCCATTTTGGAAGTAGATCTAGGCATGGCTTGAGAGGATGTCTTTAACAGTCTTTGGAAGGGCATTCTTCTCCCAAGCAATCTCCTCTGCTGCTGCGGCCGTTCTTCCTCTTCGCCGGATGTAGCGATGTTCGATCCATAGCCTCTACTAACCTGGCTTCTTGATGGCGATTTCTCTTATTCTCTGTCTGGTTTGCTCTTGAATTTGTTCAGGAGTCATCTGGCTTTTGATAGAGAATAATTGGCCTTGTCTCCGATCTTCCGCAGTAGCCTTCGCCATCTTGCCTTTGCCTTTCTTTCTCATCAGAGTCTGCTCAGGTTCATCTTGTTCGTCTTCTTCAGCTAATTTCTTAGCGAGTTCAAGGCTCTTGGCCTGATCATCAGTTTCTATTATTTTTACATGCGAGCGAAGAAAAAGTCTTCAATCTTGTCGACTCTGGCAATAACCTCTGAAAGAGCATTTTTACCTTTCGATGATCTCTTTCTGCTATGTTGCTCCACAATTTCTTTCATTTCGACCTTGAGATCGATTAGATGGAGTGGTAACGCAAGTCGATTCGATGGTTTACGTAGAGATGCAATTGTTACCAAGCGTATGCATTTTTCTTTCTTCTCTTTATTCTCTTGTCCTTGTCCTTCCCCCTTTTTGGTTTCATCAAAGAGGTTGGACAGCCTGTGGTTCAGAGCATTGAATTGCCGTGAGATCTCCTCTCTGAGTTCCTCGACAACAAGAGGTGTGATCTGAGCGGTGGCGAAAGGTGCGGGATTCAAAAAAAGCGTCTGAGAAACAAATTCGATGTCTGTCTTGCTCTTTTTCATAGAAGCTACAAAGTGTTTCCAACCCGTATTCATGTGGTTGTCGGTTTTCTCAAAGATGCCCGGACATTCTCCAATAGTACACGTGTCTCTTTGAGCATATCATGTCGAACTTTGAGTTTGTCGGTGGAGATTGAGCTTCTCGGCAAGAGGATTTACTAGTTGCATTACTTCAGAAAGGATGGCATTATGCATCCCAACTGTGTGACTTCTCTCTCTGTCAACCAGTTTTACTTGCTCTTCTTCAAACCGCTTCATCAGATATGCTGTGAGCGCCGCGAATTTGTCTTCAATAGGCAGCCTTGATCCCATCCTGAATCTTCTCAGTATAAAGATCTAGGGTATCGGAGCTCATCATAGCAGTCTGGTCAGATGTTGAAGCCTTGCCAAGTCGGGTCTCATCTGCAGCACCCATTCTTGGTTCATCGGCAGCTCCCTCATGATTTGTAGGAGGTTGAACATTTTCCTCCTTGTTATCAGCAATTCCGAACCTTTCATGAATCAACCATCTGATATCATCGTCAGATGCCAATTCAACAACGCTTTCTATCCCAGCATTGTTCAAGCACTTCATCTCCAAGTCTACAAAGAAATCTGATCCCAGAGTTGTCATGAGAATCAGAAATTCCTCGATGCTTTTCAGTCTGATATCCCTCCAGAACACAATTTCCTCTATCTGTTGCTGGATGCCAGGATGTTGATCCAAATCAGGGCACAGTTCCAGCAGATACTCCTTGATCAATTGCTTCATTATCCTTATGATGGGGCTTTCTGAAATAGGTGAAGCAAGTACGGTTCTGGTATTGAAAGGATTATGAGAGATGGACACTCGCTTGTCAAATCTCTCAGGTTCTTGTGATTTGTTTGGAGATTGGGATATTTGTGGTTCCGGTTCGTTTTCAGCATTTTGAGGGTGTTCAGTTTCCTGAACAGGTTCATTGATTGGGGGAGTGGGAGATCTGGGTGATCTGATATGTGAGGGTGAGGGTGAAAAAGTTTTATAAGGAGAAGGTGGTGGTGATGATTTTTGAGGAGAGGGTGATGGCGATTTAGAAGTGGGCGTATGCGATCTTGCTCTCTGGAAGATCTTAGTGAGAGGCAGAGAATCAGATGGTGATTCTTCCTCAGATTCCTCCACTTCTGTCCCTCTGACAGATTTCTCTCCTTCTGCTTCGATCATCTGCTCTTTCCTTACTTCTCTGGCAGTGGGCTCAGAGCGGACTGCTATCTCCTTTTCTGATTCTACTTGCATCAGATCCTTCGTTCTGCTAACTTGCTGGGTAGAACTTGGAGCAGTCTTCAGAGGAGATGTAACTCTCTTCTGACGTTTCCGCTGAGCATTTGGTTTCTTGGCCAGATCCGTCCTCTCCATCCTCTTCTCTAGAATGGCTGTTCCCTGCGCTTCAGAAGATGCAGTTGCCTTTTCTTTTCCCTTATTTTCTCCCTTGGGTTTGGGCACATAAGGATTAGGATCCTCATCAGATTGTCCAGGCAAGGGCTCATCCTTGCCTAATATGGCCTTGTGCTTTGCTTGGTATATCTTCGCTCCATTCTCATTCCATTCATAATTCTGTGCCAGCTTATCTGACAGAATGATTGAGATTTTGTGTATGAAGGAGCACTTGGAAGATAAGCACACTTCATTTCTCTGGGTCAGTTCGAACTTCCCCTAGTCTTTCCGTAGATGTGCCTTGACCATACCCAACCAATCCATATCTGAAGCTTTCTTGATTATTGCAGCCATGACACTGATCTTATATGAAGTGACAACATCAAGACTGTAAGTTGAGCACATGATCACCTTCTGAACGATCTCAAAAAGAAGGCGATATTTTCTCTTCAGGTAGGAGGCTTTGACGTTCGTCGTGTTCTCCTTGTTTGCTGGTCTCAACAGCTCGGCTTCAAGAAATTCCTTTTCTCCTACATCAGTTGTGTAGGTCTCTGGATTGATGCTTCCTCGAGTGAGAGTGAAGATCCTCTGGAGATCATCATTCGACACTCGTACTTCCAGTCCACCAACGGAAGAGATCAGGTCAGCATCAATGTCTTCATCCCTCTGTAGATTGTATAGAAACTCCAGGGCTTCATGTGTGTGGACGATGTTCTGATGTGTAGAACAATATCGTTCAAGCCCACACGCTCGCAAGCACTCCAGAATTTCCAGCGATTCAGGATCTGAGGTGATTGAGAATACTACATACTTCTCATCAATGATGTCTTTCTTCATAGATGCAAAGTTGCAGAACTTTTTCCCTTGGCCCGGTCGTGGAACAAGATATGCCATTTCTGTACGATATGCAAATTGATGTTAGTTTGAGTAAATTATTTCAATAATCTCAGTCAAACCAGCAATCTAAGCATCAATTTAGCAAGTAAGAGTATATATCTAATATAAATTACAGAAACATAGCATCACGACTTGTAAACCTAGGTACCAGAGTGAATTGAAATAATGCAGTATTTAAGCGAGAAATTACCAGAAATTGATTCGTAGGATTGAGAAATAGTAAGAATAGAATCAATTGATTTTGAAAGTAATTTTCTGAAGATTTTGAAAGTTTTGATCTTTTAAGAGCTTTTGAGAAGACGAAGTAGTGGAAAGAAGTTTTCTGATAAAGATTTGGATTTTATAGATTGCGCGGGAAAACTTTTTGCACAATTTTCCAAAGTACTCAAGTATCCGTGTTTTGAAATCAGTGGCTGAGATTAGTCGGCCGAAAAAGTTTTTAATTGCATGGTTGAGAAAGGTAGTCTTTTCGTATTTTGGACTAGAAAATTCCCAATAAAACGCATTAAATACACATTCTCAAGTCCGTATTAAAAGTTTTGCAGAGCATGCGTCATAAATAGTATAATAATTAATTAATTTAAATAACGCATATATAATGTTTAGAAAAAAGGGATAAATAAGAAAACGTATATGACTGATTGATATTGTAATCAACCAGTTACCACTGTGATCTGATCTGGTACTTGTTGACCTTACTGATGGTAGCCTTTAGCATTTCCCTACAATATTCCACTTATCTGATCAGATTCTTGCTCGAACCATTTCGTTACTTATCTGATTCTCTTGTCTGATTCTCTTATCTGATCCGCTTCATCATTCAATCTTCTTCTATTCAGCCCGCATTTACTATGTACTTAAGTCTACTCCCGCCAACACATTTACTTCAGGGAGTCAAAAAGTAGCCTCGATTCCCAAATCGGCGCGATTTGACATTCCGTAATAATGGCATAGATACGCTGTAAGTTCCTCCTATAAATTAGCCTGGGGTGTTAGGTAAACAACACAACATAAACCATTCATCTTCTTTAGCTTATACTCCATGCTTTCCGATGAATCCCTTATTTCCGGTGAAACTTCCGGTGAAAACCTTTAACCCTTTTCCAATGAATTCAGCATCTCAAATCAACCCTGTGTGTTCCTTCACACCTTTAAATTGTCATCTAAGATTACACATCGATCAATACAAAAGCTTCTTTACCACCAAGGCGGCGGATCTGCTAAGGCAAATGAGAAGGCACTTCTCCTAACAAGTATGCACCTTGTTTGCTTTATCGAGATATTGGAATTAACATCAACAGAGACTCGATGCGAAATAAAACATGGGTTTGATATACAGTCTGCATCAGACAACAGCTGATCTTTGTATATCAAGCTCATTTTTGCATGCGACACTAGTGTCTGTTTGGTCCTTGTGACCAAACCTGTGGCACTGTGTCCCATTTAACAGCTGGAGAGCCCATTGATTTTAGGTCTAGGGGCTCCTAGCTTAGAGATCCTTCAAGGCTTTCTCTCGCTCCTCACTCCGAAGCTCTGAGAGTGGCTCAGGATTCTAGAAGCTTCTCTGCGCCCCGTTAGGGTCGGGGGAAAATGAGAGCATCAAGCTCTTAAAATCTCTCTCTCCCCTTCCCTACCTTGGGTTGGCTTAGGGTTTATGGTTTATGTTTTATGTAATGACCTCCGGGTCTTCTTGTACTTGTAGCTTGTAATACCATTTGAAGGTATCTTGTGATATCACTTGTAGCTTGTAAATCTAACCTTCGGGTCCTTGTTAATGAAAAATTATGTTATTTCATTGTTGTGTTGCTTCTTCCGACTTATGTAATTCTGTAGCTTTAAACTTGTACTGCTTGCTTGTTGACTGTAGCTTAATCGACTTATAAAGTGTATCCTTCAATCGATCGGTTCCCCTTAATCGATATATCTTGAATCGATGCACTTGTCGATCTTGATTAGCTCCTTGTCCGACTTTTCTCGATCTGTTCTTGTATGAACTTGGATCGGCTCCTTTGTCGACTTCGGATCGGCTCCTTGTCTCGATCGTTTGATCGATTGAGATTCCTAACTCAATCGATTCCTCTTAACTTTAGTTAGTTTTTAACCAATTTGGTTACGAGATCGATCCACCAACCATTTACGGTGCACTTTCTCCGAGATCCGAAGCCCTAGCTTCGTTGCATAATTCTCTAAATCTGATCTTAGCTAGCGGCTTAGTTAAAATATCAGCTTTCTGCTTGTCAGTATGGATCTTTTCCATTCTGATATTCTTCTTTTCAACGTGATCTCTGATGAAATGGTGTCTGACATCCACATGCTTGCATCTTGTATGTAGAACATGATTACGAGTGATTGCAATAACACTTATTCTTGTCGCGAGAATATAGAGGCACGTTCTTAGCTACGATGTTGTAATCCCTCATTTCTTGACTTAGCGGAAGCGATTCTGCGAACAATGACTTCATGCGACCATATATTACCTCCCGGTAGTAGATGTCATGAATCGATGTCTCCTTAACTTCAAAACCAAGAGATCAGTTTATTTCCCAAAAACTGACATGTACCTGTGGTTGACTTCCTGTCGATTCTGCAACCTCCGAAATCAGAATCAGAATATCCACTAAGCTCTAGATTATCATTTGATGGGTAAAATAAACTAAGATTTACTGTCCCCTTCAGATACTTGAGAATCCGCTTAAATTGCTTCTAGGTGACTTTGCATTGGATTTGCTTGAAATCGGCACATACACCTCTTTTGCAAAAAGTGATATCCGGTCTGGCGGCGATCGGTATAGTAGAGATCCAATCAGAGCCCTATATTCTTCCTGATTAGTTTTTTGACCGTCCTCATCTGGATCCATCTTGAACCCGGTCATCATGGTAATTCTGGCTTCCTTACAATGTTGAACTCCAAACTTGGCGATGGATTTCCTTGTTTACTTACCGACGGATGAATATCCCTTACGTACTCTTGACTTGTAAACCCGTAAAGTAATTCATCGACCCATCATGGACATCTCGAACTTCCTTGCATCAATTTGTTTGAACTTCTCACATAGCTTCTTGTTGGGAGATCCAAAGATGATGTCGCCCACGTAAATCGAACCATTAGAATATCTTCTCCATCTTCTATTCTCGAATAAGGTTACGTCCACTATTCCTTTAGTGAATCCACCGCCTATCAAGAATTGAGAGAGTGTATCATACCAAGCTCGAGGAGCTTGTTTAGAACCATAAAGAGCTTTTCTTAATCGGTACACTTGGTTGCCTTTTTCCAAAGCCCGGAGGTTGTTAAACATAAACTTCCTCTGCTAGTACCCGTTTAAGAATGCACTCTTTACATCCATCCGATACACAATGAACCCTCGTAGGCGTATATGCGAAAAATGACCCGAATGGCTTCTAGGCGGCGGCCCGGTGCAAATGTCTCATCATAATCAATTCCTTCCGATTGTGAATACCCATTGGCAACAAGTCTTGCCTTATTCTGGTTATGACATTATTCTCATCTCTCTTGTTCTTGAATACCCACTTCGTGCTAATCACGTCTTGATGAGTTAGTGCATCCCACGGTTCCCAAACTTGATTCCTCTCAAACCTGTTCGGTTTCTCTTGTATGGCTAGAATCCGACTTGCGTCTTGTAGAGAGCTTCCTCTCTTGTAGTTAGTTCCTTCAAAGACAGATAACAACAATACATGACACTTTCACTGTCGATGTCTAGTTTTGACTCTATCGGATGGGCCTCCGATAATCGGATCGGTTGGATGATTGGTAATCCAGTCCTTCTTTTTTACGATGTCGTCTGTTTGGAGAACATCATCCATTTCGATAGTAGTTCATTACTAGTGATTGGGAGTGGTCTTGGAATTATGATCCACTTGATAAGAACATGTCTCGGTGATGTTGGACTCATCATGTCTTGATGTCTGTTAGTAGGAACTTCAGAGTTCCCCCGAACCGGATGGTTCGATTGATATTATCTCGGTATGCGAACTTCTTCAACAGGTTGTGCGTACCTTATGGTCCGATTGACCTTGTGAGTCGAAGAAGATCAAGTTACGGGATATACATTGTCACGTGTTCAGATTCTTTCTCCTTGATACTTAGCTGATCCATTTTCCCGCGTGTCGGGTAACAGTTGATCTGATGCGACTTGTTACGAGAGAACTTTCTCTTGTTGAAAGATGTCTCATCAAAAGACCACATAGGGGTTTTCTTCCACAACTAGGGTTAGTTTTGTTGTAAACCACGAAAGCCTTCTTTGGATGAGGAATATCCTAAGAATATACCCTCATCGACTTGACCTCAAAAGTCTTCAACCGACTTTTCCCATTGTTGTGTATGAAACACTTGCACCCAAAAACATGGAAGTATGAAACACGAGGTTTTACGCCCCACCCACGTTTATAGGGTGTTTTGAAGTGAGTCTTAGTCGAGAACATCTCTGATTACGAGTGTGGCATGTAGTGTTGATTATACGCCCTGAAAACGGCTTGGTGTCACATGTTCAACTAACATGCGAGCAACTTCCTTGAGAGTTCTGTTTCTCCTTTCTGCTTTCTCCATTTTGTTGTGGTGTTCTTGCAGCTGACGTCTCATGATGTATACCAAACTTCGGTCTGTCGGTAATAAAAGAATTGAGGAATTCTGTACCTTTATCTGATCTGATTTTTACAATGCTGACACCCTTTTCGTTTTGTAGTTTCTTGAGCAGCTCCGGTATCTTTGTCGTTGTCTCGTTCTTCTTGTGTAAGAATACAACCAAAGTAAACTTAGAATAATCATCCACGATTACGGAGTATATTTAAATCCATTGAGACCGACCGTGTAATGGCGGGTCCGAATAGATCCATATGGAGTAGTTCTTGATTACTCTCTTTGGATCTTTGGTCCCGTATTCCTTGAATGAAGCTTTAACTTGTTTTCCTTTCTGACATGCGGCACATGTCTGATCCTTTGAGAATACCTCATTCGGAAGTCCCTCAACCAAAGGCACCCTAGCTATCTTGTTAAGAGTCTTGAAGTTCAGATGACTCATTCTTTTGTGCCAGATCCAACTGCTACTTTTGGAACTCTTAACAAATTAAGCATGCATTTCTTGGGCAACTGTTCCAATCTGCTGTGTAGATCGTGCCTTTCCTTGAACCAGTTAGCAAAATTTGTTGAGTAGCTCGATTCCTAATCGTACACTTATCACTCGAGAACTCAACGCTGAATCCGTTGTCGCAGAATTGTGATACTGATAGTAGATTGTGCTTTAATCCTTCGACATACGAGACTCCAGTTACTTGTACATCATCATTCTCTAAGGTTAGAATCCTTTGGTGAAACCAAAGTTATCATCACCGAAAGAGTACACGTGGGCCTTCTTGTTCTTTTGTAAGAGCTAAGGAGATGTTTGCTTCTGTCATGTGCCTTGAGCATCCACTATCGATGTACCCGGATAGTTGCTTGTACACCTCCTTTGTTGGACCAGGTCCCCACGCGAACTGCTGAATCGAATCGGGCTTTAGGTACCCCTTTGGAATTGGGTCTGGGGGTTAGTGGTGGATTTAGGGATCCACACAAATAGAGTACTTCTATCGTAATGTCGATATAGATTAGAAGGTCTGATTTGTCTCCCATACATATCAACATAATCATACGTCTCTTTATATGCTTTCTGATTAGTATGATTACTTGTGTGAGCTTTGGGTGAATTAGAAGACTTGGGATTTTTCTTTACAGATTATCTTCTTTTAACCCAGTGTGGCTCAGGTCAGTAGCCCTAGGTCTCTGGTTATAAGGGTAGGTACGACTGCTACCATCAAAAGATTCATATCTCTTTGGCATAGATGGTCTTTGCGGTTTACTCCAGCTTTGCTTATTAAGCGGTGACCTTGATTGGGTCTCGATTAGATTTCCTTTTTACGGTTGTCTCTTCGATACCTAATCTGCTGATCAGGTTGAGGTTTCTTCAGAAGAACTGGATTCTTCTGTTGATTCCTTGGCTGATGTTTAATCAGTTGGGGTCCATTTCTGTTCCCTTTCTGATTAGACACTTGCCTTACTTGCTCAGCAGGTCTTTTTCCCTTATCAGATACATATTTAGCTTTTTGTGTATCTTTGTCAGAGATTCGTTTGATTACACCCTTCTAAATAAAAAACGGGGCTTTTGAGGATGTAGAAGGGTTCTCATACCCAATTCCCTTCTTGTTAGTTGGCGTTTGAAAATAGGTGTTCATATCTTGAACAATTTTTGATGACTTTGTGAAAACCTCTATTTTCTTTTCAAAAACTATCATCGATGAGATTTTAGACTCTCATGTAGTCGGAATAGCTCATCAAATTTAGCTTGTAGAATTTTGAAATCATCAGCTTGCTGTTTGTTGATTGCTAGCTGATCTTTGATCTGCTTCTCCTGATTAGAAGATTTAACTTTCAGAACGTTAAGTTCCTCAGTTACCTTCCGGCGGTTTGGTGATTTCGTTCAAATTTTCTTGATAGCGTTCTCTTTAACAAGCTGATTATTTCTGATCCTTAGCTTGTCATTTTCATCTTCCACTATTGTATAAGTGTTTACTGCATTAGAGAGATCATCAAGCAATTGCTCAGAGTAGAGCTGCAAGTCAATCTCTCCGGTGTCTTAATAATAGGTTGGTGTGGAAATTGAAAAAGCAGAAGGTTTGGAGGTTACCTCAGATTGGTCTTCCTCCCTGGCCATCAGGCAGATTTCATCGTCATCTGAAGAGAATATCAGATCCTCATGGTTGAGGAAATCAACATCACTGCTTATCAGACAGAAATCTTCTACAGATGAGTAGCCAGAATCCTCAAAAGGCAGATAGGAATCATCAATTCCAGATGTGTCAGCAACCATGACTTTTCTATCTCTGAAGCGTTGCTCTCTTACTTACCTTCTCTTCTCTTTCTCTCTGAGTCGTCGAGGCGGTTCGGTCTTTGTAGAGACACGGTTTCTCCTGATTGAAGCATGATCCTCGATCTACGGAACTTCCTCTGCCAGGTGAGTCACTCCGTCTGTAGGATCTGTCAGGTGACTTTCCTTTCTGATTGTAATCTGAACTCCTTCTGTCAGATCTGTTATCTCTTTTCTCATCCGACCGATCATCTCTTTCCTTTTCATCTCCGTGATCCCTTCGATCATCAGATCTGGTACTCTCTAGTGATCTGTCAGTTGGCCTCCTGTTTCTTCTGTTGTCTTGATAGTCTCTGTAGAATCTGCGATACTTACCAAGTTGAGTATTCGATCTTTCAAGTTTCCTGGTAAGCAGAGCGATCTGTTCTGCTTGACTCATTATGTTTCCAACAGGTTCAATGGCGTTTGATCTGCTGCTGGTTACTTTGAATGCAACTGATTTTGAGGTTGAGGCTTCAGCAGGCGTTTCGTCTTCATCTGCTTGCCCTCTTTCGATTAAATCAATCTCATGGGCTTTAAGGCTTAGGAATAAGCTACTTGGCTTCATCTTCGAAATGTCTTGGCAATCCTTGATTACCGTGACTTTCATGTCCCATTTCTTGGTGAGAGATCTTAGGATCTTGTAGTTGATGTCTTTGTCTGACATCTCTCTTCCAAGTTCTCGTAGCTTATTTACTGACATGGTGATCCTCCCATCGAGCTCGTTGATGGTCTCGTTGGGCAACATCTTGAGCTTTTCGAACTTCACCAGTTCAGCTTGTAGTCGGCTGTCTTTGATCTGATCATTTCCTTCGCACATCTCTGCAATAGTATCCTACATTTGTTTCGCTGTTTTGAGATACTTTATTTTCTCTTTGGTGACTTTATCCATCGTTTTCATGATTATATGCCTGGCGATTGTATCTAGAGAATACAACTTTCTTTCTTTCTCGCATCCATCGTTTGGACTTTTTTTCGTACAAGGCTTCGGTGCATGATCTGGATCTCCTCCAACTTATTTGGTTGTCGTGATATATGATGATGGGTCCTCGTTCAATGACTTCCATCATTCTGCCGCTTATCGATCCCAGATGATTGCACATATATATAGTCCAATCTACATACTCATCAATGAAAACTTAGGCAGATCATGATACATACCAGAGGTATTATCCATGCTGAATGTGATTTTGAAAACGAATGAGTTTTGTAAATGGTTTTCAAGATCTTCAAATGACCACAAAGATTCTTCCTCAAGAATCGATGATACTCAAAAGCCGATTAGTGCAGAGAACCACCGCTCTGATACCACTTGTAGGTCCCGAACGGGTTTGTGAGGGCGTAAGTCTAGAGGGAGGGGTGAATAGACTTAAAAAAACTTTTCGTCTTGATCGGTGTGATTGCAAATTGCTCGATCAGAGTCTTAGTGAGTCGGTTTGGATTGATGTCCAATCTTCTTGAGTGCTGAGGCGGTCGGTTTGATATCTGTCGGTTTAACGAGAGTCGCGGAAGCTTGTAAATACCCGTGTGAAAAACCGGTTTTATCAAATCGATTCTCAAGTTAGTTTTCAACCTAGCGTGACTAAGGTGTCAACTTTGATCGGATCGGGCTGCTTGGTGCAAACTGATATTAACTAAGAATATGTATGCAATTTTAATATCAGTTGTGTGAATAGTGTAAAGCAATAAAGAAAGCTAGTAAATGCACACAAGATTTTATAGTGGTTCGCATTTAAACCCGCCTTTACGCCCACTCTTCCCTTAACACGGGGGCAACTTAACACCTTAACCGAACTTAACCAAACTTAACCGATTTGGACTTAGTTTTATGTGTTAGTCCAACACTCAATGAGATGTTTATCGAGTTCACACTCAACCGATCCTGAAAATAAGAAACTAGAATCCCTAGTCTGAAATTTTGCGGTAACAAACTTAACCTAACTTTGAGTTTGGGTAAAGAATGTTTGAGGTTCCAACTGGAAATCTATCCTGGTGCTTAGGTAGCCAAATGCTAGTGGATAGGATTTCTTGCTAAGACCAATGGGATGAACACCCTAAGAATAATCTTCAAATATGGTGTTCTTCCAGTGGAAATTCTGAAGGCTTTTTGCTTCTTGAGAATTTGCGTTAATGTTGTTGTTCTGCTTTGCTCAATTGTTCATGTGATGGTAGTTGGTCTCTTGTCCTCCTCTTTTTCTTCACTTGACGAGCAATCCCATTTTATAGACCTCGAAATCAAAGAGCCGTTGGAGAGCAATTTGAATTTTGGGCTATATTAGGTAGGTTGTAGGATATGATTGTGACGTGCTCCGAATATCGGTGTGGCCGTAGGCATGATTAGCACCATTTTTGTCCGCAGCGTCGAATCCCGTAATGTCAGCTTTTTTTGTGCACGTGTCGCTTTCTCCTTGGCTTCGCGAGGCGGCACTTCAGTAATTTGTCCGTTAGACGATTGATATTTCTTTTGTAGAAGATTTGTCTTGTCTGGTGTATCATTTTGATTGACGCCAGGTGTGAGCTGACTTGATCAGATAACTGATCAGTCTACCTTGTTGAGTCTTCTGATGCAGATTGTCTTAGCTCAATATCACGGACTCGGCGATTAGGTCTTAGTCTTCGTAGTCTTCGATCTCTGGTGACTCTGTTAGCCTCGATGTCTTGATCATCTTGAGTCTTGAGTTTATTCTTGAGTCTTGAGTTTATCTCGAGTCTTGAGTTTATCTAAGTCTTGAGTTCACTTTGAGTCTTGAGTTCATCTGAGTCTTGAGTTCATCCCCGAGTCTTGATTTATCTTCTTGTCTTCACCGATCTTCCGACTTTTTGTCTTTTGATCCGTCTTAGTCTTGATCATCGACCTTATCCGGGTCAAATCCGATACTTCGACGACCTATACATATTGAGTTCCCTCTCAATATGTGACCTATCTTTTACATCAGCTATCTATACATTTCAGCTGGTCATCTTAATCTGTTTCTAAGTCATCGATCGGCTAATAGGTCCGGTGGTCCTATCTAACAACCCCTTTGGAACTTCCATCAAAACTAAAATCTGATTTCCCACGATGCTTGAGTTAACTTGCTTTTTAAAATTCAAAAACTTTAATCGCTTTCTATAATACCATGTATCGATAACTTTGGGGTCCACTCCTCTCCTAGTCTCTTGGGTTCGATAAATACTTGGTCAAATTACTTACACTACTACGACGATCCCGTACTCTTGCGGGGGAGTAGGAAAATATTTTTAACCAAAAATTCCGATCAAGTCAGTAATTTTCCCTTCTCCCCCCCAATTGGGCAGGCTTTTCGAATGTGCGACCCTTTGGTTTCCGAGAAGCTAGGGGCCCACTAGGTCACCATCTAGTCTCTCCAATTAGTGGCTCTGGATCCTTTCTTTTCACTTCTTTCTCAACACTCTTTCCTATCATCGTCTTCTGCCTTTCGCCGCTCTCTCTTCCGATCAACTTCTTCTTTGGGGCATTTCTCTACATCTTTTGAGTTTCTAGGTATATCTCCTTTTCTTTCCTACATTGTAGTGGTGTTTTTAGAGAATTATGTCGAACCATAGGTCTGATTCTGACTGGGTTTGTGGGGATTCCAAATTAGGTCCCAAAATCGAGATGATCAGCTCATCCCTCCCTCGTACGATATCCGACTCCCTCAGGCAGAAGAAATGCCTAATATCCCTCCTTCAAAACCTAGTGGCATGAAAACCCTCATCTTTTGGCATGCCCATCTGGAGGTTGGGCTTCGCTTTCCCATTCCTTCATTTCTGTGCGAGGTTTCTGACCTTTTTCAGATCCCTTTAAACCAGTTTGCTCCCAACGTTATTAGATCGATGCTTTCTTTTTTTTTTGTTGTTGAAGAGTAATGGGGGAGATGTTAGTGTTAGTGTCCTAGAGACAATCCATTGTAAGGACATAATGCTCAGATAATATCAGTATTGATTTAATATTATTGTTTATTTAATATTAAATATATGGCGTTGCACTTATTAGAATATTATGTTTGATTGTTTGCATTTGTTCTTATCTGTGTTCCCTTGAGTCATTGTTGTCATTGAGTGAGTGAGAACTCAGATGACCTAAGCATGATTCTCAAATAGCCCCAATTGAGGATCATCGAGAATGGGATATTGATGATGCAATGGAGATTGGTGTGCGATCTGTATCATACTCTTAGGGAGTGTAGTGAGATCTCACTTACTACGAGATACTAGGTATCTCATGATGGATGCACAAACACCTTAGAGGGTATTGGTATACCCATCCGAGTAACCGTTTGATGTAGTTCCACTATATGTGTCTACGGGCTTCTCGGTTAGTGGGAGCGATGCGATACTCCTTTGACTTGAGGTCAATATGCACGACATGTGTGGAGTGATAAACTTTGACCATGACCAACGCTTGCACCCTTCTATGGGTAGATACGACTTGAATTGAGTTCATCACGAAGTGCATGTGCGTGGTAGTTGAGCCAAGAAAAGGATTCATTCCTCGAAGTGGATTTAGAGAGAATACTCATTTTCTCATCACAATTGGATCAAAGTCATTGGTCAATGCACGTCAACTTGGACTTTGTGGCCAAGTGTGACATAAGTGATCAATTAGTGATTAGAGATAAATTGATTAAGTTATTTGAATAGACACTTCATCATGTTCAATGCTTAATCTAGTATTCGTGAATGAAAGGAGGAAATAGTAATAACCCACGTTTCAGTTATAGGTAGTTGCATGTTTCTCGCAACGTACTTCATATATTGAGAATGTCTGATTTATTGACTAGGGTTCAATTAAGACCGTTAATTTGACTAATCACTCGATATATGAGGGCCTATGGGTCACACAACAAGTAGTTCCCTTTTACGGATTATAGTTGGTTGATTAAATGTTAAATTGGATTTAATATTTAATTTATGGAGAAGTAATTAATAATAGATTAATTTGAAATTAATTATTATTAACATTTAAAATTTAATTAAATAAGAATTCCCAATAATTATATTTGGAATATAATTGTAGGATTTAATGTATATGGAAATAAATCGTAGAGATTTTCATATAAGGCAATTAAATCCGTAGAGATTTATATTTAGGGAATTAAATTAAAAGGAATTAATTTAATTCAAGATTAGGGATTTTATTTCCCTAATTGGGCTAGCTTGAGAAATAAGCTAAGCCTCCCTATATATACAAGCTATTGGGATTCACAAAAGTATCACTTCATATTTTCTTCATAAAATCTAGAGTTTGGATTTTCCTAGCAAATCTGTCTCGGGATTCAACGCTGAAAACCCGTGCAAATCCGTAATTGGGGATTACGTGGATACCGTAGTAGAGAAATCTTCTCTCTAGTTACTGTAAGATTTCTTTTTATGATTATTGTAATCTATATGCAATTAATTGTTCGTTGTTGGTGAACTTTAATTTCCGTTGAGCATGTGATTACGTGTTTTACGTGCTTACAAATTCCAACAGGAGAGCCCACTGCCCAAATGTTCTGCTATGAGTATACCTGTAAAACTGTTGGTGCATTTTTTTTATGTGTGTGGTCGTTTTCCCAACGAGTGTAAGTTCTTGGGTAAAGTCTCTAATGTGAATAGGGATTGGGTCAACCTCTGGTTCTTTGTGACCTCTGATACTCCTTGAGGTTTTGCAAATCAAACCTGGATTTATTAAAACCCCAGGTCTCCTGCTCCGAATTATCCGCTTCCTCCTCCTATTCTGGAAATTGTGAACGATCTCAATATTTGAGCCATTAAGAAGCCATTTTCCTCCCGAATTTGTGTTCAAATCCACGCATACTTTCACACTTTAGATTCTGCCCCATCGCAGTCCCCTTAAGGCCCACAGATGGTAATCTCTCATTCGTGTTACTCTACGATTGTATTCTCGTATCCGTGAATTTTATAGCTTACGCAGGTCTTTTATGCCTCTGCAGAGATGTTGTGGAAGAGTAAGCTTGCAGAGGAATCATCCAATTCTGCCGACCAAACCCAGGGAATTGCCCCTGAAAGTGCCGCCACCAAGGAGACTTCCGAAGCTACTCTCGAGAATATCCCTGCTCATAGTGCCACTCAACCCGACTTTGAAACCAGCGAATCAGTGCCTGTACAAAGCGGCGCCTCAAAGAAGTCTAAGAATTTGAAGGGTAAGGCGTACCCTATTCGAGCTCTCAGCCTGAAGCAGAAGTAAGCCGCAAATACCATACCTGCCAACTAGCAGGAGTTTCTACTTTCCCTATCGAAATCGATGAGGATCCCCTCCTTACTCCCCCAGGCATCCGTTATTTTGGCAGACCTCTTTCTTAGGAAGAGGCCACCAGGTTGCAGTGCCTAAGTGTAGAAGAGAAGCAGCGGTTGATCTCCGATTACTATGCTCAGGTTGGGCATTTCAACCTATCTTATGCCTTAGTATCTACGAGTATTCAACTCATCAAAATGTTATTATTTCTCATACTGTGCAGCTAGGGGTACTGCTCTCTAATTTATCCAGCTATGAAGGAGCTCAACTCTCAGCTCAGGTGAATTCTTTGGAAGATTCTTTATCCTCCGAGAAGAAGAAGTACTCGGTTGCTCAAGCTCAGATCCGTAAGCTTGAGGCCACTGTTAAGAGGTTGGATATCCGCAACATCGCCTTGGAGGTGGATTTGACCGCAACAGAGGAGTCTTTAAAAGGTGTCCAAGCTCAGCTATTGTCTCGGCTTTCTCTAGAGGCCACGATAACCAAGGAGGCTCAGGCCCTGGGGGTCCAAATGTGTTTGAATACCCTGTTCGAGGATGAAGTTGGTTAACAATTCTCAATTCCATCCAGAAGATCTTAATCGAAAAATATCAGCAACATGCCAGCTATCTGTCTGATATGGTGCCATATGTCAAGTATTTCTTTCACAGCGGCTTCGATGCGGCGGTAGCCCAGAGGGAAGCTCCCGAGTTTGCAGGGGCTTATGATAAACAGAAGGCCCTGCAAGCGGTGGATCCTCCAAGCTTCTTCAAGGGAAATACTGAGGGAGACATTGAGGAAAAGTGGTGGTTGCCCCTCATCAGTGATGAGGTACAGAAGCTCCGACAAAGAGTATGAGGAGTGGAGGATTTAACTCCTTGTCGCATTCCCCTTTGTCCACTACAACCAGGTTCTTCTTCTTGTCCTGAAAGGACTTTGAGCATCCCAATCAAAGTGACTGCTTCTCAAGTGCCAGTGCCGGGAATAGCTCCCTCTGACCTTTTCACTTCAGCTCAGCTCTAGGAGATGGAGGTAACATCGACTGCTCCACCTCCTGATGGTCAAGCTCCAGCTTCTTAGTTGTTTCCTCCCTTAAACTTTTTGTCTGGTACTTTGTTTGGTGGGTTGTGTCTCTCTTTCTCTAAACTTAATCCCTCTGAATACTTGTGGTTTTTCCTAGATCATCCATCTCTGCTTCTGACTAGGGGGGTGATCCAGTAGTTTTTGATGGACAACACCCCAGGTCACCCTTTCCCGTCTCTGACAGGAAGAGTAAACTGGGTATCTTTTGCTTCGCAGGACTAACCCCCACTCCCCTATGCAAGTTATGCACTCTTTATGTTCTTACTCGTGCGTCACAAGTCATTTTTATTTTAACTTACTGCTTGATGTTCATATATTTAATAAGACAGGCAGGAATAGGGATTCAAGAACGTCCTCAGATTTCCTGGTTATTCGCAAACAAAATCACTCCTAAACGACACATATACACGCCTCTAACCTCTTATACGCATTCGATTACACCTTAAATTTTCGGTAGAGATAAATTGTGGATAATTTGAACCGGTTTTTCAATCTTAATATGCAATTCTCAACATGCTAAAAGTTTTTAAGTAAGCACTTAAAAAGGGTTCACACGAATACCTCTAAGTCCAAGAGATCTCGTATAGTTGGATATATTGCCTCCTCCCGGGCAGTCTCCTGAGGTCCTTCCTCCCCTGAATCACTGTTTCTGCCTTTCTTGGATGGTCTGCTTTCAGAATTTAATACATCTTATCATAAAAAGGGATTTTTCCAAAATAAACTCCATATCCATTGAGGACTTATTGTTTCAGCACCTTAATCAAAAGTTTTTCAATTTGACACCCCTGAAGGGCCTTAACTTCTCAATACCTTATTCAAAAGGCTTCTTAATTAGACACCCTTTAAGGGCCTTAAATTCTCAAAACTTTCATTAACAAAGTTCAATTCTCATTTCGACACCCTTTAAAGGACTTAAATTCTCAGAACTTTAATCAACAAAGTTCAATTCTCAATTCGACACCCTTTATGGGCCTTAAATTCTCAGAAATTTAATCAACAAAGTTTAATTCTCAATTCGACACCCTTTAAGGGCCTTAAATTCTCAGAACTTTAATCAACAAAGTCCAATTCTCAATTAAACCTTTGTTGGGGTTATCTTTGGAAAGTTTTTTTTTGTATAACCAAACCGATTTTTCTGTCTTATTTATCAAATAAATTATTTATCACTTGATGCTTTAAATATCATTGAATGTTACATATATTTACCGCATAATTGTTCAATAAACGATGACGTGTTACATTGTAGTTAATTTAGTGATACCAAATCACGTAAGATTAAATTAACGGTGTCCCTTGTAACTAAAAAGTACGTTTTTTCACGACCTAGATGGAAATGAACAATCCATCGTGGAAGGTTGAAGTGTAAAGGCTTAGATTGACCGGTCTTGACCAAGAGATTACACTAGTGCATGACCGATGCCTTTGAATAGGACCCATAGAGGAGGAAAATTCTTGAAAGATCAACCGGGAAGAATTAGACCTCGATGGTTCATTATTTCTTAATCTTAGTCCTTAAATAGGATCGTGTGTGGTTAGTAATTATTGCTTTGACTTATGACGGGTAGAGAATCAATGAGATTCAATACTTTATATCTTGGGCAATATTATCGGTCACATCGATTGCTAAGATTTAATCTGAAGAATCATGTCTTGAAATACGCTTGTTTTTGATTTGCCCCTTTGGAGGTTCATAAGATTTATCATACCAAATCTTGCAAGTGAAATTAGTTTTCGGTATGGATAATAATGTTGAACCGTTCCTTGACCAAGGACAAAAGATATTAATTAAAGGAAAGTTATTTCAGTGGCTTGAATTAATTAATGGGCTGGATAATCTTAAACAAGGGAAATAATAACCGGGAGCCATATTAACAGTAATATGAGTTAAGATGGATAGTGCAATATTAATTATGTAGTGGGATTAATTAATATTTATGGGCTTGAATAATATTGTGGCTCAATATTAGATATTCAAAGTCTATTAGAAGGTTCAATCTTAATTCTCCTAAAGGCCCCTCAAGTAGCCCAAAGATAAAGTCCAATAACTGAAAAGGTGTTTTAAATTAAATAAAATATTGTTGCCTATTTTTCCTAAAATTTTCGAAAATAAATAAATAAAGAGGGAGAAAGATTTTCTTTGAATATTGTTATGGAATGAGGATAAGTATTCTTGGAATGCAAGTTTATCTCATTAAATTCAAGAAATCTCCCACTTGGCTATTTATTTTGTGTTTTTCAAAAATAATGAAAAAAATAAGGAAGGAAAGATTTTATTGATTTTCTTGAAAATATATTATGGAAGATATGTATTCTTGGAATACAAGAATATCTCATAAAATTCAAGAAGATCCAAATCTTGGATTCTTACTCCTTATTATTTTCAAAAATACCATAACAAGAGGAGTTGGGATTTTTGTGGAACATTTTAAATATGGAGAAAATAATATATTGGATATATTCAAGATTTCTTGGAGATCAAGAAAAAGATTTTCCCATCTTATTCATGCACAAATTTTCGACCAACACCCCCTCTATAAATAGGGGATGAATTTTTCAAGTGCAATTCCATGTGTTGGAAAAATTAGAAATCCACAAGGTGGTGCAACATAATTTTATTTTTTTTCTTTTTGTTAAATTGTTCGCGAGTTCCTACCACCGGATTGTTGAACAAGGATAAAGGGAATACTTGAGAAGACCTTTTGGTGTGTTCGTGTGAACGGGATCCATCTTCTCAATGGTTGTCACTCCGAGAGGTCAGTTCACATAAACTCGTAGTATTTCCGCATGCGTAGGTTTTATGTGAACTGTTTATATGCATGATTGGTTGTTGAATTATTATTTGAATTAATATATGATTAATTCATGTTATTAATAATTGTTAGAATTAAATTTGTATTTAAATATTCATCCCGAATAGATCCGGACAATTAATTCCCCAACAGACACCCTTTAAGGGCCTTAAATTCTCAGAACTTTAATTAACAAAGTTCAATTTTCAATTCGACACCCTTTAAGGGCCTTAGATTCTACTCAAATAATTCATCCATCCTCAAATTCAAAAACATAAACGCTTCATTGATATAATAAAGGGTAAATCAACATAGATCATACATCACTTAGATTTACGCCGGACTAATCAAAACCTCCTTATAGTAAAACCCAGTGGGAAAATTATAAGGAGGAAAAAGTACCGGTGAAGCTAAAAATGCAACAAGAAAGTAAACTAACTACTCCCCCTGCTTCCTCGAGGCTGCAGGTCCTCTCTCAGACAAAGAATTTCTTCAAGTTTCACACATTCCAAGGACGAGCTATCTGCCTTCCTTCCATGTTTTGCAATCTATACGCTCCTCCTTTCAAGGCTTGCGTAACCTTGTAAGGACCCTCCTATTTAGCTTCCAGCTTTCCAGTATGCTTCAAGGCGTCGGCCCTTCGGAGGACCAAGTCACCTTCCTCAAACTTCCTCAAAATGACTTTCTGTTGTATGCAGCCTTCACTTGGCTTTTATACTTCTCGGCCCTTAGGTGTGCAATTTCTCTCTCCTTCTCAAGCATGTCTAAATTCTCTCGCATCAAGGCCTCATTGCGTTCTTCCTCTAAATGCAGAAGTCTATGAGACTCAATCCCAATTTCCGCGGGAATGATCGCAGTTGCTCCATATACCAGGTTAAAAGGTGATTCACCCGTTGCTCTCCTTGGAGTGGTTCGGTAAGCCCAGAGGACCTCTTCAAGCTCATCAACCCATCTCCCTCCAGACTTGTCTAGCCTGATCTTGATCCCATTCATAATAGTTCTATTGGTCACCTCCACCTGCCCATTTGCTTGAGGATGGCCTACAGAAGTAAATCTTTGGGTAATCCCCATCTCTTCGCACCAAGCTTGTATTATTACTCCATTGAATTGGGTACCATTATCGGATATCAGTATCTTCGGTACTCCAAACCTGCAACAAATGTTTCTCCACATAAATTTAATTACGTTATTCTCATCAATCTTGGCCAAGGGGGCAGCTTCCACCCACTTACTGAAGTAGTCGATGGCTACTATCAGGAATTTTCTCTACCCCGTTGCTCTGGGAAAGGGGCCCACTAAGTCAATCCCCAACCGGCAAATGGGCACGACGTATGCATTGTTGTCATCTCTTCTGGAGGAACATGGATCAAAGGAACATGCTTCTGGCATTTCTCGCATCTCTACTCATGGTTGGCCAAAAATACCCTGCCCTCAATGCTTTCCTTGTTATCGATCTGGAACCTGCGTGATCTGCGCAGCATCCTTCATGTATCTCCCTCAATATGTACTCCCCCTCATTCACTGACAAGCATCTCAAGTATGGTTGTGTGAATGACCGTTTGTACAAGTATCCTCCGATTATGCAGAATCGTGCTCTCCAACTCTATCTTTTTCTCCGCCTTTGGGGAGGGTCTTCCCCAGCTAAGGCCTCTCGAATTTCCGATCTTCAATCATTTTCCTCCTCAATGGCCACAACCGAAGGTACGATTGCTTCTCTTTCTGCACTCAGGATCGTGATGGTGGTCCCTCCTTCCAGGGTCACCGAATGGCCAGCTTTGACAAGATGTCTGCTTTCGTATTCTCTTCTCGAAGGATCTGTCTTACTTCAAAAGTCTGAAATTTGTTTCTTGCTTCTACTACCCTCTCCAGATATAACATCATCCTTTCATCTTTGGCTAAATATTCTCCTCTCACCTGCTGGGCTACCAACTGAGAATCTGTATAAATGATTACCCGTTGGCCTCCCATTTCTGCAACCATCTCTGCTCCTCTGATCAGGGCCTCATACTCAGCTCCATTGTTTGAGGTATGAAATTTGAACCGCCCGCGAACTGCAACTCTCCTCCGCAGGGATCTATGATGAGTATACCTGCACCACAACCTTTATTCTTGAATCGAGCCATCAAAGATACACCTACCACTCTTTTTTTCGTGTTCGTATGGAAGTTTCTGTATATAAAGTCGGACAAGGCTTGCGCATTGATTGCTCTCTGTGGCTCAAAGTCCACCTCGTATTCTCCAAGTTCTACAGCCCATTTGACCATCCTTCCTGATAAATTAGCTCAACCTAACACCTTAGGTTTATCTCCAGGGAACAACAGTATCTGATGGTATCCTTGGTATGCATCAATCATGCTCAGAAACTCGAAGCCCGAGGTTGAATCCACGAATTGATAAATTCGTGGCAAGGGGTAATGATCATTAGGACATGCTTTATTCAGGTCCCTGAAATTGATGCACATCCTCCACTTTCCTGCATTTTTCGTGACCTGTACCGCATTCGCCAACCATTCAGGAAAGTTAATTGGTTCAATGTGCCCAGCTTTCAGCAGCTTCGTCACTTCCTCCTTGATAATCTCATCCTTCTCTTGCCCGAAGTGTCTCAATCTCAGTTTCACGGGTTTTGCCCCTGGCTTTACATTAAGATAATGCATAGCCACATCCGGGGGATCCCTATCATGTCCTCCGATGAGAAGGCAAAAATATCTGCATTCCTCCTCAATACCTCGATCAATTTCTTGGTCAATTCCTCGCTCATCTGTGTCCCAATTTGGATAGTATATCCTACCTTCCCCTGATACAACTCAATCTCCATTTGCTCCTCATCTTCCTGCATCTTTACGGGTTCTCCTTCCTCCAGTAACTTGGTCTTTTTTACCTCAGATCCTATTTTTTGATTCTTTCTAGTGTGTCCTGTACATTCTTATCCGTCACTCGTATGACTTCTACGTAGCATTTTCTTGCCAAGGTTTGATCTCGGCTGACTTCTCCTACCTCCTCTCCTACGGGGAATTTCATCTTCATATGATAAGTAGACACCACTTCCTGAAAAGCATTCAGCATCGGTCTTCTGAAGTGTTGGGGTTATACTGGAAAGTATGCTTTTACTTTGTATAACCAAACTGAATTTTCTGTCTTATTTACTGAAATAAATTATTTATCACTGATGCTTTAAATATCATTGAATGTTACATATATTTATTGCATAATTGTTCAATAAAAAGTACGTGTTACATTGTAGTTAATTTAGTGATACATGATCACAGAAGATTAAATTAACAGTCCCTTGTCACTAAAAGTATGCGGTTCACGACCTAGATGGAAATGAATAATCCATCGTGAAAGGTTGAAGTGTAAGACTCAGATTGGCTTGTCTTGACCAAGAGATTACACTAGTGCATGACTGATGCATTGAACAAGGACCTACAGGAGGATAAATTCTTCAGCACTGAACCAGGAAGAATTAGACCTCAGTGGTTCGTTATTTCTTAATCTTCGTCCCTTAAATAGGATCGTGTGTGGTTAGTAATTATTGCTTTGACTTATGACGGGTAGAGAATCAATGAGATTCAATACTTTATATCTTGGGCAATATTACTGGTCACATGCGATTGCTAAGATTTAATACGAAGAATCGTGTGCGAGTACGCTCGTTTGATTTGCCCCCTTGGGAGGTTCATAAGATTTATCATACCAAATCTTGCAAGTGGAATTTGTTTCCGGTATGGATAATAATGTTGAACCGTTCCTTAACCAAGGATAAAAGATATTAATTAATGGAAAGCTATTTCAGTGGCTTGAATTAATTAATGGGCTAGATAATCTTAAACACGGGAAATAATAATTGGGAGCCATATTAACAGTAATATGGGTTAAGATGGATAGTGCAATATTAATTATGTAGTGGGATTAATTAATATTTATGGGCTTGAATAATATTGTGGCTCAATATTAGATATTCAAAGTCCATTAGAAGGTCCAATCTTAATTCTCCTAAAGGCCCCTCAAGTAGCCCAAACATAATGTCCAATAACTGAAAAAGGTGTTTAAAATAAAATAAAATATTATTGCCTATTTTTCCTATTTTTTCGAAAATAGATAAATAAAAGAGGGATAAAGATTTTCTTTGAATTTTGTTATGAAATGAGGATAAGTATTCTTGGAATACAAGTTTATCTCATTAAATTCAAGAAATCTCCCACTTGGCTATTTATCTTGTAATTTTCGAAAATAATGAAGAAAATAAGGAAGGAAAAATTTTCTTGATTTTCTTGAAAAGATAATATGGAGGATATGTATTCTTGGAATACAAAAATATCTCATAGATTCAAGAAGATCACAATCTTGGAAATCTTGGACCTTATTTTTGAAAATATCCATAACAAGAGGAAGTGGGATTTTTGTGGAATATTTTAAATATGGAGAAAAGAATATATGAGATATATTCAAGATTTCTTGGAGATCAAGAAAAAGATTTTCCCATCTTTATTTCCACCAAAAATTTCGATCACCCCCTCATTATAAATAGGGGATGAATGTTTCATCCCCAGGTGAACACGGAAATTAGTTTTTCGGAAAAATATCAGAGTCGATAAAATATAAAATATTTTGAAACGTCGGTAGATTGTGTATTTTCGAAAATCTTCAATTGTGAGTGTGCAATTCCATGTGTTGGAAAAATTAGAAATCCACAAAGGTGGTACAACATAATTTTATTTTTCCTTTTGTTAAATTGTTCATGAGTTCCTTCCAATTCCGGATTGTTGAACAAGGGCAAGGAATAATTGAGAAGGCTTTTTTGGTGTGTTCGTGTGAACGGGATCCATCTTCTCAATCGGTTGTCACTCCGAGATGTTAGTTCACATAAACCAAGAGTAATTCGCATCGTAGGATTTATGTGAACTGTTTATATGCATGATTTGTTGTTGAATTATTATTTGAATTAATATAGGATTAATTCATGCTAGTAATAATTGTTAGAATTAAATTTGTATTGAAATATTCATCCCGAATAGATCCGGATAATTAATTCCCCAACAAGTGGTATCAGAGCCTCGGTTTCAGGCTCTGAGTTTTAAATTGTAATTTAATTCATTTTCATTAAATTTGAAATTAGATAGTAGAATTGCTAGATCTTTTTTGCAGGTATCCAACTGTCATGGTATTTGATGAATGTTCATATTTATGCATGCATATAAATTGTGGTTTTTTTTTAATTCGATTCGTTCGAATTCGTTTTGCCTCGTGAGAAAATCCACGAGTAGATTATAATTTGTTTGATTCTTTCAATGTAATAGACTAGTCTAGATCTAGGTTTATTTGTTTTTGTAAATAAATTGTAACCGGATCGGAAACAGAGGCGGAGACGAAGAATTAAAAGACGGGATCCAGAACCGGATGCAAGCGGCGTGAGTCTCGCGAAAAGTGCCAAGGGAGGCATGCGCGCGATGCGGATGCACACGGGCGTGGGGCGAGGCCGGCGGGACGAGCGACGCGGATCGATGATTTATCGGAAGAGGCGTATGCCGCGAGAAACGTGTATAGCGACGCTACACGGACGCTGCGCAGCACACGGGCGGGCCGAACACGCCAGGATTAGGCCGAGGCAGCCTCACGAGCGGGGCAAAAGGATGCGGCCAGCGGGCGCTGGCTGACCGACGCTGACGCGAACGGAGAAGCGGCGCGACAAGGCGGGCGGGCGATAGGATGGCGGACGCTACCGGTACGCGCGCGCCATCGAGATCTACCGAAGTGCCGAAAGTGCCGCTGGGCGACGGCGCGGGCGCTTTAGGCGCACGCGACGGGCGCCGACGACACGGCCGGGAGTGCAAGGCGTCGCGCCGACCATGAAATGGGTCGTTGACGTGGCTTGACGAGACCTTTTTTTAAGACGGTCAAGTGGGAGCTTTTTGAGGCGAACGATGAAGGCTATGAAGACGATTTCTCGAGATCAAGACATAACAAAAAATTAACCGTGACAATTGGATATATGTGCCCAATGTGTTTAATTTTTTTTATTTTGATGTTTTGCATTTTTTTGTGCTTATTTAAATTGTGTTTAAATATGCTATGCATGAGAATATGTTTTGGAAAAATCTCACCATCGAAAATTACTAAGTATGCTTAAACAATTAATTGACAATTTTATTTCGGATAATAAAATTGAATTAATTTTGACCTCCATGATTTATTTATTTGTGAATTCTTTTGGAGAAATTCCCCCCACGATTTGTCAAAAAGATAGCTTTCACATGAATAAATTCCAAATGGATGATTGTGGATTATTACTAGTGACGACGATGACCCTCCCCACGAGCTAGTTCAAAGCAAAATAATAATTCTGTATTTAATCATGATTATTACTTAGGTATAAAATTGATATGCATATACTTCCCCGAAGTCCCTGTCAATTTTATATTGGTCAAGTGGGAGCCAACTATTAATCTGGATATTAAAGGTTTGTAACTGTTCTTGTTGGGGAATTAATTGCCCGGATCTATTCGGGATGAATATTTAAATACAAATTTAATTCTAACAATTATTACTAGCATGAATTAATCATATATTAATTCAAATTATAATTCAACAACAAATCATGCATATAAACAATTCACATAAATCCTACGATGCGAATTGCTACTGGGTTTATGTGAACTAACCTCTCTGAGTGACAACCGTTGAAGATGGATCCCGCTCACACGAACACACCAAAAAGCCTTCTCAAGTATTCCCTTGCCCTTGTTCAACAATCCGGTGGAAGGAACTCGCGAACAATTCAGCGTCAAAAATACGGGACTCGTCAGATCACCTTGCGAGAGATATTGTCGCTGAAAATGGTGGAGGACAACCCCGTAAGGGATTACGTCCTCAAAATAGATGGTCCATCTGAACAAACTTGAAGTTATGGGTGCAGATTATGATTTGAAGACCCATATCGATTTGGTACTCCACTCTCTGCCCAAAAGTTTTGAGCATTTTGGCCTCGCTAGCTAACTTGTTGCAAGCTTTGGTCACGACAGAGACATTGATGGGGCACCAAACTCAAGCTTTGACGGCAAGTGGTCCGTCTTCATATTCTAGGCCAAAGGAAGGCAAGAAAAAGAAGAGGACCAAAAGCCATAAGCAATCAAACTCAACTGTTGCCAAGGGCAATGTAGATGAGAAATGCTTGTGGTGTCAAGGAAAATCCAAAGAGGAAGTGCTTCAACAGCGGTAAGGAAAATGGAGGTTTGCCTGTTCCAACCCCAAAAGGGCCGGAAAGAAAGGTAATTCTCACGCACTAGTTGTTGAAACTTGTTTAGCGGCGTATACTTCTCATTCGTGGGTAGTTGATACGGGATCCACTGATCATGTTTGCTTCACGGGTTCAAGCTGACCCGACAACTTAGTGGGAGTGAGATCCTCATCACACTGGGTGATGCTACGAGAGTGGCAACTGAAGCAGTGGGAGAAGTGCACCTGTCTTTTGAAGACAGAGTTTTAATTTTAAGAGAAGTTCTTTATGTTCCCAGGTTTAGAAAGAATTCACTTTCAGTTTCTAAAATTATGTTAATGGATACTTAGTTTCTTCTAATAAGAATGACATCATTTCTCAAAATGATGAGTGTATCTGTTATGGGACATTGATGGACAATCTCTATACAATTAACTGTGCACACCACTTACGAAATGCATCTTATAACACATCGACTGTTTCCGATAAAAGAAAAACGTTCATCAGACTTGAACGAGACACTTCTATGGCATCTTAGATTGGGACATATTAATCCAAAGGGATTCAAAGATTGGTAGAAGATGGTTCATTGGAGTCTCTCCGGGTTGAACCAATCCCAACCTGCGAATCATGCTTGGAGGGTAAAATGACCAAGAGGGCATTCGGAGCCAAAGGGAGTAGAGCCAAAGAAGTGTTAGAAATCGTTCACACAGACGTATGTGGTCCAATGTCAATCAAAGCAAGAGGAGGTTATGAGTATTTTGTCACTTTTATTGATGATTACTCAAGGTACGACTATATTTTCCTTATGAAGCATAAATCTGAGACTTTTGACAAATTCAAAGAATTTAAGGCTCAAGCAGAGAATCATAGGGAAAAACGTATCAAGTCTATACGATCCGATCGTGGAGGCGAGTACCTCAGCGATGAGTTTTTGAACTACTTGTCAGATGAAGGGATTGTATCCCAGCTAACTGCTCCCGGAACCCCTCAACAAAACGGGGTTGCAGAGCGAAGAAACAAAACTCTTTTAGAAATGGTTAGATCAATGATGAGTTATGCGGATCTACCCAAGTCGTTCTGGGGTCATGCCTTGGAAACAGCGGCTTACATTCTGAACTTGGTGCCATCCAAATCGATTCCCAAAACTCCCAAAGAATTGTGGACTGGGCGCAAGCCCAGTTTGAGACACATGAGAATTTGGGGGTGTCCGGCCTACGTGTTGGACAAGGAAACCGGAAAATTGGATCCTCGATCAGAATTAAGGTTGTTCATAGGATACCCCAAGGGAACAAAAGGGTGTATGTTCTATGGTCCCGAAGATCAAAAGATGGTAATAAGCACCCACTTTAGATTTTTGGAAGAAGACTATATGAACGAAAGGAAACCCAGAAGTGAGATTACCTTAAATGAGCTAAGGGGGCTAACCTCAGTGCCAACTGTACAAGATGATATACCAAACGACACACTTACACAACCGGAACCTCGTCATAGTGGGAGGGCTGTGAGACAGCCCGAGAGATTCATGGGGATAGGAGAGTCCTCGGACTTGATTCCCGAACAAGAAGAATCAGACCCATGGACATATGACGAGGCAATCCAAGACAAGGATGCGGTTTCTTGGCAAACAACAATGAAAGCCGAAATGGGTTATATGGATCATAACAGAGTGTGGGAGCTAGTCGAACCACTTAATGGGGTCAAACCTATTGGTTGGAAGTGGGTGTACAAGAGAAAAAGAAGACCGGACGGGAAGGTGGAAACCTTCAAGGCAAGGCTTGTGGCGAAAGGTTATACTCAGAAAGAAGGGATCGACTATGAGGAAACTTTTTCACCTGTAGCAGTGCTCAAGTCCATCCGAATTCTCTTGTCGATTGCTGCGCATCTCGACTTTGAAATCTGGCAAATGGATGTCAAGACGGCTTTCCTTAACGGAAGTCTTGATGAAGAAATCTATATGCAACAACCCCAAGGCTTCATTGAAAAAGGCCAAGAACACCTAGTTTGTAAGCTCAAGAAGTCCATTTACGGACTCAAACAAGCATCCAGAGCTTGGAACCAATGTTTTGATCAAGTAATAAAGTCTTATGGGTTTGATCAAAACGAGTTCGAAAGTTGTGTGTACAAAAAGCGTGTCGGAACTGCATTGGTATTCTTAGTACTATACGTAGATGACATTCTGCTCATCGGGAACGATGTAAAGGTGTTATCAGATGTAAGGGCATGGCTTTCAAAACAGTTTGATATGAAGGACTTAGGGGAAGCCGGGCACATCCTTGGGATCAAGATTACTCGAGATCGCAAGAAAAGGATGATAGGCTTATCGCAAGCTTCATACATAGACACTGTCTTGAACCGATTCAGCATGCAGGATGCCAAGAATGGATTCGTACCTTTCAGGCATGGAATCCATCTATGCAAGGAAATGTGCCCTAAGACACAAAAAGAGATAGATGACATGAAAGACATTCCTTATGCTTCGGCTGTCGGAAGCCTTATGTATGCAATGATGTGCACGAGATCGGATATCTGCTTTGCCGTTGGCATGGTGGCGAGATATCAAACTAATCCGGGAAAAAGAGCATTGGACGGCAGTTAAGAACATTCTGAAGTATCTGAAAAGAACTCGGGATAGAATGTTGGTTTATCAGTCAGACAGTCTAATCCACATCGGTTGCATGGACTCGGATTTCCAATCAGACATAGATTCCAAGAAACTATCTGCCTCAGTTAGTGTGCTTTCATTTGGGAAGTGTAGCCATGAAATGGACGAGTGTGAAGCAGAAATGCATCATTGACTCAACCATGGAAGCCGGGTAAGTAGCTGCTTGTGAAGCAGTGAAGGAACCAGTTTGGCTAGTGGACTTGGATGGAGTTCCGAATTTGTCTAGCAATATTTGCTAGGGGCAGTTGCAAATTCAAGGGAACCAAGAGTCCACTAGTCAAACAAGCACACTGAAGGAAAGAAATCTTAGACGAGAAATCGTTAAGAGAGGAGATGAAGAGGTGGCTAAGATCGCATTAGAGGATAACCTAGTTTATCCTTTCACAAAGTGTCTGCCTCTGGAAACATTCAAGAGACATGTGGGAGGAATGGTTGTCAAGTGCGTAGCCAATCTGCTTGAGTATAAGTGGGAGATATTATTAGGTTCGTGTAGGTGACATTAGATGTCACGTATTAGGAACTACACGAGATGTGCTGTAGTATACTTAAAAGTAGACTTTGAGTATAAGTTGGTAATTGTTGGGGTTATACTGGAAAGTATGCTTTTACTTTGTATAACCAAACTGAATTTTCTGTCTTATTTACTGAAATAAATTATTTATCACTGATGCTTTAAATATCATTGAATGTTACATATATTTACTGCATAATTTTTCAATAAAAAGTACGTGTTACATTGTAGTTAATTTAGTGATACCAGATCACAGAAGATTAAATTAACAGTCCCTTGTAACTAAAAGTATGCGGTTCACAACCTAGATGGAAATGAACAATCCATCGTGAAAGGTTGAAGTGTAAGGCTCAGATTGGCTTGTCTTGACCAAGAGATTACACTAGTTCATGACTGATGCATTGAACAAGGACCTGCAGGAGGATAAATTCTTCAGCACTGAACCAGGAAGAATTAGACCTCAGTGGTTCGTTATTTCTTAATCTTCGTCCCTTAAATGGGATCATGTGTGGTTAGTAATTATTGCTTTGACTTATGACGGGTAGAGAATCAATAAGATTCAATACTTTATATCTTGGGCAATATTACTGGTCACATGCGATTACTAAGATTTAATACGAAGAATCGTGTGCGAGTACGCTCGTTTGATTTGCCCCCTTGGGAGGTTCATAAGATTTATCATACCAAATCTTGCAAGTGGAATTTGTTTCCGGTATGGATAATAATGTTGAACCGTTTCTTAACCAAGGATAAAAGATATTAATTAAGCTATTTTAGTGGCTTGAATTAATTAATGGGTTATATAATCTTAAACACGGGAAATAATAACTGGGAGCCATATTAACAGTAATATGGGTTAAGATGGATAGTGCAATATTAATTATGTAGTGGGATTAATTAATATTTATGGGCTTGAATAATATTGTGGCTCAATATTAGATATTCAAAGTCCATTAGAAGGTTCAATCTTAATTCTCCTAAAGGCCCCTCAAGTAGCCCAAACATAATGTCCAATAACTGAAAAAAGTATTTAAAATAAAATAAAATATTGTTGCCTATTTTTTCTATTTTTTCGAAAATAGATAAATAAAAGAGGGAGAAAGATTTTCTTTGAATTTTGTTATGGAATGAGGATAAGTATTCTTGAAATACAAGTTTATCTCATTAAATTCAAGAAATCTCCCACTTAGCTATTTATCTTGTAATTTTCGAAAATAATGAAGAAAATAAGGAAGGACAGATTTTCTTGAAAATATATTATGGAAGATATGTATTCTTGGAATACAAGAATATCTCATAGATTCAAGAAGATCACAATCTTGGAAATCTTGGACCTTATTTATGAAAATATCCATAACAAGAGGAAGTGAGATTTTTGTGGAATATTTTAAATATGGAAAAAAGAATATATGAGATATATTCAAGATTTCTTGGAGATCAAGAAAAAGATTTTTCCATCTTTATTTCCACCAAAAATTTCGATCACCCCCTCATTATAAATAGGGGATGAATGTTTCATCCCTAGGTGAACACGAAAATTGGTTTTTCGGAAAAATATCAGCGTCGACAAAATATCAAATATTTTGAAACGTCGACAGATTGTGTATTTTCGAAAATCTTCAATTGTGAGTGTGCAATTCCATGTGTTGGAAAAATTAGAAATCCACAAAGGTGGTGCAACATAATTTTATTTTTCCTTTTGTTAAATTGTTCGCGAGTTCCTTCCACTGGATTGTTGAACAAGGGCAAGAGAATACTTGAGAATGCTTTTTGGTGTGTTCGTGTGAACGGGATCCATCTTCTCAACGGTTGTCACTCCGAGAGGTTAGTTCACATAAACCCATAGCAATTCCGCATGCGTAGGATTTATGTGAACTGTTTATATGCATGATTTGTTGTTGAATTATTATTTGAATTAATATAGGATTAATTCATGCTAGTAATAATTGTTAGAATTAAATTTGTATTTAAATATTCATCCCGAATAGATCCGGACAATTAATTCCCCAACATGAAGATCACATTGTATGACGCAGGTGCTTGTACAATGAGAAAATTCAACATCAGGACTCTTCTTCTAGGATACTCCCCCAATCCCACTTGCAGAGTAACTTGGCCAAGGGGCTGGACAGCATCTCCTGTAAAACCGTAAAGAGATGTCTCTACAGGTTGTAATTTCGCATTTAGATTCATCCTCTTATAGCAATCCCACATCATGATATCTGATGAGCTTCTTGTATCGACGAAGATCCTGGATACATCATACCCTGCAATGTCAGTGGTTATTATCAAAGCATCAGTATGGGGTTCTCTCAGTATGGGGTTCTCTCAATCCCCTACCATCCTCAGGGCCAAATGAGATTCGTGGAGCTGCCTCCATTTTTCCCACTTCCTTCATTTCCAGCATCTCTTTCCTGTTACCTGTTTTCAGTTCACGAACACTTTTCTTCCGAGCTTGAAAAGAATTCTCAACAGCTGGCCCCCCTACTATTATCTGGATCAGATCGCTCTTCTATACTGGAGGTTTTTCAGCCTCTTCTTTCCTCCTCTTATCTCGATCATCCGTCTTTTCCTCTTGTTCTCTCCTCTTACTCCCTCGAGAGCTCTGTCTATCCCTGTAAACAAACTCCTTCAGGTGACCCTCCTGGATCTACCTTTCAATCTCATCCTTCAAATGAAAGCATTGGTTAGTATCATGACCATAATCATTATGGAAGCGACAAAACCTGTCAGATTTAGGTTTTGTTGGTCCTCTTGATCTAGACCATGGAAATTTCATCTCTAGGAGGTCTTCTGCCACCTCCAAGACCTCTGTTAGCTGGATTTTCAAGGGAGTGTATTTCTCAAACTGGGTCGAGGCCCATTGTAGGAACGTGCCGACTCTTCCCGGGTTTTCACCCTGGACTCAATCTTACTCTCATTCTTGCTCCTCTTGGAATCTGATTCTCTCATTTTTATTGTCTTGTGTTGACTTAGTCTCATCCTTCTTGGATTTCCTGATTTCCTCCAGGGTGACGTATTTCTCAGCTCTATTCAGCAGGTCATCAAAGGACGTCACAGGCTTCTTGGCGAGGGATGAAAACAATTCCCCATCCCGTAATCCATTAGTCAGAGCGTTAATCTTCACCTCTGGAGTAGTTGTAGGAACCTCCAAAGCAGCCTAATTAAAATGCTTCAGAAATTCTCGCAGGCTTTCATTCTCCCCCTGCCTTATGATGAAAAGAGTCAGGGTTGCCCTCGCTACCTTACCGCACTAAAAAAACCGATCGCAGAACATCCGCTAAAACACGCAAATGAATGTATACTATTTGGGCCCAACTGACTAAACCATTGTTGAGCGGCCTTAGACAGAGTGGTTAGGAATAACCTACACTTCACCCCCTCCCCATACCGATGTAATAAAGCAGCATTCTCAAAAAGAACTAAATGTTCATAAGGATCAGTAGTTCCATCATATTCAAATGTCAACGGCTTAAAATTAAAAGGCAATTCATCACTCAGAATATCCTCGGAAAACTGACAACCAACAACGGGTCTAGCATGACTTACTTGTTTCAATTGATTTCTCATTATCTCCATTTCCTTCTGAAGAGACAGCAACTGGTGGCTGACTCCTCCCTCATATGTTGGATCAGAACTCTCCTCCATGTCCATTGTTTCTGTCTTCCGAGGTGGGCTATCTCGACCCCCTCCTCTTTCTTTCCCGCTTTGTGTTGGTAGAGCTCCTTCCTCCTGAGTATTCTTTCTCTGAGGTCCTCCCTGTTCGGTATGGGACTCCTCTCCTTGTCTTTGTCCGGTTTGATCGTGGGGAATCTGACTCCCCATCTCCCTCGAATCTGTTTCATTGCCCAGTTGCTGCCGATGGGTACTGCACCTTGTGGCAAAGGCGTTCTCCACCGCCTTGGCCACTAGGTCACTGAGCTGGTCCATGTTAACTGATACCACCGTAGGGTTTGGTGGCACGGTGTGTGGTACCTCCTTGGAAGTTCCTGCTATCGTAAGACCCTGAGGTTGAGGGACTGGCGTTGATCCCCCTCCCCCTCATCCCAAACTTAGAGGTGTTGAAATCTGCCCACCTCCTCCTCGACCCGCACTCATGACAGGGGTAGAGTCTGGTGAAACCTTCAATGAGGGAGACATAGAAGTATTCTCCCTCCCCGCTGCACTGGCAACTCCCATAAATGTCGAAAGAGGCCTTGGTGATGTCGTTCCCTTACCGGCTGGTGGCATCCCGGAAAGAGGGGGTGCCGTAGGGGTTGGTTGAGATTCCTTCTCGAGATTTTTGGTAGGAACCTGTTGACTGGGTTGATCATCACCCCATGTCGTAACATCTCAAAGAAAGTTAGTTCCGGAAACAATGGATTCAAGCTCACGCCTTTAGCCCAATGTTCCCACAGACGGTGCCAATTTGATGTTGAAAAGATGGTTGAGATATGACTTGAATTCAACAGAAGTCCACGTATTGAATTCTGCGAGGCTTCAAGCTTTGACCACAGAAAAATCTCCAATGTCACGTAATCACCTGAAATGAACACGCCGGGGGGGTCCCGGCGCAGGCTCTCCGACGCTCAAGTCAGTAAATACTCAAATTTAGAAGGAAACAATCATTTAAAAAACTCGAACTTGGATTATCTTATAAAATATGTGCTTGTGTGTTTTGTGTTACCTGGACGGGATATTTATATCCCCCCAGCTGGCGGTTTTCTTTTCTCTCGCCCCCCTCCCATGTTCTAATCGTGTCTCCTTTATTTGCCCCCTCTTCTTTCGTGGGTCAATCTTTTCTCTCACGTTTTCCTCTCCCTTTTCACCGGGATCCTTAATCTGGGCCTTTGATTTCAATCTAATGACTCCATTAATTTCGAAACCTCCTGCATCCTGTGTGTAACCCCCCTCAAATATCGGAACTAACTCCTTCAGCCCACGACCGTCGATATCCTCGCATCTCAATGGTCCAAATTAATCTCACATTTAACAGATTGCAATTCAATAGGCCCTCGAGGGCATCTCACAAGCCCAGGTCCATATTCTTGGGGCCGGCCTACCTGGACCTAATCTACTCATACTTGCCAGCCCCGTTCGGCCCATCTCCTTAACTCCCCACACTCTAGAGTCCAGACTATCCTCTTGGACCCGTTTTCTTTTACTTACCTCACTCCATTCCCTCCAGGCCCTTTAACTCCAAGCCCATCTGATCTTATCGAATATCAAGTTCCTGGGTTTCTCAATCAAGCCCAACCCACTCATTCATGGGTTTGACTCATGTATCAATTCTTCAATTTCTTTAACTATCAAGAAGACCTCCACGTGTCTCTTTTGTATTGGGTGACATAAATGTCCCCCATCACACATGTGACCATTTAAAAAAAAAAAGATGGAAAGATTTTATTGGTATTTAATTGAATTCCCCAGCGAGTTCATGAGTTTATTATTTTATGAACGTTGTTTAACTATGTATTCAACTGTAAATATATAGTACTGATTAAATATTTGAATATTTGATCTCCTAAATGAGAGTAGATGATTCTAGAAATTTTTTTTTATCTTATTATTGAATTTTGATGTTGATGAAGGTGAGGCCAGTTCTAATTCGTGGACGAATCCTCTTTCATCATGAGAGAATGATGGAGACGAGGCCTTGATCATCTGCTTGAAGAAATTAAGGGCTTTTAAGTTATCGTTGTTGGCAAATTGTCCATTTCTCTAGTTTATATTGTTTAGATCTGATACAATACAGTTTTTCATTAGTTAAGTTTGTTTGAAGAATCAGCCTCCTTGTCTTTGTCAATACAGTTTTGGTATTCTCATAGGATCAACAAGTTGTGTTTGGAAATAATTTACAATCATTTTTGACCAAAAGATGGGGAAATAATTTACTCTTTTCCACATTTGGTTCTTCTGTTTCACTTACTCATAAAATTAATCATGAAAGTTCACATTTGCTCCACATTTAATCCTGTCATTAGTTGATGACTTATTGATATCATAATCGACTATTTGGGGCGTTAAATATGGTATATATTTGATACAGGGATAAACGTGAACAACAACGAAACAACCTTCTCAATCTCCGTTGATTCCAATTGGAATACCGGAATGAGGAAAACAGAGAAAACACTATCAAAATTTTAATTTCATAATCAACTTGTGATTATAATAAATTAAGATCTTCATCGCGATTTCATCTCCATCAATATTTAATTTTTTAAAAATTATTACTTCATTTTTATAATTGCATTTATCACCCCATAAATTGTGGGTTATGTTGGTTAAAAAATGGTCAACTAATGGTGATAAAAAAGTATTAGAGTAAAAATGTACTCAAATGATCAATTTAATAGTGACAAAAAGGTGAGGTGTAAAGATGGCATGTTTGTTTTGCACTGAGGAGATTCGAATGGGGGATGGGGAACAAGTTTTCGAATTTGCACATTCAATTCTCTATCCAAATACACATTCATCCATATTATATATTTATACTCTAAAATTATATATCACATTACTATTTTTCTTACACTAACTCATTATCTTTAATACTTTTACTGTTAATATGAGAACATAGTTGCATGCTTCTGTTTGAAATAATTGTACGTTTATATTTTGTATAGTTCTTGCTTAAAATCTTACTTATGATTATGCAGTCTTGGGGATCTTGACGCATAAAGACCCACTCTAATAAAATAATAAATCATCATCTTTAAAAAATATTGATTTGACATAAAGTCTCATCAATCCTTACCACAACAATACAAAACAAACACAAATTACTATTCATAGAATTTGACTCATCCAACTTTTTTTCCATCCGAATTTCCCTCATCCACCTCAAACCGAAAACAACCGTGACCTCAAGGATTTAAGACAATTGTCTCGCTTGAATGCTTAATTTGCGGAACAACCTCCAAATACTAAGGAGTTGAAGAGCATGTTTTGGGGTTGACAAGTCTACTATTGCTTCAAAGACCCGCAAGTCACTTGTAATTAATCCATCTCTCAAAATGTTTGAAAACATAGTTGACTTGTCTTGACTTGACCTCTATTAATTTGATTAACTTTAGAGCAATGTTTTTAAAATTGGATAGGACTGGCCGGTTCGACTGGATTAATCTGGAACAGGTCATGTTGTCGGTCCAGTTTTTAGTCTGTACCGGTTTTAGATTGGCACGGTACGAAACGGACAAAAACCGGGTTAAACAGGTCAACAAGGTGACCAGGTTAACTTGGTTTTCAATTTATTTTTTTTTTTAAACGAGAGGAAAACCAACATCTGATTTTGAAAATTCTAGATCTTTTGTAAATGGTGGACTGGTGGTTTGCCAGATCTGTTAATTTGCCACTGTGATTTTGGCCCCATGAAACAGAGATGGGGAGAGGGAGAGGAAGAAAAAGAGGGAGCGAGGAGAGAGTGAAATATGACTCAAGATTTACCACATCATAAACAGAGTAGATATAAGACAATCAGATGGAGATGTACTGGAGTGAGGTGCCATTGTTGAAAATTATTTTTTGTTGATTGCAGTTAGAGAAAATATATTTGGGAATTTGGTGGGTTTTTTTGCCTCTCTCTTTCTTTCTTGGTAAAAATTGTTAATCCCCACAATTTATGTCACTATTCTATATTTCTTTCGAATTTATGTCAATATTTGAACCATTCTATAATTCATTTCTTTACATAATAGTATATATTTTATATACACTTATATTTATAATATAAATTATTTGAACCAAATTATATTTTTAATAATTCATTTGATATACATAATATATATACACAATATATATATATATATATAATTATATACCACTTATATTGTATATAATATATATTATAAAATATATAAAAAAATTATATTATATTTTATTAATATATATATATTTATTACCTAGATTCGGTTTTTTTTGAAATACGAAACAAATTATAAATTTCCACGAAATATAATATAACATTATATTAAATCCGATTATCTTCAAGTCCCAGGTGAACACTTTTTTGAAACGACAAGAACAATATGTTTTGAAACAACATTTTAAAAACTATGCCATAGAGTTGAGACCTGAGAGTATCGATGTCACAGTCACTAAACCAATTAATTCACTTCTTTTCAAATTTACAAGGGCGAGATGATATTTTCATAAATGCATTGATATTAAATTTCTAATTTTTACCTAGAGGGTGCAGCCTTTCAATTTTCACAAATACGAAATGTGACGTTTTTGCAAATTGACCATTTTATTATTTCCTGAATTTTCTATTATTAAACTGATTGCCTTCAGAACAAAATTACTGCTTCTATCTCAAACACTGAAAAACCAGCAGAAAAGATAAAAAAAAAAAAAAGTTTGATCATAGAGAAATTATAACTAAATTCCTTGTCCTTGTCATAGTATGCATGACATATGGTTTTGAAGTTGTGGCTGGAGAAAGAAGGTGCATACAGAAGGAGAGGCAAGCTCTTTTGAGGTTCAAACAACAACTCACTGATGAATATGGTGTTCTGTCGTCTTGGGGAAGTGAAGAGTGTTGCAACTGGTCCGGCATTCTCTGCAGCAACACCACTGGTCACGTCACGAGACTATTTGTGATTCAAACTTGATCGATCAAGTTGAAATAAGAACATCGCGTGCATAACACGAGGAGGTTCGTTTGGAACGGTGGATATCTGATTTGGGTTTAAAAAACAGCCCTGGACTGAAGTCCTGATAGTTGTACAATTAGTATGATCTTCTCATTTTGTTAGTCATCAAAATTTAAATATAAATTGTTGAGTTTACGGAATTTGTGGTCTCTTTAATTTATTGATTATAGTGGAGTTTTCAGGGCCCAAAATCCACGACTTTTACTCCTCACATTGGGAGTCTTCCCTGGTAAAACTTAAGTGTGTTATTTTTCTTTGGTCTCACTGATATAAATTGTTATTTTAGTTATATCTAAATAATAAGACAAAAAATACATGATCTCATGTATAAGACAAGGTACAACATAATACAAATCAACACCCATTCTCCCAAAAGTGTTAAAGTGTCAATGCCCAAATTATATCGCATCTCATCGTGAAATTGTCTCATACAAGTGTTTCTCAAATAATAAGTACTCTTTTAACGACCTGAATATTGACTAATTAATAATTGTGCATAGATTTTCAATTCAGAGCATTTCCATTAATTCCACCTACTCCACAAAACTTTATTCTTATTAATTAAGTAGACTTGACTGGGGGCAGAAGGGGTCTTTCTAATAATATATTATATTAAATTGACCGACAGTTGTATCATTGCTGTGATCAACAAGAAAATCCTTCATCACTGAATAATAAATACCCATTTATAGTCCACTGATATCCTAAAAATTTGATACGAAAATAACAGGTGATGACTATATCATGATATAGAGTATCATCACAAAATGCAATGTAATTTAAAAAGGGTGTTAAAAGAGGGATTTAAAGAAGGATATCTATTTTGTAAGAATTTTAAAGAGGGATATTATCCCTCTTTAATGATATCTATTTTGTAAGAGTTTTAAAGAGGGATATTATCCCTCTTTAATATGAGCGTCGGCAATCGTGTAATGAGGGTAAAACAAAACCCTCGTTAAATTAAAGAGGACTTTGGTGACGTACTGACATGTGTCAGGTTCCCGATGATTTTTTCCCTCGTCCCGTTTCCCGAGCAAATTAAAGAGGATTTTCTACCCTCTTTAGTTGCGTAAAAATTTTAAAAATGAAACCGCGCGGATTCGAACCCGCGTCGCGCGCCCCCTCACACGCCCACACAACCACTCGGACACGCTCCCCACCCTACTGTTTGCATAATTTGGGCGAATTTTCGCCCCATGGTGAATCGAACACGCGACCACCTTGAATGTGGAGGCCTTGTGTGTTTCGCCAAACCGTTTGGGCACGGCTAGTTACTTGACATTAATGCCTTTCTAATTGTATATATTTTATATATGTATGTAGTGTATATTTATGTGTTATTTCTTAATTATATCATTTATAATACAAATGTTTATATATATATATATGTAATTATGTATACAGATTTTAGTTTAATTAAAATATTTATAATTAAATTATAAAATAAATAATTTATATTTTTCTATATATTTATTAATATGAATAATTTTTTTTTGTAAAAATAATATTTTAATATTCTTCTTAACAATTTACTAACATTATATATGTACACTCGTTTTTATTAACACTATATATTTTTTTTTAAATTATTATTAAAATATTTTTAATAAAATTGCCAAATAATCACTTTTATATTGTCTTTCACTATAATCACTTTATTAAAATATTTTAAAAAAAATTGTCAAATAATCATTTTTATATTCATTTTTCATTATATATGTGTGCATATATATATATATATATATATATATATATATATATATATATATATATATATACGTACCAATTCTCATATACTAACCCCAATTAATCAAGATCCTACGTACATCCATTTCCGACTTAATCAATTGAAATTAATCAAGTCGGAACGCACATGTTCTACAACAAGCAATAACCAACAAATATTCATCAACATCGATCCCTCTACTCCAGCATAATTAATATATTCTTTACACCACAACTACACTAAATAAGCTAAATTAAGCTAATACTAAATTAACCTAAATAGTACTAATTAATATACACATGTTAGTTATATAATACAAAACTAATGCTACACAATAAAACAAGTAATACTAAACAACAAAGCAACTAATATTTATAATTAAAATAATTAATCAACTAATACTACAAAATTAATCAACTAATACTACACAATGAAACAATTAATCAACTATAATACTACACAATAAAACCAACTAATACTACACAATTAATCAACTAATACTACACAATGAAATAATTAATCAACTATAATACTACACAATAAAACCAACTAATACTACACAATTAATCAACTAATACTACATAATAAAATAATTAATCAACTAATACTACACAAGAAAACCAACTAATACTACACAATAAAATAAGTAATACTACACAATTAATCAACTAATACTATACAATAAAACAATTAATCAACTAATACTACACGATTAATCAACGAATACTACACAATATATAAAATAATTAATCAACTAATACTACACAATAAAAACAACTAATACCAATTGTTGTGCACTAAAATATGAGGATTATGGATTAAGATGTGGCTTAGTGATCTTAGTGACACAAACAATAAATGTGTAAAGTGGATTGTATTTATGTTATATGATTGCTTGAGAGAATAAGAGTTTGAGTAATAAATTTGCAAGAGGTTTGGTATGACATTAATTTCTCTCCTTTTCTTGGTCATAAATGACCCATATTTATAAGATTTGGGAGAGTGGAGCTCACTCTCCCGGATTACAAGTGCAAGTAGCCGAATTATAGCTCTGTGAAACATTAAATGCTACATGATTGATGTGACTCAGGTTGGAGGTTGCTGGGAGGTCGTTCGAGGTATTCAAGAGCTCGCGCACCTCGCTGGGACGTCGCCCGAGGCCAATCCGGATTTGCAGGGATTCAGTTGTCTAACTATTCCTAGCTACTCATCATTACTGTCATTTACTGACACCACTCTGATTAAGGCCATTCTTAGGTAAGGTTCCTGGTGCTGCCCGCCTGCCACGGGTCCCATCACAATTAATGCTCCGTACTTGTGTCAGAGTGCGACCTGCGAGGTGCAACCAGGTCGCATACTCGTGCTTGGCGTGCCTTTATTTCCATCTTTTCGGCGAGGTGTTATACTTGTGCAAAACTTGATCCGGTCCTCCTCTATTTCTTTCTAGGTCGGATCCGACCTCGCGCTATATGCCCACAACAATAGCCCCTAGCTAGTCGTCCCATGCTCGCTAATGGGGGGGCGAGCTACTTTCGAATGTTGCCTTGATCATGCTGCGCGAGGTCGTAAAACTTCTGGGGTACGCGTGACTATTGCCTCGGGACTGATCGTGATGACGGCAGCTCGCCTCGACTGTCGTGCCTACTGAGACTAGGTGATGATGGCGCGTGGGTTTCACACGCGGGATTCGAACGGTCGTGGGCCGACCCATGCGCCCTAGAATTTGCCTATAAATGAACTTCTCTTCTCCACATTCCACTTTTCACACTCTTAAATTTTGGAAATCGCTGTGTTGCTCTGATTCTTCTCTCAACTCTAATTCCGATCGTTGTTGTGTTCAAGGTAAAGATCTCTATTCTTCTTCCTTTCTTTTTATTCTCTGCATTGGTGAACAATGTCTACCTCGAATCGGGAGAACTCGGGGAGCGCGGCCGAGAGTTCTGCTCCGATTGCGGCGATTCGTCGGCGGCGAGGCCACGGTGGGCATGAAGCTTCGGTAGTGGAAGTCTCTTCGACGACGGGGAGCGAAGTTCCCGTGTTGGCTAGGGGTGAGGTCACATCGAGAAGACGCCGCCTTCGCCGGGCCGAGGGGGACTCCTTGGGGAGGTCTTCGGCCCCCGTTGCGCCGGAAATTCAGGCTTTGGAGATGGTGGGGGAGGAAGGAGACGAACCTAGCTCGGGATTGATTGATTCAGCCGAGTTTGACTTCTTATCGGACGAGATTGACGACATCGATCGCAAGCTACGGATAGAGGAGAGCATGTCTCATCCTCGCAAACTGATTTCCCGACCAACCCGAACTCGTGCGGATAGTATTTTTGCTGCGGGTGAGGTAACTAGCTCGGTAACTGAAGTCGAGCTCTTTTTATGGAGAGAACAATTTCAAGTCCCTAGCGACGTCCACTTCTGGGATCCTGGCTATAAGATCGATTATGCCGACCAGGTCCCCGATGGGTGTGTGGCGATGAATTATGACACAATGAAGGCGGGGCTCCATTTTCCGCTTCACCCTATTATTACTTCGCTGCTGTGGTTTTGGGGCCTAGCTCCGACACAAATCACTCCCAACGGGTGGAACACCATCTTCGGGATCTTATCTCTGTTCGGCCACATCCAACCTCGGGCATTCCCTTCTGTCAAGGAAATGAATCTTCTCATCTCGCTGGCGAAGTGGGGTAAAGACCCTGGGTATTACTATTTGAAAGCCCGCCCTCATATGAAAATAGTTGAGGATCTCCCTAGCAAGGTCCAAGATTGGAAAGAGAAGTGGTGGTTGGTAGGGGGAGCCTGACAGAGTCCCGTTTTTGCCCTAGGAGCCCTCGGATATCGCGAGATTCCTCGCGACTATGCGATTCTTAAAAGTAAGCTCTTTCGCTTTTCCCTTTTCCATAATACTGATTTAACTTCTTCTTCCTATTGCAGCTCCCAAGAAATCTAAGACTTCCGAGCTCTCGCTTCCCTTCCTGGTCTGGCTGGTTCAGGTGTGCTTAATTGATCCGGACGAGAGATCGTTGATCATCCTTCAACGGTTGAAGTGTCTGGAATTTGCGGGCCTAACTGTTCCACCTCGGTCGTCGCTGGACGCCGACCTTCCCGATAAGCTTTCCGGGATCTTACCCGTGTTGACTCGACTTCTTTGGTTATTCTCTGGTCATTTCCTGATCTCCTACTTGTCTTCAGTTTCTTTCATCGAGTCCATCCATTTCATATCCTCCAAAGTTACCGACGAGATGCAGAACTTGAACGCCGAGGAGGTGCGCGAAAAGGTTTCTCGCGCCTTGGCTCTGTCCAGGCAGCGGGCGAACCAAAAGAAGGATGTCGCGACTGATGGGGCCACTGGGACCCCCCCTCCGAGGACCAAAGCTATTGCCGCCCCCGACCGAGGCCGGAAAAGGGCTCTTGCCAAAGTGCGAGCAACCGAGGGGAGCTCCCCGAAATAAATCCAGATGTCCGTGGACATGGATGTGCTCCGGGACTCCCGAGTGGGAAAGTTATGGTCTCGGGTTCCGCGGGGACCCCTAATACGATTGTCGAGATCACACAACATCGGACTCGCGATCCCGATGATCGCACTTTCCTTGGGTGGAATCCGGATTTCCGTCAACGGTATATCTCTTTTTACTTATGACTTCATTTCTATATTTTGTTTCGAGTGCACCATGTTTAAGTCTGGTTGCCTTGCAGATATAAACTGGATGATGGAGTATTTCGGGGGGGAGTCGACCCGTAACTATCTGTGGTTGCGAGCTCCTGCGGCCAATGACATCCAACCTTCTTACCTCCGGCACATAGCCGAAGACGCTCCGAGGTCTTGGACTCTGGATCTTCATGAGGAAGCTCATACACAGCACTTCTCCGAGAATCTGACCTCGGTGATTGCCCATATGTGTCGTTCCTTGGCCTTTTTTGAATGGAGCCGGGAGCAGTATGGTCGGGCAAAGATCCAGGCCCAGAAAGCTGAAGCGCACTGCTCGTTGATGAAGGTGGACTTGGCCAGGTCATCGAAAGAGTGGGAGGTTGCTATCAATGCCAAAGTTGCGGCCGAGGAGAAGTTGAAAAATGTGGCCCGGGAGCGGGACGAGCTGGAGAAGAAAGTCTCCCAGATGGCGAAGGATCTCGAGCTCCGAGATCAAAAGGTGAAAGAGAGCATGGACAGGACTGCCGAGGTGGAGGCTCGGTGTCGCCGGTTAGAAGTTGAGGTCCATGACTTTTCGACCACTGTGAAATTGGAGCGCCATCATGCCTCCAATCTGGCCTATATCCACTCATTTTCTAATGATGTTCGGGCTTGCCATCGAGCCGGTGACCTTGATGGGGCGAAATCAACGATGTCCGAGCTGCTCGCTGGATACATGCGTAACAACCCTGTTTGGGAGGGGGATGATCTTCCCATCAAAGACCTTGTTGCCTTTGGTGTGGACTTCAGTTTCCTACCCCCAGGTGCTAATCTTTATGATCCCGAGGAGTTGCTTGCACAGATCTATTCAGGGTGAATATTAAATACAAATTTAATTCTTTAATTATTACTAGCATGAATTAATCCTATATTAATTCAAATAATAATCCAACAACATATCATGCATATAATAATTCAATTAAAACCTACGCATGCAGAATTCTACGAGTTTACGTGAACGTACCTCTTGGGATGGCAACGGTATGGCTGAATAGACTAACCATAAGGACTTCCCAAGTATTCCCTTAGCCCTCGTTCGACTATCCGGTGGAAGGATTCTTGTGAACGATTTAACAAAAGGAAAATAAATTATGTTGCACCACCTTTGTGGATTTACTAATTTTTCCAGCATATGGAATTGTACTTGGGAATGAAAGAATCATCCCCTATTTATAGATGCCAAGGTGGTCGAATTTTTAGTGATAAAACAATGTGGGAAAATCTTTTCTTGATCTCCAAGAAATCTTGAATATATCTCCTATATTCTTTTTCCCATAATTATAATATTCCACAAAAATCCCACCTACTCTATATTATTATGATTTTCGAAAATTAAGGGTTTCAAGAATCCAAGATTTGGATCTTCTTGAATTTATGAGATATTCTCGTATTTTAAGAAATACATATCTTCCATAATATCTTTTCAAGAAAATCGAGAAAAACTTTCTTGCCCTCTATTTTCAAAAATTTCGAAAATCACTTATGAATTAACAAAGTGGGAGATTTCTTGAATTTAATGAGATAATCTTGTATTCCAAGAATACATATCTTCATTCCATAACAAAATTCCAAGAAAATCTTTCTCCCAACTTATCCATAATTTTCGAAAAATACATGGAAAAATAAGCAACAATATTTATTTTATTTTAATCACCTTTTTAAGTTATTGGACTATATGTTGGGCTACTTAGGGGGCCTTTAGGAGAATTAAGATTGGACCTTCTAATGGACCTTGAATATATAATATTGAGCCACAATATTATTCAAGCCCATAAATATTAATTAATCCCACTACATAATTAATATTGCACTATCCATCTTAACCCATATTACAGTCAATATGGCTCCCGGTCATTATTTCCCGTGTTTAAGATTATCTAGCCCATTAATTAATTCAAGCCACTGAAATAGCTTTCCATTAATTAATATATTTTATCCTTGGTCAAGGAACGGTTCAACATTATTATCCATACCGGAAACTAATTCCACTTGCAAGATTTGGTATGATAAAGCTTATGAACCTCCCAAGGGGGACAAATCGAACAAAGCGTGCTTGCACACGATTCTTCAGATTAAATCTTAGCAATCACATGTGACCAATAATATTGCCCAAGATAAAAAGTATTGAATCTCATTGATTCGCTACCCATGAAAAGTCAAAGCAATAGTTACCAATCCCACGTGATCCTATTTAAGGGACGAAGATTAAGAAATAACGAACCACTGAGGTCTAATTCTTTCTTGTTCATTTAAAGAATTTATCCTCCTCAGAGGTCCCTATTCATCAAGCATCACCATGCACTAGTGTAATCTCTTGGTCAAGATAAACCAATCTGAGCCTTACACTTCAACCTTTCACGATGGGTTGTTCATTTCCATCTAGGTCGTGAATGACGTACTTTTAGTTACAAGGGACTGTTAATTTAATCTTCTGTGATCTGGTATTACTAAATTAACTACAATGTAACACGTCATTTAATTATTGAATGTTATGCATTAAATATATGTAACATTCGATAATATTTAAAGCATCAGTGATAATCAATTTATTTCAGTAAATAAGTCTGAAAATTCAGTTTCGACTATACAAAGTAAAAACATACTTTCTAGTATAATCCCAACAGATATGGAGGATGGCCAGGATGACGGTGGTAGGGAAGTTGTTGGTGGTGATGATGGTGGAAATGGTGAAGGGAATCAGGCTGGCGTCGAGATTCCCGAGGTTGAGCAAAACACGTCGACTGACTTGACCGTAAAATGATATATTCTTAACTAGCAGTTACCCCACAAGAGTATGGGATCACTGTAGCAAGGGTAAGTATTTAGACCAAGTAGTATCGAACCCAAAGGAAGTTTAACATGCGTGTAAATCCCTGGAAATCTTTGCTTCGTAACTAATATGGATGCGTATGATAGTTCTATTTCACTACTATTGATTCAACAAGAAATAAGCAATTGACAACGATTACACTAACTTCAGATGAAGTGCAAATATTGGAGAATATTGCTTTGGACAGGAATCCCTACGTATACTATAGGAATTGGTTTGGCGACGAGGACTATCGTGGTGTACAAAAGATTAATCCTAAGTGTACTGAAACTAGGCAATCAACTTCCCTAATCCCGCACTAAATAAGGTACAACAAAAGCTCGGTTTTTATTCCCGACTACTCAACTAATACCCTCTTTACCTCACTTACAAAATAACCAAGTTATTAAGATTGTGCTTAATTACTATAGCCCTTATTCAAATTGGGTGATTCGGTCGTCCTCCCTAAATTAACCAGTATATTACCAACCCCGTCACAAACCCTCTCCTCAAGCCTATTCATTGGAAAAGAGTGATTCGATCGTCCTCTCTCTAACAACTTTCATACTCAATTCAATGGTTTTTATTGGATTAGTTTTTCAAATTAGCAATTTAAGAAGATTATCCAATTTACACCTCGAATCATCCTAATCGCCTACCCAATTCGATTCATGCACCGCGAAGTCTCACGAGCTCCATTTTCAGCCCTCTTTCCTGTTATACAAACCAAAGAAGTAAATTAGTGATTTTATACATATTATGCTTAATCACCACAAGAATATCACTAAAAACACTCAAAACATGGCTAAAACTCGCTCGTAACTCACTCAATTTCACCTCTAATCAACTCCCCCAAACTTACAATGTTGCTTGTCCCCAAGCAATGAAATTATAAATTGAGTGAAATTGACAAAACAATTCGAGATACCAAATCATGCATGCAATTGCTTTCAACTTTCAATGATCGGTCACCCGACACAAACTCATCGTCTTTTCTCCTACTCATGGGCAATCAACATAACTCACCAAATCAAACATGGATGTGCTCTCGACGGTGTGTTTCATTCCCTCACAAGTATTTTCTCAATAAGTAGGGACACTCAAACAATCAATCACACAAATCAGTGACCATATGCTTGTAAATACTCTCAACATCGATCACATTCAATGTATTCATACCAGATCAACAAGGACTTTCACTAGGTTGTAACGGAAGGCTCTTTGGACAGGTGGGATAAGTATATGGGAAACTGACTCAATGAGCAGAGAATAAGAAAATCGTAGTCAAATTATTTCAATCTAAGGGATGAAAGTGTTGTTATCCAATGCAATGTTATATGCATCTTTTTTTTTTCTTTTCAATTCTCCCTCCCCCAAACTAAAACACTTCAACCTTTCCTTTCTTTTTCCCTTTTTTTTTTCCGAGCAAGAGTATATCTTTTCCGTTGCTCAACTCACTCTTATTTCTTTCCCATCCTTCCACAAGCTTCCCATTCAGCTATTTATGAATACACTCAACCCATCAATTATTTACATCAACCAATTTCACCCCCTCATTTAAGACTTTTCCTATTCTCCACTCAATTTTGGACAAAAGAGTTTTAAAACGGAGAGGGCTTAAATATGCTAACAAACGATTAGGCCTCAGGCTCAAACGGGCTAGCAAGGGAAAAATGTCATCGGTTGGGAAATTTGGGCTAAAGTGACTTACAAATCAAAACATGGCCTATGATCACTTCCGGCATGCAATACAAGACACAATCAAGAAGAGAGAATATCCATAAGTTCTAGCACCTCAAAGGTGATGATTCACACACAATGAATGAGATGAATGTAATGAATTTCAATCTCGTTTAAGGCTCAATTCTCACGGTTATTCACATCCATGCCTAGACCTAGCAACTTATGCCTCATGCCACACAAATATTCAAAAAGAAAAATCGCAAGTGCCCGACTTCCCTTTCAAATCCACCTTACTTACAACTACACACATTCTCAAGCACTCAATCATTCCACAATTACTCAACCCAGCATTCACACTTAAAGTAGAGCAACAAATAAGCAAGTAGAACATCAATCATCAATGAAATCAAGCAAATTCACACTCACTTTCATGAGTACCACGAAATAGCCAGTTTAAGTGCATGCCCAAATAGAATAAATGAAAGAGAAAAGAAAAAAAATAAGAGTTAGAAAATGGGGAGTTCCCCATCTACTGTCATTGCTCTGGAGGTGGTGGAGGGTGATACATCAGATGATCCTCTCCTCTTACCACCTGGGGTTTCAAAATGTACCTGCACTCAACATCCTTAAATACCCGAGATCAAAACACCACGATATAACACAAAACAAACTAAAATCACACCAAAAACAAATAGGTTGCCTCCCATTCAGCGCTATTTTTAAGGTCCTACTGCCGAACCGAACTTACTTACTTTCACGAAGTGAAAACCATGTTACCTCCTTTGTCCTCAATCGACCAACCGATGCCCGATTTGTGCTTACTTAGCACTTTGATGAGTCTATTCAATTGATCATGAGATAAAGAAGAAGAAACAATAACAGGGTATCTTTCATTATCTTCCAAGTAGGCGTACATAAGGTGGTCTGGTAATGGCTTCAATTCCTTTTTAGCTTCCAATGGTGGGGCTTTGTCGAACATCGCTTCGAAAGGCTTCTCCTCCAAGTGCAATTCTTCTTCTTCCCCCACTTGCGTCACCTCCATCTGCTTCAATTCTTCACTATGGAGTGTGTCATCAACACAAAGATCGATAATATCCACACAATGACAACTCTCATCCCCCATCGGATATTTCATTGCCTCATAAAGAGTAATTTTTATCTCTGATCATCCACCTTCACCGTGATTTTTCCATTCGCCACATCTAAGACCATCCCAGTAGTAGCCAAGAAAGGTCTTCCCAAGATTAAAGGCACATGCTCATCCTCCTCCATTTCAAGGACTACAAAGTCAACTGGAAAGACATGACCATCCACTTTCACGAGAACATCTTCCACTACGCCTTGAGGTCGAGTGATAGACCTATCGGCTAGTTGAAGAGTCATCATAGTCGGTTCAAGTTCTCCACAGTTCAGCTTCTTGAATAATGATAAGGGCATAAGGTTGATGCTTGCCCCCAGATCACACAAAGCTCCCTTCTTGATTCCATTCCCAATGTCACAAAGAATACTAAACCTCCCCGGATCCTTCAACTTTGGAGGAAGAGCTTTGTGCACCATTGCACTCACTTCGTGGTTCAACTGAACGAGCTCAGGTTCATCAACTCTCCTCCTTTTGGCAATTAGATCTTTCAAGAACTTTGCATAATTCGGCATCTGCTCCAAAGCATCATAAAATGGTATGTTTATGTGCATCTTCTTGAATACCTCCAAAAACTTAGCAAACTTCTCGTCTAACTTCTTCTTCATAAAATTTTGAGGATAAGGAACAGGAACCACAGATTTAGGCACCCCCATTCATCTCGTTCAGTTTCTTTCACCTTGAGCCTCTTTTCCCTCGAAGTTTTCCACTTTGGTACCCGTTCTTCATCAACAAACCCTTCTTCCACTTTTTCTTTCTCTTTTTCTTGCTTCCCACTTTCTACCTCATCCACTGGTTCATCATCTTCCACCTCTTTACCCTCACTATCCTCCTCAGCTTGCCTATGATTTTCCTCTACCTCAGCCGGTAATGGAGGTCCATCATACTTCTTCCCACTTCTAAGCTCAATAGCTTTGCAATGTTCCTTCGGAATCACCTAGGGCATAGATGGGAATTTGCCCGTCTCTCTACCTATCGACTTTGCTATCTGTCCCATCTGATATTCAAGCGCATTAAATCGCATGTTGTTTTCTTGCTGCATCCTCTGGAAATCTTGCTCTCTCCTCTCGTTCTTCTTATTCGCCTCTTTTTGATCAAATTCAAAAGAAGATAATCTCTTCTTCACCTCCTCACCTTGTTGCAGAAGAAGTTGCAACATCTCAGCAACTGATGTTCCGCCTTCTCCACCAAGAGGCTTTGAACCTGGATCAACACCTGGTGGAACAGTGATTCCAGCCTTCGGATTTCCATAGGAAAAATTCGTTCTTTCTCCACTGATTCAGATAAGACGTAGAACCTCCTTGATAGTTTGAATTGTTTTGCCATTGGTTCTGTGAAGGTGGTGGACCCTGAGGCATAAAAGGTTGACCAGAGGTAGGTCGCCCTTGCTGATAATTTCCCTGTTGATACCCCTGCTGGTTGTAATTCGGCCTCCCCATATAGTTGGCCTCTTCCTGCTGAAATACCAACTGGTTCATAAACTCATTCACCTCCTTGCTTCCTCCCCCAAACTTGGCTAACCTGAATATTGCTGATTTTCTGTTTATAGCCATCAACAACTTCTGAGTTCCAATGTTGTCTTCCATCTGATTCACACTCTGACGTGATTGATCAGTATTCCATTCCCCAACATTTTAACTCTTCCACAATTTCTCTGCACTCCCGGGCACTCTTATTCAGAAAACCACCACCTGCACAGGCATCGAGGTGCTTTTGCTCATTGTAATGGATTCCACAGTAAAAGTAGGCCACTATATCTTGCTCATCAACCCATGTTTGCGGACACTCAATCAACAAGTTCTGATGATCGCTCCCATGCTTGATCGAGACCCTCATTCGGTTTTTGACGGAATGTAGATATCTCAGTTCTTGCCTTCATTGTTCTGGATGGAGGATAAAAACGCTCCAAAAAAGCTCGCTCCATTTGAGCCCAAGTGGTGATACTTCCTCGGGGAATTGTGTTATCGAACCAATCCTTAGTTATCCCGGTCAGTGAAAACGGAAACAATATGAGCTTCTTTGCATCCTCCGACATCCCATTGTAGTCAAATGTTGAAGCAATCATCAAAAAATTTCGTAGATGAGTGTTTGTATTATCTCTCCCAACCTCTCCTCGGAATTGAGAATCAATGAGTATCTTAAGAATCCCCAGTGAAATAGAGAAATTGTTAGTTTCCACCCTTGGCAAAGCCACTCCATCATAATGTCTTTGAGGTTGAGCCTCAAACATCCCTCGGATAGCCATTTCAGGATTCCCTCCCCTAGGGTGGTTTTGTTGGTTTTGGTAAAGAGGGTTGTAGTGTGGGTTATAGTTCGGGTTTGGTTGGTAGTTTTGGTTCGGCTGGTTTTGGTAAGGTAGATTTTGGTAAGGTTGGTTGTTGTATGGATGATTAAGGTTTTGGAAGTTTTGATTTTGGTTTGGGAATTGGTTTTGCTGGTTTGGTTGGTTGGGATACTGCGGTTGGTTTTGGGGGTATGGTTGGTTTGGCTGTGGGTTCGGGTTATTCATCCCTTCTGGGTGCAACTGATTCTCTCCATTCCCTCCATTTCCATCCACATTCAACCCGTCATTCCTACCGCAGCCATTCTCCTCTGAAAAGCTCGATTCCTTCTTGCTATAGCTTCAGGGTCTAACTCAGTTCGATCAACGCTCGTTTCTCCTTTTGAGCGTGTTCTCATAAACCTGAAAACTCAAGCAAAGAAATCAAATGAAACTAGCACAAAAATATAGTAAAATCAGAAAAGAAAACACCCACTACTAGCTACTAATCTATTTTCAAGTTTTACACAAAGCGCATACGTCACTTCCCCGGCAACGGCGCCTTTGACTTGACCGTAAAATGTTATATTCTTAACTAGCAGTTACCCCACAAGAGTATGGGATCACTGTAGCAAGTGTAAGTATTTAGACCAAGTAGTATCGAACCCAAAGGAAGTTTAGCATGCGTGTAAATCCCTGGAAATCTTTGCTTCGTAAGTAATATGGATGCGTATGATAGTTCTATTTCATTACTATTGATTCAACAAGAACTAAACAATTGACAACAATTACACTAACTTCAAATGAAGTGCAAATATTGGAGAATATTGCTTTGGACAGGAATCCTACGTATACTATAGGAATTGGTTTGGCGACGAGGACTATCGTGGTGTACAAAAGATTAATCCTAAGTGTACTGAAACTAGGCAATCAACTTCCCTAATCCCGCACTAAATAAGGTACAGCAAAAGCTCGGTTTTTATTCCCGACTACTCAACTAATACCCTCTTTACCTCACTTACAAAATAACCAAGTTATTAAGATTGTTCTTAATTACTATAGCCCTTATTCAAATTGGGTGATTCGGTTGTCCTCCCTAAATGAACCGGTATATTACCAACTCCGTCACAAACCCTCTCCTCAAGCCTATTCATTGGAAAAGAGTGATTCAATCGTCCTCTCTCTAACAACTTTCATACTCAATTCAATGGTTTTTATTGGATTAGTTTTTCAAATTAGCAATTTAAGAAGATTATCCAATTTATACCTCGAATCATCCTAATCGCCTACCCAATTCACTATTTCTACGCGATCATCCTATCCAAAGCAATCAAAAGTCTAGCCTACCAACATGATAGTAAACTCACAAATAACCAAAGAAATTATAGAACTCATTAAGAAAGAATGCATAAACCAAATCAACAATGGATAATCAATTGAATTCAAGTAGCACAAAGAGTATTGGATAGGAAATTCAATTAAACCCTAAGTTGTTCTTCAAAAGTAAAAACTGAGAAATTAGACAAAACAAGATCAGGAAAACTAGAATGTTAAACAGTAAGTTTGATAACCGGATCGTGTTTTTCGTGGATGAATTCCTCTCCTGTTTACTTCAACCCTAAACCCTAGGTACTTTTCCCCTTTTCTTCTATCTAATTGTTCGTCCTTTTTTCTTCTCCAAAACGTCCCCCTCTTATTTTTCCCGTCTACCTTATATATCCCGCTCTCAGACCGCTCGATCATAGCACTTGGTAGAGCAGTATCGCTCGACCACTTAGTTTGGTCGAGCGCTTCTACATCGCTGATTGAGCGCCGATTGCTAACTGGACTTGTGCCCGCTCGACCACATTGGTCGAGCTCTTGGTGCTCGACCTCATCCTTCTATCACCTTTCTTCACTCCAACTAATACTTTTCAGTATTTCTTTCATATCTTTTCAACCGGGAATCCGATTCATGGACCGCAAAGTCTCACGAGCTCCATTTTCAGCCCTATTTCCTGTTATACAAACCAAAGAAGCAAATTAGTGATTTTAAACAGATTATGCTCAATCACCACAAGAATATCACTAAAAACACTCAAAACATGGCTAAAACTCGCTCGTAACTCACTCAATTTCACCTCTAATCATCGACCAACCCTGTTGAGGGGACCTCGGTGTTGGGATTATATTGGAAAGTATAATTTTACTTTGTATAATCAAAACTGAATTTTGGACTTATTTACTGAAATAAATTGTTTATCACTGATGCTTTAAATATCATCGAATGTTACATATATTTACTGCATAACTGTTCAATAAATAGTACGTGTTACATTGTAGTTAATTTAGTGATACCATATCACAAAAGATTAAATTAACAGTCCCTTGTAACCAAAAGTACACCATTCACGACCTAGATGGAAATGAACAATCCATCGTGAAAGGTTGAAGTGTAAGGCTCAGATTGGCTTGTCTTGACCAAGAGATTACACTAGTGCATGACTGATGCACTGAATAGGACCTACAGGAGGACAAATTCTTCAGAACTGAACAAGGAAGAATTAGACCTCAGTGGTTCGTTATTTTTAGTCTCCGTCCCTTAAATAGGATCACGTGTGGTTGGTAACTATTGCTTTGACTTATCACGGGTAGAGAATCAACGAGATTCAATACTTTATATCTTGGGCAATATTATTGGTCACATGCGATTGCTAAGATTTAATACGGAGAATCGTGGTGCAAGCTTGCTTTGTTCGATTTGCCCCCTTGGGAGGTTCATAAGAATTATCATACCAAATCTTGCAAAGTGGAACTAGTTTCCTAGATGGATAATAATGTTGAACCGCTTCAAACAAGGACAAAAGATATTTAATTAATGGAAAGCTATTTCAGTGGCTTGAATTAATTAATGGGCTAGATAATCTTAAACACGGGAATAATAATCGGGAGCCATATTGACTGTAATATGGGTTAAGATGGATAGTGCAATATTAATTATGTAGTGGGATTAATTAATATTTATGGGCTTGAATAATATTGTGGCTCAATATTGATAATTCAAGATCCATTGGAAGGTCCAATCTTAATTCTCCTAAAGGCCCCCCAAGTAGCCCAACATAAAGTCCAATAACTGAAAAAGGTGTTTAAAAATAAAATAAATTTTGTTGCCTATTTTTCCTTATTTTTTTTGAAAAATATGAATAAAAATGGGAGAAAGATTTTCTTTGAATTTTGTTATGGAATGGAGATATGTATTCTTGGAATACAAGATTATCTCATTAAATTCAAGAAATCTCCCACTTGGTTATTCATATAGATGTTTTTCGAAAATTTTGAAATATAAAGGGCAAGAAAGATTTTCTTGATTTTCTTGAAAAGATATTATGGAAGATATGTATTTCTTGGAATACAAGTATATCTCATAAATTCAAGAAGATCCAAATCTTGGAATCTTGATCCTTAAATTTTGAAAATTCCATAACAAGATGAGGTGGGATTTTTTGTGGAATATTTTAATTATGGAGAAAAGAATATATGAGATATATTCAAGATTTCTTGGAGATCAAGAAAAGATTTTCCCACATTGTTTTCTTCCCAAATTTTCGACCACCACCCCATCTATAAATAGGGGATGATTCTTTCATTCCCAAGTACAATTCCATGTGCTGGAAAAATTAGTAAATCCACAAAAGTGGTGCAACAAAGTTTATTTTTCCTTTTGTTAATTGTTCGCGAGCATCCTTCCACCGGATTATCGAGCAAGGACTAGGGAATACTTGGGAAGGCTTTTTGGTGTGTTTTCATTGATGAGTCCATTGCCATTCCAAGAGGTACGTTCACGTAAACTCGTAGTAATTCCGTATGCGTAGGATTTACGTGAACTGTTTATATGCATGATTTGTTGTTGAATTATTATTTGAATTAATATAGGATTAATTCATGCTAGTAATAATTGTTAGAATTAAATTTGTATTTAAATATTCATCCCAATAGATCCGTGCAATTAATTCCCCAACACTTGGATGCTCCACCGAGCTGATTCCTAAGATGGTTTTTCTGAGGCAGTATGCCAAATGCCTTCGGGCACCCTTTGTAATCGCCCTTCGGGGTTTTTCTTATCAGTTGGTTAGGTTGCTCTTCGGGGTGTGTAAGTGTTTGCCCAAGGGGCGTAGGACTTCGCTGCCTTCGGGCGATGTACTTTTGTCGCCTCCGGGCGCTTATTAATGAAATCGCAGTTCCTTTTCATTTCTATCTTTCTCGCTTCCTGGTTTGAATACTTGTTTGTTTCTTTCCAATACTTTGTCGTCGGTGAGTCCGTGTATTTTATCTTTCTGAGAACCTGGGTAATAAACAATAATGATAAAAGATATGTTAATTGATAGCGACTTGACTGTCGGCTTAGATAGGGTTTGCGACCAAGGTTGACTTAGATAGGTTATGCGACATACTAGCCTTCATGTGTTCTTGGCTTAGCCGACTTAGACTGGGTATGCGACCGAGGTTGGCTTAGACTGGGTATGCGACATACTAGTCTTCATGTGTTCTTGGCTTAGCCGACTTAGACTGGGTGTGCGATCGAGGTCGGCTTAGACTGGGTATGCGACATACTAGCCTTCATGTGTTCTTGGCTTAGCCGACTTAGACATTTTCATTTGCGAATCCATGTATGATCGAACTTGTGAGAGGTCGGGGACCAGCCCCCCAAGTTCGTAATTGTAAAAAGATGGAGCAAGCTCATGTTATAAGTCATAACTCATAGAGAAATATACAACCGATCTGGATTTTACAACTCATAGTTATTGGTAGAACTTCTTCAGGTAGGTCGCATTCCACGGATACATCGCGGGAATGCCCTTCAAGTCTTCGAGCTGGTAAGCCCCATTCGGCAGACATTTTGAAATCTTCATGGGTCCCTCCCAGGTTGGACCAAAAACTCCTTTCTGGACACCGAGGATTCTTTTTAAGACGAGATCGCCGACCTTGAACCTTTGGATTTTTGCTCTTGAATTGTAGTATTTCTCCGACTTTCCTTTGTAATTTGCATTTTTTAAGTTGGCTTCAAATCTTTTTTCTTCGAGGAGGTCGAGGCTGAGATCTATAGCTTGATCGTTGTCCTCTGTGACTATTTACGATGTCTGGTGACTTCTGACGATGACCTTCGTGGGTATGACCGCCTCTGTCCCAAAGGCCAAGGCGAAAGATGTTTCGCCCGTTGAATTTCGAGACGTGGTTCTATATGATCATAAGATGCTCGGAAGTTTGTAAGCCCGTAATCCCTCTGACTCAATAAGTTGAGTTTTTAGGGTATGTTTGATTATCTTGTTCACAACTTCAACTTGCCCATTGGACTGGGGGTGATAGGGGGTGGAGAACAACTTTGCGATTTTTCACTTCGCAAAAAAGACATCGATCTCGAAACCATCGAACTGCTTCCCATTATCTGTGACGATTGCTTGTGGTAAGCCAAAACGGCAAATGATATTTTTCTAGATGAATCGTATGATTTTCTCCTAGGTGATGGTCGCTAAAGGTTCTGCTTCCGCCCATTTGGTGAAGTAGTCTACTGCGACCACCGCGAATTTTGAACTGCCCGGGGCTTTAGGGAAAGGACCGATCAGGTCAATCCCCCACTTCACGAATGGCCATGGGCTATAGATCGACGTGAGCTCCTCCGGAGCTCACTTAATTTTTGGAGCGAAAAATTAGCATTGCCGACATTTCTTCGCTTACGCAATTGCATCTTTCCTTAGGGTTAACCAATAATAGCCTTGTCTGATCGTCTTGTAGATGAGAGATTGACCTGCGGTATGATTTTCACAATCTCCCTCATGGATTTCTTTCAAGATTACTCGGCCTTCTTCCGGGGTGACGCATTTCAAAAGTGGTAAAGAGAAACTTCGCTTGTAAAGTTGTTCGTTGATTACGGTGTACCTCGCTGCTCTTAGTTGTAATCGGCGAGCTGTGACCTTATCCTCTGGCAGTATCCCTTTCTTGATGTAGTCTTTGATGTCGGTCATCCAATTATTTTTTGGGGTCGTGATCTGGAAAACTTCCTTATGAATGTTCGATGGACTCGCTTGATTCGTCCAAGTTATTTCCTCTATGTTGATGGCGATGCGACCTGCCGATGGAGCGTTGAGCTTGGTAACTGCTATGTTGTCCATATCGGCGGTACCTTCGGATGTGGCCAACCGAGCTCAAGAATCTGCCTGTGTGTTTTTTGTTCGAGGTATCAGCTCTATTCGCACTTCTTCGAATCTTTCGACGAGGCTTTTTGCTATCTGCTGGTATTTAATCATTTGTTCACCCCATGCTTCGTACTCTCCTGACATCTGGCATACGACCAGCTGGGAATCACTGTAAACTTTCAACTTTCGCACACCAATGGCCATTGCCATTTCCAGGCCATTTATCAAGGCCTCATACTCTGCTTCGTTGTTGTGGCATGAAAATCAAAGCTTACAGCCGTGGTGAAGGATTATTGTTCGGGACTGATTAGGACCACCCCAGCCCCCGCTCGGGTGCTCGTCGAGGAGCTATCAACATGCAATGTCCAAGGGACGTCGGTCGCTTTCGGTGTCTTTTCTAGAAAGGTGAGCTCGGTGAGAAAGTCGGCGAGGACCTGAGCCTTGATCGCAGTTCGGGGTGCGAAGGTGATCCTGAACTGTCCTAACTCGATGGACCATTTCAATAATCTTCTGGCTGTATCAGGTCGGTGCAACACCTGTCTCAGTGGCATGGTAGTCAAGACTTCAATTTGGTGATCGAAGAAATATTGTCGTAATTTCCAAACACTCATAATTAAGGCGTAAGCGAGCTTTTTGAGCGGCGGGTACTTGAGCTCGGCATCATTCAGGGTCTGGCTAACGAAGTATGTAGGTAAATGGTACTGACCTTCTGCCTGCACTAACACTGCGCTGAGAGCGGATTCCGAGGCCGCGAGGTATAGAAATAACTTCTCGCCTGGTATAGGTTTTGCCAATATTTGGGGGTCGGAGAGGTACACTTTGAGCTTCAGAAATGTGGCTTGGCATTGTGGGGTCCATGAGAACTTTCCTTTTTCATGGCTTCGAAAAAAGGCTTACACTTATCCCACATTCTGGATACGAATCTGTTGAGAGTTGCGAGACAACCGGTCAATCTTTGGACTTCTTTCACGTTGCGAGGTGGTTTCATGTCCATGATGGCTTTGATCTTTGTAGGGTTAGCTTCGATACCTCGCTGACTGATGATATGGCCCAGGAACTTCCCCGAACCAACTCCAAAACTGCATTTCTTGGGATTCAAGCGCATGTTGTATTTTCTCAAGATTCAAAGGTCCGGGCGAGGTGGCACAGATGGTCCTCCTTCTTTTCACATTTCACCACAATGTCGTCAATGTACACCTCCATGGTCTTTCCAATCTCGTCGGCGAACATTCAATTTACTAAACGCTGGTAGGTTGCCCCTGCGTTCTTCAGACCAAATGGCATCCTCTTCCAACAATGCACGTTTTTCTCTGTCAAAAAAGATGTGTGTTGCTGATCATCTTTATCCATGGCGATCTGGTGATACCCGGCGAATGCATCCATGAATGTCATCATCTTGTGCCCAGCGGTGCTATCTACGAGGTGATCGATGTGCGGTATTGGAAAGTAATCCTTCGGGCAGGCCTCATTAAGGTCGGTGAAGTCGATACATAGCCGCCAAGAGCTGTTTGCTTTTTTCACTAGCACTGCATTGGCCACCCATTGCGGCTGATCTGCTTGCTCGATCAACTTGTTAGCTAGCAGTTTCTTTACTTCCTCGGCCAGGGCTGCGTACTTTTTCGGACCGAACTTCCTTCTTTTCTGGGACACTGGCCTCTTCGTCGGGTCGATGTTCAGTTTGTGGCATGCGACCTCGGGGTCAATGCCGACCATGTCCTCACGTGACCATACGAATATGTCTAGATTCTGCTTGAGGAAATTTATCAGTTGATCTCGCAGGTCGCTGGGAATTCGCGTTCCGATGGTCACGCTTAGTTCCGATCGATCGAGGTCGACCGGGATTGTTTCGAGCTCTTCAATAGGGGTTGCTCGTTGATCATTTCTTTCCTTTCTTGGATCAAGGTTGGACTCCCACTGTTCGGAGTCGACCTTCATTGGCTCAAAACCGAGGTGAGGTTCCAAATCTGGTAAATCTCGTGAAGGCTTCTCTCTAGCTGTGATGTCAACTTCCATAGGCGTTACATTCATTTCTACTACACTGTCTATCTCCATTTTATCACTTTCTTTTTCTTTCAGGGGTGGATTTGGGCTCGTACAACTTAGCCCCACCTCGAATTTTCTACCAAAATAAAAAGCAGAATTTAAATCGACACAAGTGTAAGTTAAACATTTTCTTGCTGCAATCAGGTCACCCATGATGGTGCTGATCTTTCTGTCAGATCCGGGAAACTTAATACAATAGAAATAGGACGAGGTGGCAGCCCCGAACTCATGTTCGAAAGGCCTGCCGAAGAAAGCATTGAAGTTTGATGGGGTATCGATGATTATAAAGTCTAGCTGCCTTGTCGCCTTCACTTCGATGTCCAAGGTTGATGTGATCTCGACAGACAGGCGGATCATCCCATAGGCCTCAATAGGCTGGTTTCCAAAAGCTCGAATCCCGACCTCACAGGGCTCGACGTAGGAGTGTAAATCGCCGAGCAGGTCCAGAGTTTTCTTGAAAAAGATGTTACAGAAAGCCCCATTATCGATCATGATGTGATGAACTAGGGCCCCCATTATTCTGGCCGAGATCACGAGTGGATCCCAATTCGGGAAAACCACCCCATCCTTGTCCTCCTCGGTGAAGGTGAGCTGTTTCTGATTCGGGGCTATGGTGTTGATTGGAAGGCAACTTAGCACAGCATTATTGAGAGCTTGCATTTCGGCCTTTTGACGTCGGTTAGACAGGGAGGTCGCTGGGAGGAAACCCCCAAGGGTCCCCCCTGTAGGGCAGATCATGTGGATGACCCTGTTTACCGCCTCTGCTGGGATCTGTGGACCCTGCTTTCCCTGGTAGGGTTGGTTTCCTGGCGGTGGCACTTGTCGTTGGTTTTGCTGATGTTTTGGCTTGACGAAGTTCTCTAACTTCCCTTCCTCGTACAATCTCCAGAGCTCCCTTTGCAGGTCGAGACAATGTTTGGTGTCATGTCCAATGGAGTTGTGGTAATCGCAAAATTTCCTTGGGTTGAGTCTGGAAGGGTCCTGGTACATCTCTTTGGGTGGTGGGATATGCTGCTTGCCTCTGACCGCCTGGAACACCCAAGCTGCATTCATGGTTAGTTTTTCCAGGAGTTTCACCTCCAGAGGGTTATCAATTGGCTTGAAAGTTCCCGGGGCTCGGTAGCTTGTGGCCCCGGGCCTCCTGTAAGGTTTCTCGGGTTTTGGATCGGGCTTTTTTACTTCGACCTTCACCTCACTTGGTAGCTGCTCACCCAATCTTGAGGCCAGTATCTCGGCATTGGTGATCATAATCCCTGCCCGGTATCGAAAATCGACGTAGCTCGATGGATAATCCTTGTTCATCATTTTCCAGAGTTTCATTCCCTTCTTCAACCCATGCACTATTCCCAACACTTTGGCTTCGTCGCTCAGCGGCTCGCCTTCCATAATGAGCTGGTCTATTCGATCAATATATGCTCGGTCCGACTCCTCCTCGAACTGATAGATGTTTGCCAAGTTGCCTTTGTTCCTTGTCTTGGGTCGGTAGGCGGTGAGTGAGGAACAATTGAGCCATCTGGTGGAAAGATTCTATGGACATCGGGGGTAAGGAGTTGAACCATCGGTAAGCTTGGTCGCCTAGAGTGAGCGGGAAAATGCGGCATTGAGTGGCATCAGTCGCGCCCATGGAGTTCATGTAGGACGTGTATTTGCTCACGTGATTTATCGGATTGGTGCTGCCGTTGTATTGGGTGATGTAGTTGACATTGATCTTGATTTGGACAGGAGCGAGCATGACCGTAGGTGATAACGGCGAGACGGGAATCTTCGTGGTGAGAGGTGCTCCCCCCTTGTTTGCTAATTGTTCTTGTAGATCCTTGATATTCTGGAGGATGGCGACCATTTGTGGAGACTCGTGCTGTCCTGCGACCTCGCCGTGGTGAGGGCGAGGTGGAGAGTTTTTTTCTTGTCGGCGAGGTGAGGGAGTTCGGCAACGTCTATATGGCGAAGGAGTCCTTTCTGATCTGCGGGGTGAGGGACTTCGTTCGAGTCGGTCCTTTGCCGACACTCATTGCCTGGGTCCGCCTTGGGCCACTGATCCTAAAATGATCTTTTTTCAGGCTCACGGCCTGTCAGCTTCGTCGGCTGGGCCGATCTCATTGAGTCCGCGACCTCGTCACGGTTCGCTATTAAACCTTACGAGAATAAAAGTTTGTGGATGGGATTCAGCCCTTCGTTCGGATTACGCCGATAGATTAGAGTACATTGTGTCCCTCGAGAGTTGGCTTCCTGGCTTCTCTCTCGGTGAGGTCCCTCATGGTGAGGTTCCTCGCAGCGAGATCCTTCATGGCGAGGTCCCTCGTAGTTGGTTCTTTCCTTGTACGCCTCTTCGTGGTGAGACTCCTCACTCCTCTGGCCTTTGCCCTTGCTTTGGGCCTTCCGGTTCAGGTTGTGGCGTAGGTCGTCATCTGGGATCTGTACTTCGGCCTGCTTTCGGCTTAACTCCGCGATAGCTTCATCGATCTCTTTCGGGGTGCGGATTTGCTCAAGCTTTTGAGCAATCCCGGTGGTGAGTCCCCCAGCCTTGCAGTTGCTAACGGCCGGACCGCTAGCCCCTACTCTGCCGGAGCGACATGAGGCCGAAACAACTCTTCTCTTGGTGATGAGAGTTGCTTGAGACATGGTTGAGCGGTTTTTTGAGAGATTTTGGTGTATGAGATGAGTTTGTATCGAAGATTCATGAGGAATACTCCAATGAGAAAACACTAAGAATTTAGCTCGATATTTCTTAAAGAGTACCCTCCTTCTAGCGCCAATTGTTGTGCACTAAAATATGAGGATTATGGATTAAGATGTGGCTTAGTGATCTTAGTGACACAAACAATAAATGTGTAAAGTGGATTGTATTTATGTTATATGATTGCTTGAGAGAATAAGAGTTTGAGTAATAAATTTGCAAGAGGTTTGGTATGACATTAATTTCTCTCCTTTTCTTGGTCATAAATGACCCATATTTATAAATATTTGGGAGAGTGGAAGGTTATAAACAGTTGGGAAATTTAGAGTTTTGATGAAAGTTCCAAAACACTTGTAATAGGACAAGTCAAAACCTGTTAGCTGACTGATTAGCTAGATATCAGGATGACCAGTTGATAATTATTGTATAGAACAACTGATGTAATAGGTAGGTCACATTGAGAGGGAACTCAATATGTATAAGTCTTGAAGAAGATCAGATCAGATCAGACTGACAGTCAGATGATCAGGTGAAGACATGAAGCCAAACTCCAGATGACCTGAAGATCAGATGACTACCTGATTAACAAGACCAGAAGGCCTACAACAGTCGAGTCTGCTAAGTTGAGCTAAGACAAACTTACAAATGAAGACTCTATCAGATAAATTGATTTGTTCTATCAGATCAGTTCAGTTCTCATCTGGTGTCAACTAATTTATGCACCAGATCATGCGTATTATTTGACAAGAAGAATGTCAACCTAAGTTGGTAAAACAAACACTGAAAAAGTGTACTTGTTAACCAATGAGAACGAGACACGTATGCACGGAGCTGAAATGTGGGATTTGGCGCTGCAAATCAAATGGCTAGAAAGGACAAACATACATGCTTTCGGCCATGCCGTTCCTGAAGCACGTCACATCAACCTGCATTTCTACCAAATATAGCCTAAAATTCGAATTGCTCTCCAACGGCTATTTGATTTCAAGGTCTATAAATATGGGATCAATCTTCAGAGTGAAGACACGGAAATTATCAACAAGCTCAAGCTATAGCAAGATTTCCGCACGAAGAACACAAAATTCAAGTTTATTTATAAGTGTTCATCCCATTAGTTCTTAGCATAGAATTCTTATCCTCTAGCTTAAGGCTACCTCAAAACTAGGATAGAATTCCAGTTGGAACAAACAACAAATCTTTACCCAAACTCAAAGTTAGGTTAAGTTTGTTTAAGCAAGATTTCAGACTAGGGTTTCTAGTTCTGATTTCTGGGATAGGTTGAGTGAGAACTCTTTAAACATCTGTTGGTTGTACTGTGTTGGACTAACACAATAAACTAAGTCCAGTTGGTTAAGTTGGTTCCCCTTGTGATAGGGAAGAGTGGACGTAGGACTGGTTGTCCGAACCACTATAAAATCTTGTGTGCATTTACTTGCTCTAAACTGCTTTACACTACTGCACACAACTTGGTTTAAACTGCATATATATTCTGAGTTAGGATCAGTCTGCATCAAGCAACTGATCTGTTGAGTTTGACAATTTAGTCATCTGATTGAAAACAGACTGTAGAATCTGATCTTATAAAACTGGTTTTTCACACGGCTTAAAACTAGCTTCCGCACATCAGTTAAACTGATAGACACCGAACTGATCTGCCATCAGGATATTAGTACGTTGGATATCAGTCCAAACTGATTCACTCGCACTCTGATCAGGCAACCTGCTATCACACCTGATCTTGCACGAAAAGTTTTCAGAAGTCCATTCACCCCTCCCCTCTAGACTTCTCCCCTCACAAACCCGTTAGGGACCTATAAGTGGTATCAGAGCAGTGGTTCTACGGACCACTGGCTTTGAGTATCATCGATTCTTGAGGAAGAACCATTGTGGTCACTTGAACAGATCTTGAAAACCATTTTAAAACTTCATCTGTTTTCAAAACTCACTAAGCATGGATAATACATCTGGTATGTATCATGATCTACCCAAGTTTTCTATTGATGAGTATGCAGATTGGGTCATACTCATGAGCAATCATCTGGGAGCTATAAGCATCAGAATGATGGAAGTTCTTGAACAAGGACCTATCATTATCTACCACAACAATCCAGCTGAAGGTGGTGATCCAGATTTTCCAGTTGGCGCTCGGATCAGAAAAAGTCCATCTCTGATGGATGCTGAAGAAAGAAAGTTGTCAAATCTGGATACAGTTACTAGACACATCATCATGAAGACGATGGACAAGATAACCAGAGAGAAGATCAAATATCTCAAGACAGCGAAGCAGATGTGGGACACTTTAGCTGAGATATGCGAAGGAAACGATCAGATAAAGGACAGCAGACTACAGGCCGAACTGGTTAAGTTCGAGAAACTCAAGATGCTGCCCAACGAGACAATCAACCAGCTAGATGGAAGGATTACCATGTCGATCAACAAGCTCAGAGAGTTAGGACACGAAATATCCGACAAAGACATCAACTACAAGATTTTGAGATCTTTAACGAAGAAATGGGATATGAAGGTTACTGTGATCAAAGACTGCCAGGATATAACAAAGATGAAGCCGAGCAGTTTGTTCTTAAATTTGAAAGCCCATGAATTCGACCTGATTGAGAGAGGCAAGTGGAAGATGATGAGTCATCTGCCGAAACCACACCTGCAATAAATAAAGCAGTAGCATTCAAAGCAGGCGGCAGCTTCTCAAAATCTTCTGAGCCTATTGGAAATATTGTTAGTCAAGCTGAACAGATTGCTCTACTCACCAGAAAGCTTGAAAAAACAAATATTCAATTGGGAAAGTATAGGAGATTCTACAAAGACTATCAAAATGGCAGAGGAAGAGAAAAAAGATCGTCTGACATATCGCAGGAAAGAAACAGATCTGATGACAGAAGAGATGACCAAAGAGAAAAGAAAAGAGATGATCGTGCTGAAGATCACAAATCAGAAAGAAGAAACTCAGATCAATGGCAAGCCGGGAAGTCACCTGACAGATCATACAGAAGACATGACTCACCTGCCAGAAGAAGTTCAGTAGAGAGAGGAGTCTGCTTCAACTGTCAGAAACCAGGTCACTATAGTGCAGACTGCCCTGACCTGACTCCCAGAGAAAGAGAAGATAATAGGAACAGGAGAGAGCAACGATACAGAGACAGAAAAGATATGGTTGCTGACACTACAGGAATAGATGACTCTTATCTGCCATCAAAAGATTCTGGTTAGTCATCTGTGGAAGACTTCTACCTGATGAGCAATGCTGATGACTTCAACGACTTCGATGATTTGATGTTCTCATCTGATGATGACATCTGTCTCATGGCCAAGGAAGAAGATCAATCTGAGGTATCTTCTAAACCATCTGCGTTTTCTGTTTCCACACCAGCTGTGCTGAGCACACCTACTGGAGAGATTGACCTGCAGCTCTACAGTGAGCAATTGCTTGATGATCTCTCCAATGCAGTAGACACTTATACTATAGTGGAAGCTGAGAACGACAAGATAAGGATAGAGAATATTCAGCTTGTTAAAGAGAATGCTGCAAGAAAAGCTGCTGAACTGAAATCAGCTGAAACTGTTCAGAAGATGACTACAGAACTAGAAGTTTTGAAAGTCAGCTCTTCTGATCAGGATAAACTGATTAAAGAACATCTAGTCATTAACAAACAGCAAGCTGATAATCTCAAAATCCTCCAAGCTAAGTTTGATGAACTCTTCCGACTACATGAGAGTCTAAAAACAACTGATGATAGTTTGCGTAAGAAAATAGAGGTTTTCACAAAATCTTCTAAGACCATTCAAGATATGAACAACTATTTCGAACGTCAACTAATAAGAAGGGAATTGTGTATGAAAACCCTTATACATCCTCAAAAGCCCCGTCTGGTTCACTTCAGAAAAGTGTAATCAAACGAGTTTCTGATCAAGATACACGAAAAGCAAAATCTGTATCAGATAAGGGAAACAGACCTGCTGAACAAGTAAGGCAAGTGTCTGATCAGAAAGGGAACATAAATGGACCCCAACTGATCAAGCATCAGCCAAGGAATCAACAGAAGAACACTGTCCTTCTGAAGAAACCTCAACCTGATCAGCAGATTAGGAATCAGAAAAGACAACCTCTCAAAGGGAAATCTGATCTGAAACCTAATCAAGTCAAGCTGCCTAACAAGCAAGGTAAAGGTAAACTGCTAAGACCAGATATGCCAAAAAGATATGAATCTTTTAATGGTAGCAGTCGTACCTACCCTTACAATCAGAAACCTAGGGCTGCTGCACCTGAGCCCCACTGAATTAAAAGAAGACAAATATCAATGAAATATATAAATGATACCAATTGGCTACAGCATGTAGTAATGAACCTTCCTTCTTTGCAAACATTAATATTGTATAACTGTACGCTTACTGATGTTGTAACGCCCTCTGCAAATCTCTTTGTTAACTCTTCTTCTTCTTTGTCATCTCTTTCTGACCTTCATTTGTCAAATAATGACCTCACTTCTTCCACATTTGACTGGTTATTCAACATAACCAGCCTTGTTTCTATATGGCTCCACTCTAATAAACTGGATGGCCCGATTCCAGATGCCTTTGCTAAACTAAAGTTTCTTGAGGGGCTCTCTCTCTCATGGAACATGCTTGAAGGTGGAATTCCTAAATCTTTAGGGAATTTAAGTCGTTTGCAATCTTTATACCTCTATCAAAATGACATGGAGTCATTCGGTAACCTATCTTGCCAAGCCATGGTATCACTAGAAATTTTGCAATTATCAGATAATTAAATTACAGGGCCAGTGCCAGATCTAGGGGCATGTTCTGAATTGAGAAGGTTGGATCTCGGTTCAAATAGACTTACAGGGTCACTGCCTGCAAGTCTCGGCCAACTTTCCAAGCTTGAGGTATTAGATATTTCTCATAATTCATTGAAAGGCACTATTACTGAAGCCAACTTCATGAAACTTCACAATTTAAAGAGACTGGTTTTATCCTTCAATTCACTGACCTTGGACTTCAGCCCAGACTGGATTCCACCTTTTCATTTGGATGACGCATTTTTAGCAAGCTGCCAAATGGCTCGCGGTTCTTTCCCGACATGGCTTCGGACTCAAAGTGATTTATTGGGTCTTCATATTTATCTTGCTGGTATATATGATGAAGTGCCAAAATGGCTGTGGAATATGTCTAAGCTTCAACACTTAAATATGTCTCATAATCAAATTTGGGGCACCATTCCAGATTTGTCATTTTGTAGCTCTATGTCTATGCTATATGTTGGTTATAATAACTTATCTGGACATGCTCCATTTATTAATCCTCAAATGTTGGTTCTCCAGATGTCGTTTAATAGGTTTTCAGGATCCATTTCATCTATATATATGTCCATATGCCTGCAACCTCCAGTGGATGGACATATCCTATAACCAATTGGAAGGAGAGCTTCCCAATGATTGGGTGAACTTGAAAGATTTAGAGATTCTCAATGTGAATTACAATAATCTTTTTGGTCAAATTCATGATTCAGTGGGCTCTTTATCCAATCTGCAAACACTGCACTTACGAGGTAATAATTTCTCGGGGGAGTTACCTTCGACATTGCACTCCATCTCCTGAGAACTTTTTCATTTTAAATTTACGTGTATAATTAAAATCACAAATTCCTCGTATACCCCCACCCAGAGATGGACTGACGTTGCCGATGGGGGTGCACGTGCCCCCATAAAAGTTTTATGTTTCACTAATATATATTTATTATATGAAATTATGTGCGATACGTATTTGTGTCCAAGGGGGTGAGTTGTGTAGTAAGGTTGGTCAGGAATGGGGTTCAAATCCTTGCCAACCCAATTTTTGTTTCTATATTAATTATAACACTTTTCCATGTTTTATATTTGTCCAAAATAGTTTACTTATAATACTTTTCCATGTTTTATATTTGTCCAAAATAGTTTGAAAAATGAACAGTTTAATCAATTATTACCAATTTTATTTTATTTTTCTTATAATAGTTTTCCATATTTTATATTTGTTCATTGGAAAAAAAAATAGTTTAATTATTTTATGTTTTAATTTGCAATAGTTGTAATGTTGTTTTTTATATATTTTGTAATACCAATAAATTTCCACCCTTTCTGCCACTAATCAATTAATTAATCAGCCTTTTTTCATTTTTTTTTTGTATTCTTAATATATTTCTTGATATATCTTTTTGTGTCCCGCTATGAAAAATTTATAGATCTGTCACTGCCCCCACCCCACCAACCAACGTTTTAAGGGTTGATTTTGTAATTGAAATAAGACAAAGTGTAGTCCCTTTTGTAGTCCATCAACCATTCTCTCTCTCTCTCTCTCTACCTCACTTCCTTCCCTTTTTCCTCCAAACCTTCATCATCACGTTAAAATGCACGGCGAACGGAACTGGAATGCAATCCAGAAGGGTAAAATCGAGGGGAAAAAAAGGGTGCAAAAAATGCTATATCATCAAGTAATTTTAAGGGATTAAATTTTTTTATAATCCAGTAACTTTATTTCGTTTTGAAATTTGTCTCAATTGTTTTTATCTTTTGATATTGATCCTCTAAGTTTTGAATTTTTTTTAAATTGACCCAACCCTTTAACTTACTGCATCAGATCACAAAATAGGTAATTATATTTTTTTCTTTAATTTTAAAATGTCACCTAAATTTTTTTAATACTAACAATTTTTAGTCGGGATTTTTTTGTGTGTTTGTTAATGGAGATAGAGTTTTACTTTTAGATTTGTGGATCAGTTTAGACTTGGTAAACCAACCCTATTCGCTAAATCTTTTAAAATCCATGTTGTCTTTAAACCAGAACCAAAACATGATCCAAAATTATTAGAATTAAAAAAATTGGGATAATTGTTATGTAGTACACAAAATGAAACACCTCTAGCAATAGGGTACAAACTCACTTTAAAATAACACTCAACTACAAAAAATTACCATAACACCCCTCCCACATAAATTATATTTTATATTAAAAAAAAGACACGGACCTTATCCCCATATATCATAGGCTACATCTTATTCTCTCTCCATTTACATGATTTCACACTCTCTCTCATCTCTATTTCTCTCTATATATCTCCATTTCTCTATACACAAAAATGGCGGTGGTTGGTTGGATTTTTGATGGCGGTGGTGGGTCGATGGGGGCGGCAGCGGTTTGTAGGTGGTGGGCGGTGGTGGTGAGTCACGATGGGATTACACAACGGTTACGTCTTACGGGCGGCGGTGGCGATTTTTGGCGACGGATCTGTACAAATCTGTCGCCGGTTGTGGATGGGTCAACGACGGTGCCAGGGGGAGGCGATTCTACGATTTTTGGGGCAGATCTGACCGATCTGAGGCGGCGACAAAGGTGTGACGGTGTTTAGGATTTTCTGGTGGTGGATCTGGGCGGTGATGGGGGTGGTTTTCTGATGGTGGGGGGGTTTCAGGTGGTGGCGGCGGTGTTGTTTTGAAATGGTGGTTTGCTTGTGGTAGGGGGGTGGGGGCGGGGGCGGTGATTGGGGGATGGGGACCGACTGTGGGGCGGCGGATCCGTACAGATCCACCGCGTGTGTGTGGTGGGAGCAAGATGAAGGTGGTGGTTAGAGGGGCAGATCCGACGAAGAGGACAGTTGTAGTAGACTGCTATGAACGTCGCCACATTTTGCAGGCAAAACCGCCATCAATGTCGGTATTATATTATGTGAATTTTTTTAATCAATCAAGATTTTGATTGTTTTAATTTCAATCTGTAAGTTTTAATGGTGGGATTCTTTGATGTTCATATTCTTGCTCTTGCTATGTGTAAAGATTGGATTTTTTTTGGAAAAAAGAGCTTTTGTGGGAGGTTATTTGCTAAGATTCTTTGTTGTTGTTTCTGAAAAGCCTATTTTTATTTTTGGTTAGGATTCTTGTCCTGTTTTTTTGTAAAAAATTGATTGTTTGAAGAATGGATGGAGGATTGTCAATGAGTGTAGATATGATATTTGGGGGAAGAATGATTTGGGATTTTTTAGGCACATATTCAATGGGAAGATGCAATTGCTCAAGTGTATACACAATATTTTACGCTTGTATGCAATGTAATTTACGTGTATGCATTGTAAATGACGTGTATGCAATATTTTTATAGTGTATGCAATCTATGTTAGTGCATATGAAATGTTTTCAGTGTATATGCAATATATTTTGAATATATGCAATTGTTTTTTATACACAATGTATTTTTATATGTATATTCATTTTTAATTAATATTATTAAAAGGAAGATATAATTATATATTTTTTTAACTGTAAAAATTGTAAAAAAATGCAAAAAAATTACAATAATAATATCATTTTTAAATACGAAAAAAATAAAATAATTATTTTAATTATTGCAATTACAAAAGGTTTAGAAACTTTTTTGTGAATGTGACCTTGTTTTTATTTTATATATTATAGTGTGTGTATCTCTATATATATACATTATATATATAGAACATAAAGTATAAAAAATAAAAAAGATTTGATGGGAAAAAGACAAAAAGTTTGATGTGACAACAACTTTCCAGCTTTTTTGAATTAAACAAAAGAAAAAAAACAAAATGAAAACATAGGAAAAGCAAAGAAAAGAAAGTAAGGGCATAATATACCTATCAAATAATTAACTATTAAAATTACTTTAAAAGAACCAAGAAATATAATGTATATATATAGAGATACACTAGGCATGCTTACAATTACGGTTTTAAACACTAGGCATGCTTAAAGAAATTGGACTTGACTTTAAGAAATCAAACATCATTATTAATCCATCCAATCTTTACCTCTCAAAAAACACTTTAGCAACCAAGAATAGATTCCACGGAATATTTGTAAAATATTTTTTCCATTTTTTTTCTTCATCTTTGCATAGAGAAAGTAGCAAAGCTTGGAGAACGGCATTAATATATCTTATTTTTCATCACCTAGAAGAGCCTACCACCACAATCAAAATTTTCACTTAATTTTTGTAATATTTTTTTAACACATGAGCAACTTTAATACAATAATCAAGCGCTAAATTACAATCGTTAAACACCGGATAATACTTTTGTGGAATCATTAAAAATTCCCAAAATTTTACACAAAAAAGAAAGCGCTTGAATCCCAATATTGAGGATATAAATCGAATACCACAATTTTCTTGAGTAAAAAATGTACATAAAAGCGATTTATAATCCATAGACTCCATAGACTTTTAACAATTTATCGTGGAATTCCAACGAGTTGACACATCAAGAGAAAATTTTTTGGGATGATATTGTATGTTCTACAAAAAAACTTTCCATTTTTTCAACAATTTTGAATGTCTCGACATATAATAAATAAATCTAATAGGACCAACTTGTTCTTTCAAAGCATCTAAACCATCTTGAACACATAAATTTAAAATATGACACATACATCTAACATGAAAAAAAATTTCCACCAAGATATGGTTGACAAATATTTGTAAGATCTTCAATAGTGGCCGTATTTGCACTAAAGATTATCAAAACCAATAGAAAATATTTTTTTAGTAAGAGCATACTCATTTAAAAATATCATGCAATTTATCTATAATATTAACGGCATTGTGTTCCGTTTCAAAAATCTCTATAAGCAATCAATCTTTTGTTAAGAGTCCACGAATCATCAATCCAAGTGCATGTAACTCCTATATAACTATGCTTTTGAAAATTATCACTCCAAATATCCGCACATATACAAACTTTAACATTTAAATCGGCAAATAGATTAATCAAAGCATATTTATACTCATAAACAACTTTAGCAACATCACGAGTAGTAGTATGACGTGAAACTTTTTTTGCCGCGTGTTGAAGACCAAGGTTAACAAAATCATTCCAAAAGGAATTATCGGCAAATTGAAAAGGAAGGTGTTGTGTGCACACAAATTTAGCTAACAATTTTCTATATTTCATTTGATCAAATGTAAATAGAGAAGTGGGGTTACTTACCTCGCCTTGAACTCCACCACCGCCACCGGTTGACGTAAATCCACGAAGTTGTGCTTGGTTTGAACTAATTCCAACTCTATCCGGATGAATTTTTTTTAAATGCTTCTCGAATGTTCCATATCCCCCTCTTTTGACAAAAGAATATATTTTCTCACAATAGTTGCAATGAACTTTAATAGTACCATCCTCGTTGATCACTTTATTAAAGTGACATGCAAAAATATCCGACTTAAGTTGAGCTCGACTTGGAGTTGGGGTTGGAGTTGGCTCGGCATTGGAGTCGATTGGGTGGTTTTGACTTTCTTGAGTAGGACGTCGTGGACCTTGTGGTATAGCATCATCTTCAAGAGGATTCCCATAACCGGGACCAAGTGTGGCCTCAATATCATCTAAACTTCACTCGATCGGTGCCGGTGGTTGTGGAAGACGAACGGAAGAGGTGGAAGAAGCTTTGCCTTTACCCTTACCCTTGCTTTGATGGCTTGCCATAATAATAATATGTATGTAAGTGTATATGTAAATAATATATGTATGTAAGTGTAGTGTAATATAATATGTATGTAACTATGAAAGTGTAGTGTAATATACTAATATGTAGTATAGTACTATAGTAGTATACTAGTATTAGTATAGTGTAATATATAGTGTATATAATATATAGTGTAGTATAAATATAATATGTAGTGTATAGTATGATATATAGTTTAGTGATGTAATATGTAACTATGTAAGTAATGTAAATAATATGTAAATAATAAACTTTGTGAATTGAGTGAGAGTTGAGACTTGAGAGAGAGATGAGAAGAAAGTAATGAGTTGAATAACTTTGGTGTGAATTTTGGAGTGGAATGAGTTGGTATTTATAGATGAAATATTGAAAAAAAAAAAAAAAACTATCAAAACCGCTGGGTTTTCGAATGAAAGCCGGCGGTTCCACGAATCGGCTTCCACGGTTCAATCTGCCCGGTTCACTGCAACTCTTTGATCTCGGCCGTTGGATCTCAAAACTTTTAATCTGGGCGGTTGGATCTCAAATATAATTTTCAAATTTTGAGGCGGTTCCGCCCGAATCCGTGGTTCCGTTCGAAAATAATTCACCTGCTAATTATTTTGATCTCAACCATTGGATCTCAACGGCTCTTTAATCCATATTGGATCTCAACGGCTATAATTTTCAAATTTTGAGGCGGTTCGGTCGAACCCGTGATTAACAACCGGTTCATTATTTTGCTAGAACCGAACCGAACTTATTTATTTGGTTTTGGATCGAACCGAAACCGAAAACAAGGGCAACCCGGCGGTTCGGTTCAACCTCCGATTCGATTTTTTTTGAGCATGCCTACCTATCACATGTTTCAAAAAGGTAATTTGTACCTCATTGTTATTTTTGTTTTTGAAATGTACCTATTAGTTCTTACCCCAAAAAATTCAGATGGTGCTTCAAAATTAAAAGGAATAACAAAATAATAACACATGTGGCGGTTACGTGTTTGGTAACCTACTGCAGTAGGTTAAATGACCAATTTTAAAAAAAATTAAAAATTTACTGGACCAAAATAAAAAAATCAAAACAATTCGTACTAATTTCAAACAATGCAAAGTTATTGGATTAAAAAAAAATCCCTAATTTCAAAGAGTAAGTCTCCCATGAACCAGGTTCATACCATGAACTTGGATTACTTGGCCCATTAAACTCATTTTCAACACATTTTTCTAAACCACTAAACTTGACCCAGATATTATCCCGTAACAAGGGTCAAATACCATGAATTAAAAAACCAAGTTTCATGGCGTGATTTAACCAAGTTCATCTGAATTTTTCAAATAAATAAGAATGCTATGCTAAAACATCAAATAATTTTAAATGGAAATGGTATATAAGTTTCAACACAACAAACCAAGTTCTTCTATTAGGAATACAAACTTAAATAATGAAATCTGTATTGGATCGGCCCTAAACAGTTAAGCTATAGAATAAATAGGTTGCCAAGAACAATAACTTAAAAGCCCATAAGAAAATAAATTAAGCACAATTCTAGTTCAAAGCAGATGAACATTGATTACAGCTTCATCCCCATCATTCTCCCCACCTGGAAAACGATTCACACTCGAATTAGAACAAACCTCATCTTCTTCAACATAATTTCTAGAATTACAAACTATTATTTGTGAGATAGCATGTTGAAGTATTCAATTAATAACTTCTATTTGCAATTGAATATATAGTTAAACCTCAATTAAAAAAATAATCTCAAAGTGAAGTGTCTTGTAATGAACTTGCTGGGGCATTCAATTAAATACCGATTAAACCTTTCCATTTTAAAAGAAAAGTCACCCTTCTTATTTTTCAGAAAAATGTCACATATTGATATGGTCGCTTGCACAGTAGCAAAATGGTCATACAAGCTATTATTACAAATTTTATGATAAAATAAAAACGAGATTTTTTTTTTCTCTTCAGTAACTTATCTACTGTTATTTTTTTATCCCAAAAAATTTAACTATTCAATTTTAGTCCAATTTTTGCTGGAAAATTGTGAACGATGTCGTTCTCGGTCATACACAAGTCACGTGCCGGTAAAATTTAATCATTTTTAAAATTTATAGATTTTAAATTTTAGTTTTGACTCAATTTATTGGGTTATTTGCACATGTGTAATTTAATTGAATAAAAAATGTAAAAAAAAAAAAAAAAAAAAAGATAGTCAGCGTCCACTTCAGTGACGGGATCAGAAACTCCCAAACTTTACCGGACTTGCATGTGACTAAATCAACGTTCACAATTTTTCGACAAAAAATGAGCCAAAATTGGACAATAAATTTAGTTATGGGACCAAAATTGAACAATTAACTTTTTTTGGACGAAAATTGGGTAGTAGATTAGTTATGAGACCAAAAACCATATTTTCTCAAATAAAAACAGACTGAGACAAAAATTACAATCACTTAATTCAGATATATATTGCACAGGATGCGGAATGGAATCTCAATTTCATAAACGGAGTTATGACATCAAAAATGAACAGTGGAATGAAAGAGTTACCTAAATTCAGCTTCGCTTGAATGTGTGTATAAGAACAATGGCAGTTACGTACAACCAATTTCCAACAGCATCAACGAAGTTGAAATATGCATTTCTCCAGCCTCTTTTCAGCACCAAAGAAGCAACAACTCCCCAGAACCCAACAATGAAACCCAAGGCCAAAGTTATGCAAAATTCCTGCGTACTAGATAGCCTCGTCAATCCACCGTTTATATCATCATCTCCTTGATCCGTAGTAATGGATGTGTTGGCACACAGAGGGAGAGGGCGTCCGCACAGACCATTATTCCCGGCATAAGCAGATTCATTGAATCCCATTAGTTGAGTGCTTTGTGGAATTTCACCACTGAGATTGTTGTTTGCCAGATCAAGAACATCTAGAAAATTCAATTTGGCCAAGTCAATAGGTATCTTACCTGAGAGTTGGTTGCTCGACAGATCAAGAGTTTCTAGCGTCTCCATCTCACCAATACCTGGAATTATGTTTCCTGTCAAACCATTTCTCGATAGGTTCAACGAAATTAATCCCTTCAGATTGGAAAACGATTCGGGAATGCTTCCAACTAAATTATTGTTTGAAAGATCAATAAGTTTAAGAAGTCCCAGAATTCTATTGTACTCTGCCCTCTGACCTTTCCACTGAACCAATGCATAGTCCATGTAGCCGTAAGTAGCTATCTCCCGGATAAAAATCCTGGTGGTAGTTGTCATGTTCTTGTCAACCAATGCCGTGAAATTATCGAAGCATTTGGGAATTCTTCCTGTTAAATTGTTGTCAGACAGATCCAACAGTTGGATCTGAGTAAGTTTGCATATTTCAGGAGGGATATCACCGTAGAACATGTTTCGGGGTAAGCTCAGAAACGCCAAACTTGTATGGTTCTCACCTAGCCATTGTGGGATATTTCCTGTAAACCTATTTTCACCAATGTCGAGCTGTTGTAGAAGTCGACATTTCTTTAAAGTTGTGGGTAACAACCCCGAGAAATTATTACCTCGCAAGTGCAGCGTTCGGAGATTGGATAGAGAGTCCAGAGAATCTGGAATTTCACCAGAAAGACTATTGTAATTCACATTGAGAATCACCAACTCTTCCATGTTCCTCCAATCACTTGGAAGTGTTCCTTCCAACTTGTTATTGGATATGTCGATCCACTGGATCTGGCAAACGGCATATATGCATATAGATGAAATGGATCCAGAGAACATGTTAAAAGAGAGCTGGAAAACCATCATTCCATAATAAAGAGAGGGCACAGGGCCTGAGAAGCTATTTGAACCAACATCTAGCATAGTCAGAGAACTTCTAGATGGAAAATCTGGGATTGTGCCACTAATCTGATTATGAGACAGATTTAAGTGCCTAAGATTAGGCATATTCCACAGCCATTTAGGCACTTCATCTGATATACCAGCAAGAGAAATATCAAGATACATGATATCATTTTGAGTCTGAAGCCACATTGGGAAAGATGAGCCATTTATTTTGCAGGCTGCTAAATATATCATATTCAAATGAAAAGGTGGAATCCAATCAGGGTTCAAGTCCAACGTCAATGAATTGAAGGATAAATCCAGGCTCTTTAAATTGTGAAGTTCCATGAAGTTGGCTTCAGTGACGGTGCCTTTCAATTTATTATCAGAAATATATAATTCTTCAAGCTTGGAAAGTTGGCCGAGACTTGCAGGCACTGGCCCTGTAAGCCTATTTGATTTGAGATCCAATATTCTCAATTCAGAACATGGCCCTAGATCTGGTATTGGCCCTGTAAATTGATTCTGTGATAATTGCAAGAATTTTAGTGATACCATGGCTTGGCAAGATAGGTTACCAAATGACTCCATATCATTTCCAAAGAGGTCTAAAGAATACAAACGACTTAAATTCCCCAAAGATTTTGGAATTCCACCTGTCAGCATGTTAACAGATAGTTCGAGTCTCTCAAGAAACTTTAGCTCTGTAAAGGCATCTGGAATTGGGCCATCCAGTTTATTAGAAAGCAGGTCTATATAAACGAGGCTGGTGCTTATGTTGAATAACCAGTCAAATGTGGAAGAAGTGAGCTCATTAAATGACAAATCAAGGACAGAAAGAGATGAAGAAGAAGAAGAGTTAACGAAGAGATCTGAAGAGGGCGTTACAACGTCAGTAAGCATACAGCCAATCAAACTCAGTGTTCGCAGAGAAGGAAGGTTGAGTAGAGTATGTTGTAGCCAATTGGTATCACTTATGTTGGTGGAAGACAAAAAAAGGTGTGTTAAAGACGATAGATTCGAAAGCCAATAGAGGTTATCGGACCAAAGTTTGTTATACGCGAGATAAAGTGTGATCAAGTTGGTCAAGTTCCCTAACTGAGGAGGAATAATCCCCGAAAAATTGGAGTTCGCGAGATTCAAGTATTCTAACATTTTAATGGAACCAATAAAATGTGGAATTGGATCTCTTCCAAAATCATTCAGACTCAAGTCCAAGTAATTCAAATGATGCAAGTCAAGCAAGGCAGGACTAATCTTACCTCCAAACTGGTACGAAGTATATATATTCAACCAAGCAGCACGAAGTAGGAGGCCCGTGACGTGGCCAGTGATGTTGCTGCACATGACGCGCGACCAGTTGCAACACTCTTCACTTCCCCAAGACGAGAGAATACCATGCTCGTCAGTTAGTTGTTGCTTGAACCTCAGAAGAGCTTCTCTCTCCCTGTCTATGCACCTTGTTTCTCCTGCCACTAAATCAAAATCATATTTCATCAACACTACCACAAGGAGAAGGAATTTAATAATAACTTCTTTATGGTGAATCATTTTTTTTTTTTTTTTTTCTGCTGGTTTTTCAGTATTTGAGAGAGAAAGCAGTAATCTGGTTACGAAGGCAATCAATTTAATATATTTGTGGAAAACCTATCTTGTCCCAAGTCAACTCAACTTGGAATGAAATTTTGTGGTGTAGGTGAATGCACTTTGAAATTTTGGCCACACAGTATTAATGTTCACACTTAAATATTTTTTTTTAAATAATTTCTTTCTTAAGAAAAGTTATTTGTCATTCGATAATTAACGGGAGAAAGTAATAATTGACCAGGTCACAGTCTAGATTAGGGTAGTGGCCCCTGTAAATGTGCTCAAATATGTCAATTAACAGAATAGACGTTCATATTGTGATTTAAGAGAAATGAAGACCTGAACATATTCATTTCATTTTAATTGGGTTTCTTTTTTTCTTTTTTTAATGAAGCGTTATGTGAAATCCAAAGTTTTACATCAATCAATTTAAGTGTATTTTTTAATAGTACCAGTAGTTTTCAATGAACATAATTAACTTTTTTTTTTTGGACGGTAAAAGTTAAAATTCATTATTTAAAAAAAATAATGAAACCCTTATTGGACGTCCAAACGCTCAGCCATGAGCACAATTATAGTTCGAAAATAACTTTGCATGGATCATCAAGTCATTCCGAAAGCGAAAATTCGTTTAGTTTTAGAACTCTAGCACACATCCAAGACCAAATTCTAACCTTTAGTTCACTTGCACTTTTCTTGAAATTCGGAATAAATCCCTTGAAAATAAGCTCATTCCTTATATTCCAAATTGTCCACATGATGACCGTCCAAATTGTATACACGCATCTTGCTTTCAATCCTTTTCCAACTAGTTCACCATGTTGTAGAAAATTTATCGTCGGATCTCTATGAGGAACTATCGCGACATTTAACCACTTGTAAATCTCTTGCCAAAGCACAGTTGAAGACTTGCATTCGAAGAGGATATGTATAGTAGTTTCTTCTCGTTCTCCGCAAAATTTACATTTAGCTTCATCCGAGTTAAAAGCCATACCTCTTTTGGACAAATTTTCACAAGTTTCTAGTCGTTATCGCAAAGCTTTCCAACAAATCACGACCGTCTTCCTTGGTTCCCAGCTCCTCCACAGCTTCTTAAACGCCTTTTTCTTCTCAATTTTCTCCACAGCAGCTTCGCTTTTATTAGCAAGATAACGATATGCAATGCTTGTCGAGTACATACCATTATTTGCCAAATTCCATCTCCACGAATCTTCCTTGCCTTGAGTTAATTTGTACATGTCAATAATCAACATCATTTGCTCAAATAGAGTTAGTTCCCTATTTGTAAGTTCCCTCCTCCAACTCTGTCTCCAAACCCACTTCCCTTCTTCCCACTCCCCCATATCACATATAGGACTCTCTTTGTTGTTGCTGAAATTATAGAGTCTGTTTTTTAGACACATCCCCCACCTAAATATCAAGCCAGAATACAGTACTCTCCCCACCCCCTACAATTCTTACTAGATTATTTTTCATTCCTTACCCGTTAACACCCTCATATAAACCACACAAATCCCTCCACCAACTTGAATAATTTCTCCCTCGTTAACACCCCCCCCCCGCTGGTTCCCCCACACCCTCGAGAAAAATCCCCATATTTTGAATGCAACACTTTCACCCACAACCTATTTCCTTATTTCTAAAATATATAATCAAACTATTATTTGTGATTCTAAATAAATTGTTTATCAAATGTTGAATATTCACATATATTTCTTTGCTTAATTTGCAATTGAATATATAGTTAATTTACCTCAATTAAAAAATAATCTCAAAAAATTACGAAGTGTCTTGGAAATGAACTTGCTGGGCATTCAATTAAATACCGATTAAACCTTTCCATTTTAAAAGAAAAGTTGTTATTTCTTAATCTTCTTATTTTTCAAAAATGTCATCTTGGGCAATATTAATGGTCACATGTGATTGCAAAGATTGTATACGAAGAATGAATCGGTCGCTTGTTTGATTTGCAGAGGTTCACCAAACCAAATGGTTAGTTTCCTATATGGATAATAATGTTGAATCGCTTTTTGACCAAGGATATAAGATATTTAATGGAAATTTTATGAATTAAAATAAAATCTTAAACATGAGAAATAATTTTTTTATTGACTCTATGGGTTAAGATGAATAGTTATTAATTATGTAGTGGGATTTTAATATTTATCCCTTGAATAATATTGTGGCTCAATATTAGATATTCAAAGTTTTTAGAAGGTCCAATCTTAATTCTCTTAAAAATTAAGTAGCCCAACATATAGTCCAATAAATCGAAAAAGATGATTAAAATAAAATAAATATTGTTGCTTAATTTTTCCTATTATTTTTAAAATTTGGATAAGAGGAGAAAGATTTTCTTTGAATTTTGTTATGGAATGAAGATATGTATTCTTGGAATACAAGATTATCTCATTAAATTCAAGAAATCTCCCATTTGGTTATTCATAATAGTAATTTAAATTTTGAATAAAAAATGTAAAAAGATTTTCAAAAGAAAATTAAGAAGATATGTATTTTTTTGAAATACAAGAATATCTCATAAATTCCCAAATCTTGGATTCATGGTACCCGTATTTCAAAATTATCCATAATATTGGTTTTGGGATTTTTGTGGAATATTATAATTATGGGAAAAATGAATATAAAATATATTCAAGATAAATTTTTTTCTACCAAAATTTTAGCCATCACCTAGCTATAAATAGGGGATGATTCTTTCATTCCCAAGTACAATTTCATGTCTTTGGAAAAATTAGCAAATCGAAAAGTTTTTTTTCCTTTTGTTAATTGTTGGGTAGTATCCTTCCAGGATTATGAACAAGGATTAAAAAGTTCCATATCGCCATCCCAAGAGAATGCGTTCACGTAAACAAAATAAAACAGACTGAGATTTAAAAATTAATTATATGCATGATATGTTGTTAAATTATTATTTGAATTAATATATTAATTCATGCTAGTATGCATCCCGAATAGATCTCAATTATTCCCATAAACGGAGTTATGACATTTGGAAATGAAACAATTGGAATTTAATTAGAGTTAAATTTGAAATTCAGATAGTTGAATTGCTAATATGTTTTGCGGTATCCAATTGTGGCAATTTAATGTGTTTATTTATGCATGCAACCAATTTCCAACAGCATCAAAGAAAATCCACGAGCATTTCTCCAGCCTCTTTGTAATAACCAAGATTTTTGTAAATAAATTGTAACCCAGAACCCAACAATGAAACGAAAGGCCAAAAATTATGCAAAATTCCTGCGTACTAGCATAGCCTCGTCAATCCACCACCATCTTCCTCGTTTATATCATCATCTCTTTTCTCCGTAGTAATGGATGTGTTGACACACAGAGGAGAGGGCGTCCGCACAGACCCTTATTCCCGGCATAAGCAGATTCATTGAATCCCATTAGTTGAGTGCTTCAAGGAATTTCACCACTGAGATTGTTGTTTTTTGCATATGTCAAGAACATCTAGAAAATTCAATTTATGCCAATTTAATTTGTTTATCTTTTGCTGAGAGTTGGTTGCTCGACAAATATGATCAAGAGTTTTATTAGGATAATAAAATCTCCATCTCACCAATACCTGGAATTTTAGTTTTGTTTATGCCTTATCAACTTGATTATTCAATCAAACCATTTCTCGATAGGTTCAACGAAATTAATCCCTTCAGATTGGAAAACGATTCGGAATGCTTCCAACTAAATTATTGCTTGAAAGATCAATAAGTTTAAGAAGTCCCAGAATTCTATTGTACTCTGCCCTCTGACCTTTCCACTGAACCAATGCATAGTCCATGTAGCCGTAAGTAGCTATCTCCCGGATAAAAATCCTGGTGGTAGTTGTCATGTTCTTGTCAACCAATGCCGTGAAATTATCGAAGCATTTGGGAATTCTTCCTGTTAAGTTGTTGTCAGACAGATCCATCAGTTGGATCTGAGTAAGCCTGCATATTTCAGGAATATAGGGATATCACCCATAGAACATGTTTGAACTTCCTGAGGAGAATAGTATGGATTTGAATATGATTCTCTCCAACGATAACATTCAAATCCACCATAAATTGTTCTTCCTTCATTATCAAGTTTGGAATGTGGATCCTAACAACAATGCTACAAAGGTGGGATATTCCCACCCTGAACACAAGTTTGTAGATATACCTATTTTCACCAATGTCGAGCTGTTGTAGAAGCCGACAGTTCTTCAAAGTCTCACCATAGTTTGGTAACTCCCCAGAAAATTATTAGTTGTTCGCAAGTGCAGCGTTTGGAGTTATTGGATAAAGAGTCCAGAAAGTAAGTAAACTCTGGAATTTCACCAGAAAATTATTGTAATTTTCCTAGGAGCAGGGGAGAGTGGATGTAGGAGCTTGAGCCTGAGAATCACCAACTCTTTCATGTTTTATCCAATCATATTGGAAGTTATTCAACTTCCAACTTAAAAAGTAAAAATTGGATACACTCAATCCACTGGATCTGTTTTGCAAACGGGTTTTCCCATATCAATTTATTTATTCATATAAAATTGAAAATTTTGATCCAGAGAACATTTTAAAAGAGAAATTTCCATCATTCCATAATGAAAAACGGATAATTGAGGGCACAGGGCCTGAGAAGCTAATAAATTTTAACCAACATTTAGGTATAAAATTGATAGAACTTCTAGATTGGAAAATAATCTGGGTTTGTGCCACTAATCTGAATGTGTTTAAATAATGACCCACCCCCACCTTATTTAAATTGTTTTGAGATGTTGGGTGATATTTCATATTTTTTTTGCCATTTTAGGCACTTCATCTTGTGATATACCAGCAAGAGAAATTATTTATTTTATACATGATATCATTTTGAGTCTGAATACCAAATTGGGAAATATGATGAGATTGGAAACCATTTATTTTAATCGCAGGCTGCAAAATTCTTATCACATTCAAATGAAAAGGTGGAATCCAATCAGGGTTCAAGTCCAAAATAGATGGCCCATGAATTGAAGGATAAATTTGGAGACTCCAGTCTTTGGTACTTCACTCTTTTTTTGAATTTTGGCCTCGCTAAGTTCCATGAAGTTTTGGTCTTCAGTGATGTTGATGGGGCCTTTGATTGCAAGTGGTCCGTTTCATCTTCTAGGCCAAGGAAAGGCAAAGAAAAAGAAGAGGACCAAAAGCCATAATAAAACTCAACTATTGCAAATGAATATATAATTCCTCAAGGAGGTTTTGCTGTTCCAACCCCAAAAAAGGGACGGAAAGTTGGCCGAGACTTGCAGGCACTGGCCCTGGCTTCACCGTTCAAACCGATCCGTGACTTAGTGGGAGTGAGATCCTCATCACCTTTGGGCGGCGTTATTTAAAGTGGCAATTATTACAATGCCTATTTGAATTGAGATTCAATATTTCTAATTCAAAACATGGCCCTAAAGATAAATTTTTTTTTTTGAGATTATCTTTATTTCCCTGTAAATTGATTCTTTGATAATTTCAATAAGAATGACATCATTTCTTTAAATGATGAGTTACCAAATGACTCCATTGATGGAAAATCTCTATAGAATTATTTCGCTCTTTACCACTCACGAAATGACCCTATAACATTATTTCAATGAGGAATGATTTTTTGGCAAAGATTAAATCCTCCAAAGGTTGGTGAAAGACATTCATTGGAATTTCCCAACCAATTCCAACAGAATCATGTTTGAGTCTCTCATTTGGAGCCAAGAAACTTTAGCTCTGTAAAATGGCATCTGGAATTGGGCCATCCAGTTTATTATGAAAACAGGTTACATATAAACGAGGACCTTTGAGAAATTCAAAGAATTTAAGCTTAGAATCATTGAATAACCAGTCAAATGTGGAAGAAGTGAGTTTTTGAACTCATTAAATGACAAATCAAGGTCAACAAAAGAGATGAAGAAGAAGAAGAGTTAACTCTTTTTGAAATGGTTAGATCTGATGAGGGCGTCTTCCCAAGTCAACGTCAGTAAGCATACAACTTGGTGCCATTCAATATTCAAAACTCCCAAAGAAGGAAGGTATGAGTAGAGAATTTATGTTGTTGGACAAGCCAATTGGATCCTCACTTATGTTGTTTGTGGAGACAAAAAAAGGGTGTATGTTAAAGACGATAGATTCAAAAGGTGGTCAAGCCAATATTTTTGAAGTTATTTGACCAAAACCCGTTTGTTATAAATGAGCTAAGAGATAAACCTCAATGCCAAGTTGGATGATATAAAATGTTTCCTAAACCTGAGGGGTTGTAAAACGGCACCCGAGAGATTCATGGGAATAGGAGAGTCCTCGGACTTGATTTCCCCATGGACATATGACGAGGCACTCCACTAGACAAGGATCATTTCTTGGAAAAAATTTTTAATGATCCAAATGGGTTCTATGTTTCATAACATTTTAATAGGACCAATAAAATTGTATGCTGGAATTGAGATCACCTTCCAAAATCATTATAACTCAAGTTCAAGTGATTCAAATGAAATGGAAGTCAAGCAAGGAAGGATCTATATCTTACAACCCCAAAAAAAGGCCAGAACACCTGGTTTGTATATATATTCGACCGATCAGCAGGAAGTAATGGATCATGGCCGTGGGTTCGACGTGGTTCAAAAGTTGTGTGTATAAAAAAGCATGCACGACGCCAGACCATTGGTACACTCTTAGTACTATCAACGAGAGAACTCTTCATTCCCATCATCGAGAACAATGTGAAGGTGTTATCGTTGAGTTTTTGATATGAACTTCAAAAGACACTCTCTCAAGATCCTGTCTATGCACCTTGTTTCTCCTGCCACTAAATTAAAATCATATTTCATCAACACTACGACAAGGAGAAGGAATTTAATAATAACTTCTTTATGGTGAATCATTTTTTTTTTTTTCTGATGGCTGGTTTTCAAAAGTAACCTGTATTTGAGAAAAAAGCAAGTATCTGAAAAGAACTTATAGAATGGCAATCAATTTAATATATTTGTGGAAAGCCCATCTTGTCCCAAGTCAACTCAACTTGGAAAATGAAATTTTTAGGTGTTTGCATGGGGAATGCACTTTGGAAATTTTTTAATATGTTCACTAAGAACTTCCTAACTTGGGCGTAGTTCATTTTAAATATTTTTTTAAATAATTTCTTTCTTAAGAAAAGTTATTTGTCATTCGATAATTAACGGGAGAAAGTAATAATTGACCAGGTCCACAGTCTAGATTATTCAAAGGTAAGGAATGGGTGTCTTGTCAATGTGCTCAAATATGTCAATTAACAGAATAGACGTTCATTTGATGATTTAAGGAAATGAAGACCTGAACATATTCATTTCATTTTTAATAAGTGAGTTGTTTTTTTTTTTTTTTTAATTTTGAAATCAAAGCTGAATTTCGCTTATTTCTGTGAAATCCAAAGTTTTATATCAATCAATTTAAATGTTACATATTTTTAATAATAAATCGTCGTGTTACATTTTGATACAATGAAATTATTCCCTTTTTTTTTTTTTTTGGAACAACCCATCGTAAAAGTTAAAATTAAGACTCGAGATTGGCTTGTATTTACCAGAGATTACACTAAGTCATAATCGATGCAATAGGACCTACAAGAGGATAAATTCTTGTCCAAACGGAAGAATTAGCCATGAGCATTTCAATTATAGTTCAAAATAACTATTGCATGGATCATAAAGTCATTCCGAAAGTTATTGGTCACATTGAAAAATTCATTTAGTTTTCATAGAACTCTAGCACACATCCAAGACCAAATTCTAACCTTTAGTTAATGGAAAGCTATTTCACTTTTCTTGAAAATTAATGAATAAATCCCTTAAACATGAAAAATAAGCCATCATTTTAAGATGAATAGTCTTATATTCCAAATTAATCCACATGACGTAATATCCAAATTGTATTCAAAGCCATTAGCGTCTTTAATTTCAATCCCCCTAAGTTCCACAACTAGTTCAAAATAAAATACCTCTTTTTAAAATAAAATAAATATTGACAAATTTTTTCCATCTCCAAAATTATGATATTTTCTTTGCCTTTGAGTTAATTTGTATATGTATTCTTGGAATAATCAACATTAAATTCATGTGCTCAAATAGAGATTTGTTAAATATAGTGTTTTCTTGATTTTCTTGAAAAGATCCCTTATCCAACTCTATGTCCAAACCCACTTTCCCAAATTCTTCCCCAATATTTTAAATTATCCACATATAGGAATCTTATAATTTGTTGTTGCTGAAATTATTCAGTCTTCTTGATATCTGTTTTTAGACAGATTTCCCCCAAAATTTTAATATCAATAAATAGGGGATGAATACAGTACTTCCCCCCCCCCTTTGGAAAATTAGCAAATCCACTTACTAAATTTTTTTTTTCATTAATTGTTATGAGTATCCTTCCACCGGATTGTCGAGCGTTAAGGAATACTTGGGAAGTTCTTTTGGTTAACACCCTCATATAAACCACACAAATCCTCCACCAACTTGAATAATTTTAATTATATGCATGATATGTTGTTAAATTATTATTTGAATTAATATAGGATTAATTCATGATAGTAATAATTATAAAAAATTTGTATTTTGAATGCAACACTTTATTCCCCAACCTTTTCCTTCCGTAACAACTCTCCACACCCATTTTCCAACTAACGCCACATTGAAAATACCCAATCCTCCCTCACATAAAAACAGTTAATGTTATACAAAAATACACTTAAGTTGCACCAGTCACGCCTGATGTAAAAGAGATCTAATCTTTATTAAAATGAGGCATACTTTAAAGTGCGATCAACTCTTGAGATGGATCAGTCCATATACTCTGTCTTGAACGGTGAGTTCTGATCCTCCGAATTAGTCGATCCTTATTGGGCCAGAATACCGAGTTATCAAAAATACATACAGAGCCTAAAAGAAAAATCCTATTGATGTGAGGCTCGAAACACGTAACATTATTAATTAAAAGCTCAAAATTTTAACACCGTAATTAGCTATTTAACGGAAACTGATGAGACAATTAAATGACACATAATATTTCCACGTGGCATTTCATTTATTAAAATAATTAAACGATAAATACAAGGGCAAATCAAATAAAGATTTTGTTCCTCTTCAATTAGCCGGTTGCTTTTCTTATCTCTATTCATTCTAAAAATGAATTCCTCTCCATTTAATTGCTAGAAATGGGCTTTGAATTATTATAATGGGCTGCTCAATTATTGAATTTGGGCCGAATCAAATACTAATTGCGCATTTCAAATAGAAATTCTAAATACGTAAAGACTAATAGTACTGTAAAAACGTTAAACAAACGGCAAATCATGACATTATTCATATATAAGTTTAGCCATATTTTTATTATTTCAATATATAAGCGAAATTGAAATATATAAAGTACGATTAATAAGAGATTTAGGATTATTAGAATATCACTGTAAGAAATGCGTCGAATGCCATGTCAAGGATAGTCATAATTCAAGGAGTGAAACCATGTACATGAAAAACATGCAAACAAAATGATATGTTACTTAGGATGGACTTGATTATAAAATGAAGGTATATATATCTTGTGAAATCATCTCACTGATTTAATTCATGACACGGAGCTTCAATTTAATTGATAATTACTTATTTATTTAACTCGTTCACATCCTATCGTGTTAGGATAGCGATGACGCGCTCCATCTCATGAGAACTTTTTCACTTTAAATTTACGCGTATAATTAAAACCCCAAATTCCCTCTACCCCCCCCCCCCCCACCAACCATTGTTTCAAGGGTTGTTTTTTGTAATTGAAATTAAAAAGACAAATTGTAGATGGAGGAGCATTCAAGCAGGCCCGAAGTGTAAGGTTTCCCCTATAAATTACACAACCCCATAACCCACCCTCTTTCACACTCTCACACAGCCCCCATTTTCTCTCTCCTCTCTCTCTCTCACTTCTTTCCTTCGATCCCTTCATAGTCTATTCCAATTAAAAAAAAAAAACCGAGGTTGATGGCCCCGGATATCCGTGGAGGTTTAAGGAACCTTTCGCCGTCGTCCAGGAGCAACGATTTCCTGAAAAAAGGGCCGTGGACGACGGCGGAGGACATGGTATTAATTGAGTATGTAAAAATGCACGGGGAGGGGAACTGGAATGCAGTTCAAAAGCATTGTGGGCTTTTGAGATGTGGCAAGAGTTGTCGTCTCCGTTGGGCCAACCATTTGAGGCCCAATCTTAAGAAAGGCTCTTTCACAACTGAAGAAGAAATCATCATCGTCGACCTCCATTCTAAGCTTGGCAACAAATGGGCCCGCATGGCCGCTCAGGTAATTCATTTCTAAAATTCAAATTCCAACTTAATTATAAACTAAAATAATAATTAAACTCTATTTTTTTTCTTAATTTGGTTTTTTTTTTTTTTTTGGGACAGCTTCCGGGAAGAACAGACAATGAAATAAAAAATTACTGGAACACGCGGTTTAAGCGTCGCCGGCGTGCGAGTTTACCGATTTACCCCCACGAGTCCATAATCGAGAAACAGCAGCAGCAGCAGCTAAGGAAACATTCTCATGACCAGCCCGGCCCGAACATGTTCACTTTCGGGCCGTCCAGTGGTTCTGCTACGCCGTATCTCAACCTGTACCCCGACAGCCACGGCGGCGTAGCGCTGGCGTTGGACGGCGCGGCGGCTTCAAATTTGCTGTTCAATCAGGGCGTGGTGAATGATCAGCTGCAGATGACGTCACTTGTTCAGTTCAATTCTCTCGGCTACGGCGTGCCGGAGATGGGGGTTTTAGGGCTCCAGTCTCCGGCGCAGGGCTCGTCAGGTGAGTTCGTTGTAACGAGCGACGGCGGCGAGAATTGTGAGGTGGAACGGGGGTGTAAAGGAAGCGGGTTGTTGAAGGATTTGTTCGGAAAATCGGAAGAACCTTATTTTGTATCGGCTGAAAATGTGCATGAAGATGGGGGTTATGGTTATGACCATCGCATTGCCAATTCTGATGATCATCACTATGAAGGTGTGTGATTGACTTTCTTTTTATCAAGACTTGATTCGTATATTAATAAGGAAGTTAATTTTAGGTTTGAATTGATGAATTGCTATTTTTGTGAAATTTGTAGAGGTTAGGGTTATTGTGTTGTTTAGGTTATTTTTCGGCCGGCCGACGACCGAAATTTCTTATATCGGGTGATCTTGAAATATATATACTGGATATATTTTATTTGGTGTAACGAATATAAGACACTTTTTTTATTTAGGAAAAAGTCATTAATGTGCAATATCAACATTGGTTGGAGAGGCGATGGCGTGAAAATATATGATATTGCGCTCTGACACAGTGGGGTCCATCGAGCACCAAATGACCCTGTATTTTAAAAATTGAAAAGTTCAATAATACCGCTCAAGGAAAGGAATTGTATTTTTAAAAAAAATCACTAGTGCGGATTACTAGCATTATCTGCAGTATTGACGAAGTTGTATAATTATGACCTCGCTTTTTCTGAAAAAGTTGGGCCCTCTCTTAGAAATCATCGACCCTATATTTAATTGAAAAGTAACTAAATTATATTTTTTGTGTAAAAGAATCAAGTGGTAGTGATAGTGTCGTATTTATTGTGAGATTGAATTATTTATTTGAAAGTAAAGTTTGTCCCTAGTGTAAAGTATCAAAATTTTTATTATATTGTATTGTGGTCATGTTACCTACTACTTTACTACAGACGCGCGCAACAACGCGTCGACTCTAATCGTATACTAACATCACCACCAAATAAGTTAGTATGAAATTGAATCAAAAGTGAGACTATTTCCTTTATAAGGTTTAATTAACCCAATTAAACCTAATTCATGTACATTGTTACTCATTCATATGATGGTGTGTGACACAGGCTCACAAGTTAAGGCTTCTGGAGAGAGCAATGTTGTTGCCATGGACGATGACATAATGAACCTTGTTGACAATTTCCCATTGGCTGTGCCAATTCCAGATTGGGATGGAGGAGATGGCAGTGAATCACCTATTTTGACCAAAGGTACAACCGGGACTGTTGGAAGTCAACCGAGTGTCTCAAGGTACAACCCGATTGCAAGCTTTACTGGCGCAGCGAATCAAGATTGGAACTTTGGCGCACCACCTTACATTTGGAACAACATGCCAAGCATTTATTGAAATTGATGGTACCATTGATTCATCTTCAAGAATTTAGATTTATTTATTAAGACAATGATTGAGACTTTTGTTCTCTAATTATGTCTATTTTGTTGGATTTGTAGACTTAATTATCATCTAATTTTGTCTATATAAATGGATTTGTGGACTTAATTATCTGGTTAATTTCTATATAGTCGTATTAGTCCATGAATAGAACTTAAAAGGTATTATTTCAACAAAAATTGAAGAGCATGTTTGCTCATTAATTTTGTTGAATTGTTGATCAGATTTCTCGCGTCTTTTTTCTTTTCAAATTGTTTCTGAGAAAAATCTAGTTGTTGCATAGAAAAATTATACTATTGGATTTAAATAAAATTGATAACTAATTGCGTATTTTGTGCTTATCTATGGAATTCATGCATAACCTATTCTAGTCACACTTACATAATTACGTACTCCCTCGATCAATCCTGTAAATGTTGGATTTTCGATGAAAGTTTAATTAAAAAAGTACTATATTTTTAGGCATCTTTCGTGCTTAAAGTATTGCTGAAATTATTGTTTATATTTTATATATTATTATTGTATTAATTTCATTATATATTCATGGTTCGTGAAGTTGGAATTGCACGGGTTCAATGGTTATTTTAAATCAAATGAGAACTTCATTTATCAAATCAGACTATTGAGACGAAAAATAATACTAAAATTTAGAGATTTGATGTGATAATGAAAGTTTAAACAAGATTAGAAGTCCTAACGATCTTGTGAAGTGCAATATTAATCTCACGACTAGTAAGAAAAATACTAGAATCATCGAATAATTATTCTTTTCTCCGTAAAAAAAAAATTATTATTTTAATTTTAATTTTTTTTAGCAAAAATATGATCATAGATAATTAGTAGCACACAATATATATATATATAATGATATAGAACCAACTATCTATTTTTTTATGGAACCAGATTAATGACGTGTCATGTCAACTCATCATCCACATAATTAATTCTACTCAAATAAATTATAGAATATTTTATAATATACTATATTTTAAACCATGAACCTTAAACCCTAAATTATGAACCATTCGGATCGGGTGAATCATAACCACTCGGGTCGGGTTTGGGTTCGGGGCCAGGTAAAAAGAAAAATTGAACTAAACTGAAAAAATAAAACTGAACAGAAAAAAAAAAAATTAATTATTTATTTACCCGGCTCGAACCCAACTCGGCCAGTACTAAACCCGACTCGAGTGGTTCATGGTTCACCCGGCCCGAATGGTTCATGATTTAGGGTTTAGGGTTCATAGTTTAGGGAATAGTATATTATAAATCATTCTACAATTTATTTAAGTAGAATTAATTATGTGGATGATGAGTTGATATGACACGTCATTAACCTGATTCCATAAAAAACTAAATAGTGGGTTCTATATCATTACTATATATATATATATATATTTAATATACTTTTTATCCGCAATCTCGCAGAGTCACGACTCACTGGCACATTACACCTCGTCTTTGCTAAATTTAGAAAGTGGGAGCAATGCTTCCAAATTATTATATTTTCGGTGGACGTTTTCATTCATATAATGTAAATTTATCTGAATGTTGCTATTCAAATATTCATTAATTCAAACGATCTTCAAAATTTATAATTTTAAATTTATTAGGAAAATTATTAATATGTATAAATTTTCAATGCAAATTACTAAAGCAAAGTATAGGATGAACAAGTTTCACAGTGAAACTGGTTAAGGAGTGTGACTCTTATTACTAAAGAGTGTTACTTTTTACTATAAAAGGTGTGACTTTTTACTATAAAAGGTATTACTCATAAAAGTGAAGGGTGTGACTTATATTATAGCAGAATGTATCGTAGTAATAACTGAAGTGTGTGACTTATATTACTAAAGAATGCAACTTATATTACTAAAGAGTGTGACTTATATTATTAAAAATATGTCTGTTAAAAAAAATCAATTTCACAGCATACCAACTCAATTACTAATAAATACAAACATGATTACATATATATAGTTATTATTGCACATGTAAGTACAAATATATATATATATATATATATATAAATATGTAATCATTTTTTAGATATTAATAAGTTATGTACATATATACATGTAACCATTTTGTACATATTAATAAATTACGATCCTGAATATACCTATCAATAAGTCTTCCTAATTTATTTATCATTTTCAAAAGTCAAGATTATTATAAAGCCGTATATATATAATTATATATACTATTTAAGGGAAAACTATTTATAAATATAGCCGAGCGAGTTTAATTACATTCACTCGATGCAACATTTGACGTCTGCATATTAATCAATTAATGTTTTTTATTGATCATATGGCTTACATGCATGCGAGTAGCTAAAAGGGGTCCAATTTTTTAATAGATTGCAAATTTTTTATTTAATTAATTAAATTCATTGTATTCACAAATAGCTAGTCTTTCCTGATTATGAGCTTGTAAGAGGGTTCACGCAGGCCATACATGGCCAACTTTTCCATTCCAATTTATATCATATATATATATATATATATACGAATAAAAAAATAATTTGAAAAGAAACGATGTGGGTGGCTTATATAATGGCCTAATGGGTGATTGAAGAAACTTTCACGTTCTATACATTGTATTTTAGTGCTTTCGAAAAAAAATACATTGTATTTTTTAGTACTTCAATTTAGAAACCTTTCAGAAATAAGCCAACATATTACGTCAAGCCCATAAATAGACCATAAATTAATCAGCAAAATTGAAAACGAGGACCTATCTGAATACCAAGATTGTTGTTCTATAACACTTATGGATAATCTCACAATAAAATATTGGTACATATGAACAATTAAAAAAAATCAACACGGAAATTTATTAGTTCATAAAAAATCGAATAATCGAGAAAAATAGTAACTAGATAATATATTAAAGTTGATCAATTCAAAGTATGTTATGTTTTTTAAAGAGAAAAATAGGCTTTTTTTTTGAACATCAGCAATTTCATTATCGTCTCTAGCTAACTAAGGATTTATAGACATTAAAGATTCAGTAAGGACAAAATTGACAAATATCCCTAAAGCTATAAGATCTTGAACACATGAAAATAAAATCATAACCAAACTTGGAAATAAAAATATTAATGGTGTCGTGAGTTTAATTAACTTTTTGGTCCTAGATGTTTTTTTTTTTTTTTAAATATATTGAAACTTTTTCATGACTTGTAAAAGAAAAAAGAGAGGCAAATGGAAAAGAGTGCTACTAAACACACCCCAAAATCCTCTAAACACACCTCATTTGTTAAGTACACCCCAATAAAATCTAAAAATTAACATGTATTACTAAACACACCCCATTTTTTCCCTATTATGTCCTTCCTCTATTAAAATATAAAAATATAAAAATAACACTTTCAATTCTCTCCTTTTCTCATGAACATTTTCTCTCCTAAAAAAATCATTTAATTCTTTTGTATTCATTAATTTTTTATAAAAACATTCTTAAATTTTTATATAAAATCAGAAATATATTACAAAAAAGTCAACTAAATTATTTCAAACATAAATAAATTCAAAAACTTAATTAAAAAAAAAAACTTAAAATCATAAAAAAGCTAAATACAAAATTAAAAAATTAAAAAGTTAACAAATTTTTTAAAAATATTTAAATTTAAAAAACTGAAAAATTTAATGAAATCTATGAAATATTTAAAAAAAATCTAAAAAATAATTAAGATTTAAAAAATCAGTAAAACTAAATAAAATCTGAAAAAAAAACCATTTTAATTAAATTAATTTTGAAGATTTATATTACTTGAATATTTTATTTAGTTTTAATTAATTTTTGATTTTTTTTCTTAATTTACTTGTTTTGAAGATTTAATAATATTTTAAATTTTAATTTTAATTTTTTTTAGATCTTTTTTCACAATTTTTGCTTATTTGATTTTTTTATTTAGTTCTTTTTAAAGATCTTATTGTTTTACTATTATTTTTATATTTTAATTTATTATTTTCAAATATTTTTAATTATTTTTTCACTTATAATAATTTTAAAAAACTAGACTTAGTGAAAAAAAAATAGAGGACTAAAATCAAAATAAATAAAACTTAAAAAAAAAGATAAAATCGTATTCTATAGGGTAAATTAGTCATTTTATATATATCTATTTTTGTCTTAAAATTATGAGGTGTGTTTAGAGAATTTTTGGGGTGTGTTTAGTGGCACTCAATGGAAAAATTAGTTTGTAAATCCAGCCTCATCACTCTTTTTCTTTTTTTTAGCCAAAAAGAGGTGGGAGTGCTTTTCCGACACGCCAAAACCCAAAACAATGAAAATTATGTTCATATATGGACTCGACAAGTTAATTAGGATACAGATTTGCTGTACTTAAATTCATTTTGCAAAATTACTTTTTATTAATTCTGTTGGTAATTTTTTGACAGATAGTATGATTTATTTGTTCTGTTGGTATTAGCTACTTATATGGAATATATTCTTTGCACTTGCAACAAAATATATTCTTCCGTCCACAAAAAATATACTTAATCTTTTTTATGCACACAATCATTTTATTTTCACTTAACTATCATTTAATTACTCAAATTATCATTTTACTTTACTCATGAATTCACTTTTTTCATAAATAAATCTCACAATATTCTTTATTTTATCTATTTTTTTTTAATTTATGCCGGAAAAATTGAGCATAATTTTTACGAACAAAAAAAAGTATAAATTGAATAATCATTCGGGTGGTGCCTCCGTACGATAACCATCGCCGGCTATAATTCCTGATTTTTTATTTTTTTATATATATTCATAAAGAATAATTTATTGAAAATATTGCATTGTTAGAAAAAGGTTATTCGAGAACAAAAAATTGAAATGTGTCTTCTTGTGTGTACTCCTTTTTGCGGTTTTAGAAAATATAAATTCGGTGTTAAATTGATTTCGAAAATCAGTAAATTTTAAAAAATTGGTGTCCGGTTTATTTTTGTAAATATCAATTTATTTTTAAATATATATATATATATATATATATATATATATATATATATTTATATCCGAATTTTTGTTTAATAAATGGCTTTTTCAATAATCAAAAAAATTGTTTTTTGAGTTTTAAATCGCTAGCAAAAAAAAATTGGTTCGGTTTCAATCGATTTTAGGCTTAAATGGTTCGATTTAGTATTATAGTATGAAATTCGTTAATTATTTTTTTTTTTTTTTTTTTTGCTTTTGGTTTTAGAATGTGACAAGTTCGAAAACAGTAAATTACTAGAATATGTATGTAACTATGTATGTATATCAATTTATTTTTTAAATTAATGAAATTGTTTTCATATTATCAATACTGCCTTAACCATTAATCAGAAGTATTTTGTTATCAACTTTGTATAGGTTTAGATTTTTATTTATTTATTTTTTTTTTTCAATTTTTTTTTTTTTTCCCAAGTTTTTTACCGACTCCGGATCAACACAAACTCGACCCGATCCAAACTTCAATCGGTTCATTTAGATTTTTATTTATTTATTTTAATTTTTTCCCCGCTCCGGATCAACATCCAACCCGATCCAAACTTCATGGTTAACCCGACCCGAATGGTTAATGGTTCATGATTTAGGGTTTAAATTTAGGGTTCATGGTTCATTTAAATTAAAATTGAATCCAATAGGTGCAATTGATGCACACAAGCATCACTGTTATCTCAACATTGCAGGAGTGACACAAAACTGCATTTTAAATAAATTGAAACCGTGTCATATAAAATTTTGAATTAGTGAATAAAATACAATTTGAATTCATCTAACATTACACCAGTTATCAAGGAATAGAGATATGGCATGAATGACAAAAATGGCCGTGATTCATGTCTTGGAACTTTCATGCAAATATGAAGGAGGAGCTTCTGATAAGATATCGCCATGGTTTGCAAACAATGGTGGCGAGGATTAAGGATTTAGCGGGGAGTTTTACCAGAATTTCGATCAGAATCTCTTCAGGAAGATAATCCGACATTGTTTATCGGTGAAAGCCCAAAACCCTAATCCGGCACCATAATTTAAGCCTGGGATCATATCCTCACCAAATTTGCATGGATCAGAAAGAAAATAGCAATTTTATCTTTTAATAAATCTATAAGATATAGAAGCATTTTCAAATATATTTTTTCTGAATATAATTACGATTTTAATTTTCTTCATGCATAGAAATATTGTGAAAGCATCAAAAGCATATCGAATTCAAGTACTTGGATGAGATGCAAAATAGAGACTCCTTCCTTGATCTATCAAAGATTTTCTGCATTTATACATTTGGACATCAGATTGATACTATAAAAGGCCAAAAAAGAAGAGCTGACCCAGCTTAGGTCACAAATAGAAATTTCAGATCGGCTTCTGTAAGTTTTGCAAGAGCCTCCGACGATCCACCCACAGTCCTGTAGTGTAGTATAACCAGGTTAATATCATCCTTATATATATACATACATGGAACTGGCTAAGAGAAATCTAAACTTACCCTTCGAACACTAGTTCCTTCTTCTCCTGCAGCTTCAAAATCCTCTCCTCGATAGTGTTTTCAATAACGAACCTCACAATCCTAAATATCGAACATGAAAATAAATTAGTTTCTCAGTCTACTGGAGTGTTAGTGAAAGTGATAAGTGTGACAAAAAATGGAATAAAGTAAAATATCAGTGAGAAGCTAGAATCCGGCAGAAGTATACCCCTCCCAGCTCTCAAATTATAGATTCAAGTGACTAATTTAAGTAGAAGAATTCAAATAGAATACACTCAAAATTCCCATGATCTATTAAAAGAAAGGAAACATGGTCAGAATCAGAAATGTGTAACTCTTCTAACTTACCGAATTGGTTTAAATTGGCCTATTCGATGTATTCTATCTTGCGCCTGCCGCTCCACAGCAGGATTCCACCAAGGATCCATCAAGAAAACCTGCAATCATTAAAGGGTAAAAAAAAATATCAGCAGCAGCATAGGTTGCATTATCAACTACAGAATTAAATTGATGAAGATTTTCATCAAATACACCAGAATAACACAAATTATAAAAGGCAAATACTTCTATGCACCAGTTGCACCATGCAACTCAAGTACATTTTTTAATAGTATCAGTTGTTTTATTAAACGGTATTAGTTGGTCAGTATTAATTGCTTTCACTGAAAAGTACTAGTTGTTTTCATTGAGCGGTATTAGTTGTGCACCAGTTGCATGGTGCAACTGGTGCACCCAAATGTTGCTCATTATAAAAATCACAACCAGAAAATATCAATCCAGATAAGATCACCTAACAAAATCATCTTAGTATCTTACATGTGATGCTACAGTGAGATTGAGGGCAACACCCCCGGCTTTCAAGCTCATCAGGAATATTCTACAAGTAGGATCCCCAGTAAATTTTTTAATAGCAACATCTCTTGCTCCCATGGTCATAGACCCGTCTAACTGAACACACTGCACTCCAGACTAAAAAAGAAACACAAACCATTAAACGATTTTTTTTAACAATACAAATGGCGACAAAAAAAAAAACAATTTCCCACACTTGGGAGTACCTTTATAAGGGAGTAATGTATGAGATCCAGAAAAGAAGTGAACTGGCTAAAGACAATTCCCTTGGCAGAACCATCCCTTTCAACCATAAATCTAATTTCTTCCCTCTGTAATACATCAGACTCACAATTAAAGCAAAAACACACATAATATTGCAAAATCTAATTCTGTAGTTATTTCCTTCACTTATTACTCATCAATAGGGGTAAGAAGATATTTTCAATATTTCACATACCAAAGCATCAATCTTTGTACTAGTCTGGAAATCATCAAGCTGAATTCTATTCAAAATACTTGATGCTCTGAATCCTTTAATGGTTGTTTTTGTAATCTGCTCCTTCCCGTCTTTGGTGGCAGTGAAATCAACAGTTAGTGGCTTTGAACAAGAAGGGCATGAATTTTGTCCCATGGTAGCACTAAATTCAATCAAACAGGGTTTGCAGAAGACATGTCCACATGATGTGACCTATAATGGTGGCAAAATGGATAATCAGAAGCAGTTTCATAATGAAAAAAATGGACATTAATGGCTCATGCATAATGCTAAGACATATTTGTGATTACAAGTTATCACTTGTGACATACAATACTAAGAAAAAACTTCAGATATTCAACTTGCTTTAACTCTCTCACTTTTCAGCATTCAATATATCTTGGACAATAAAGAAACCATTTCATTATCACAGACAGATCGATACAACTTACCACAGTTTCTTCATCAGGGTCATTACATAAAACACATTTTTCTTCACTTCTAGTATCAACTGGTTCACCCTTCTTTTCCATTTTAGTACGAGAATATTCCACAAGGTAAGGATGATCAACTGCCTGCATTGCAATAAAATTATCAAACATCAGCACAAAATGAAAAACATACTAGTAAAAAGGAATTCCTTCCTCTTCCTCCCTCCTTTGTATTTTAATTGTTTCTGTACCTCATAATAATGATATTTAAATGATGAAAAGCTTTAAGGTGTTAGTATAAGGAAGACCCAAACCTGTCGGAGGCGTGTCAGGAGATCAAATATGTGGGCATAGTTATTCATCACTGTTCCTGCGTCAATGTATCTGCAGATAAGACAATATTATGGTAAAAGAGAAATGAACCTTTACTTAGGTACACACTAAGAAAACTTAATTGCAGAAGGGGGAAAAAGAAGAACTAAATGGAGAGGCAGATAAACGATAAGCCTCTTGATTAGTTCCAAAGAGGTATATAATAGAGGATAGGCAGAAAAATAGATAACATAAGTAAGTGAAAAGGGATAGATGACTTACGTATTAAATTGTGCCTGACTCTCGTTGTACAGTGCTGTATAATAATCCTCTTCAACAACATCCAGAAAATCCCGTCTCAGAGTAACCTGAATGACAGCAGATGTACTATATACTGAATTTACTGAAACAAACTAAATTGTATTATACGGTTTAAGATCAAAAGCATACAATTCTAGGTGGAAGCGCAAGATCAGCTGCTCTGCCCTTTTTGGTACGCCTTAACAATATGCTTTTCAAAATTTTGTGCTTTAACAGAAGCATTGCTCCCCTACCACCCCCCGTCTTCCCAGAATCTTGTATTGGTGAAGCAATATTCTGCAAAAGGAAAATTGTTGCAGTCTCAACATCATACTACGATGAATATACTAAAAAGAGAAGTCCTAATGATATTGATAAAGTAGTTACTTTATTCCACCAGCAGAAGTGACGAACATTCTTATGAGCACAACCTGGGCATTCAGCTGTACTGTAAAAAACACAAGGATCAGAAGTTTGGAGTTAAATATAGAAAGGAAACAGATGAGGTAAAGAAAAAGAAGAAAAACAGCTGACTAAAGTTTGACATATTTCATTATGATTTCGGAACTTCGCTATGAGTAATTGCTCGGCTGAACTACTGTGAATGCTAGTGCAAGTAAAAAATACTCCCTCCGTCCCGCACTCGATTTTCCATTCACTGTTTGCACCGTATTTAATGTAAGAGTTGTTTATTAGTATTTGAGTGGATAAAGTGGTTTTTAGTTGAGGGTATTGTAGACCTTTCTACTTTATTATTAAAGTAGATGAGAGGATAAATTGGTTTTTAGTGTGTATAAAGTAATGACATGAGAGGGAGGATATAGTTGTAAAAAGCAATGTTGTTTTATTGCCATTTATGGAAGGGGAAAACAAGTATGGGACAACCAAAATGGAAAATAGGAAATCGAGTAAGTGACGGAGGGAGAATATAGTTATCACTAATACCGAAACACTATAAGAAAACAAAGAAGAAACTGGATCACACATTAAAAATAGTAAAGTGTACTCCATCACGGGGAGAAAGTGAAAAGTGAAGGTGAGTATAGTTCTAATTCTTCAGCTAGAGGGAGTGCCACGGGTTACCCTCCATGTATGTGGTGCGTACCATAGAAAGGAAAGGACACAGAAAAGAAAATAAGATTCTGCCTGAAACCTACTCAATCAACTATTACTTGGTCCAAAAGGAAAGAACCAAAAAAATAATTGAACCAGAAATCCAGAAAATATTAGAAGTTTGTGGATAAAATAGGATTGATAATCGTAAGTGTAACCTGATATATACCATCCCAGGATACAGATTCTAAGTGAATGAAACTTAACACATGAACCTGTGCTATTTCTTCTATATTTCCTTACTATATAGTTCTATGGATTATTTTGCACTTCCCCACGCTTCCATTCCAAGACCAGGGAGGAGGGATGAAAGGGAGAATTAGAAGAATGATGCAGAAAGGACCTTGACCTCTAAAAGCAATCATGGAGATTTTAAGCTATACCTGTAATCAAGAGTACGACAATCACAGTCCTTGCAGAAATAATGAGAGTAAGGAACTATCTGCAGAAAGCGAACCTGAGAAGAATAGCAAATACATTAGGCATAAACTGAAAACTGGAGCAGGATAATCTTATTAAGAATTATAACTTACAAGAGAATATAGCTCTCCCACACGGTTCTGAAGGGGAGTACCACTTAAAGCCCATTTATATGAAGACT